>KZ312408.1:15273-59292 GCA_000376725.2 Ladona fulva
TTTTTCAAAATAAAAATCACAGATCATCACATAATCACTAGATATATTAGGGAGAATAGAATTTAAATTTTAGAATTCAGTAGAATTTTTCCCCATCCTGCGAATGTTAAGGAAAAATTAACCACAAGTTAAAGGGTTAATAATCAAGACACGAATCACGTTATTTTAGTACTGTTTATGTATGTACGTACTAAGGCGGTAAATTTAAAATGCCTACAGGTAAAGATAATTAATTTGTTTATATATACGTTGTGAACGAGGTAGCATCTTCCCCCTTCAACTCAAACTTGTATTAACGCCTTTCCAGACGAGTTTTTGTATAAGTTGGATTTCGGTAAAAGCATTTGTAAAGCATTTTTTTATTTGTTAATTTGCGTGCTTGTACTTAACTTGGAAGGTGGAGAAAGTCTTTTTTCCCCTTGGATAGCTGTTTAATATTGTATTTCACTTATTTATTTCCTTAAATTTTAACTTGTCTATGGTCGATCCGCATGTTGGGTAAGGCAACAGAAAAGTACAAATGGAACGCAGATAAAAGAAAGCATTCTATAATAGCTCAATACGCTCGAAAACTTGACTGGGATATTTTTCGAAAGAAAAAATGGCCAAAAAGCAGAAAATTTTAAATACGAGTTATTTCTGGTGTGATTGGATTTTAACCAACTCTCTTCTACGAGATATCTCGGGTACGCCAGGGAAGTGGTCATATCCACCAAACAAATTACCACTATCTGGAATTTCATAAGCTTCACAATTTCGTAATTCTTTTGTGGGATCTCTCCTTTTCCCGAGCAACACTAAACGAGCGTTTTAACGGGAAGTAAACTTTAGGGTACAACGATATGATGTAGCAGGATAAGTAAAACGTCCTATGACATCCACGTGCGTGAATTGTTTCTCACGATACGCTCTAACGGTGATGTAATCAATAGCTCGCATAATATCCTGTTTATTCGAAAATTTCCTGATGATATACGTACTACAGATTGTTCTAGATTTAACGACGGAAAAGAGCGGAGTACATGCAGAATGAACCTCCGAAGACTTCTACGCTCAGCTCATAGCATGCCGAGCAGCGAAGGTGGCAGATATCTTCACCGCTTTGGTTTCTGGTGAGTAACATTACTCCTTTAGATGGAAAAGTAAACATGCTTTTGCGCCGAAAAAATCGTGCCGTGAAAAGTTTGATAAGCAACTTGGACAGTTATGGAGGCAGAGTGAGCCTGGAAGGTTACGAAGAGGAGTTGTAAGATTAACGAAATTTGTACGTGTTTTATGTTTATTGGATGACATTTTATTTGTTGTAACATCGTTAAAAATTTGCTTAAAAACAGTATTTTTAATTTGATAGCAGATCGGGTATCCGGCTGAAGATCCTCCCAAACGTTTTTAGACTCTCAGAAGCGCAGAATACTTAACTTCGGCCGTTCTCGCCATTATTTATCGGAAATATCTCAACTGGGACTTTAGTAAGCGTTTTAAATTTCTTCCCTTTTCTTCAGCGCTTAAAAATCTATACATATACATGTCTAGACGCGTACACTTGAACGTCCACGAAAACGAGTATCGCAAATAATTTGTTTGTTCGTGATTTAGTAGCAGTAACCCGTTTACTGTGCTTCGAAGGTGAAGGAATTTTAGTACCTTCTGCATAGTGGTCATTCGCGGCATTGCGATTCCTCTTCAAGGTTTATAACCAGACATCTACCGATGTGGTTCTTAAAAGATATTAAGGTGCGTCCAATGCCTTCTGTATCTGACAGCTTGGAAAATAAATAAGTTTGAATGAAATGAGAGAAAGAAAATGCTTTCCTTAATAAATTGACGAGAAATTCTAATTGGTTGGTGTGATGACTGAACCATTCTTAACTTCAAAAAGTATCTCATACGAAAATTTCTACAAGATCCCATGTAAGGGTATTTCATACATATGCTTAAAATTGTTTTCATACAGTTAAGGAAAAATATTGTTGGGAATTATTTGAAACCTGTTTAATGAACCCGCCCGAATTTTTCGTGTCGAAATACTTTTAGTGCAATGAAACATCCTTACAAATGGAACATTAAAATTATCTTTGAAAGGTCGACACCTATACTGTTATTTAGAAATGGCGATGAAGGTAGTTCATATGGGGTAGCGTCAATGATATTCCTCAAGCTGCCATTTGGGGATGATTAACAAAGAAATTTTAATATGACATCCAATACTGTCAGCAAAATCTTACACCGTGTATTTCTAATACTTACAATCACTATATCTATTAGGAATGAAACTTCCGAATTGAGTTCATAACAAAACCTCATTTTACCTCACTTGTGTAGAATAACAATCTTTCATGTTACTCCCCTTTAAAAAAAGCTTCCATCTGATTAAAATAGTAGCGAAAACTGAATCACAGTGATTTTAAAAATTTGGAATCTTAAGTGAGCATCGAAAACATTATATTTTCAAATATACACAAAATTATTCTTCAGTTTTGTGTCAAATGAGAATAAAAGGAAAGTGATCCATTCTCTTCTTACTAATGGTGTAGGTATGTTTGCTAAGAGGAACACAAGTTGAGCGCTATAAATACGACAGAAACTATGAGTTCATCTTGATAACGGAGATAATTGTATTATAAGTAAGTTGTGAGAAGCCAGCCTCTCTCTTAGATCCACATTTTCTCCTTCTGTCACTTTAAACCTTGGTACAATGGATCCATAAGTAGTGAGAGCTTTCGACCAATAAGGTTTGCTTTTCTGGTTCAGAGCTGGCATCAGACTTTCAGCCGCCCTGAAGCAGAAGATTTATGGTCGCCTCCTACCACGCGGTCAGAAGTTCAAATTTTTCTCGTTCATCGACAATTCAAACTATTAATATGTATAAACTCCAGGTTTTCTGACCTAAAATTGTGGAACGCCATCTAAAAATAATTCCAAAACGTACTTCGTATTCGTATTGTGACGGTCATATTCAGGTACGAATTTCACAATACGAATAATACGTCCACGGAAAATATATTTGAGAAAACAAGACCAGTTTCAAGGGTTTTACCACATCCATGTGAGGTAGAGCCCCCGAAACCGGTCCGAAAACCGAAGGATGAACCCAATGTCTAAAGCTACCGATAAAAATCCATCTTAGGCAACTCCAGGATGTTTCTTGGTATTTACGAGAATTGAGGCATTCTCAACTGTTACGTATACCTGTTTAAATTAGCCGTAGGTAACATTTGGGAAATAATGCACCTTGTTACGTGTCCTTGAAAATCGCTGTGTTTCCCGTACTCTTGCACTTGAACCAAATACATTCTGCATCGATATCTACTCCATATAGTTTAGCGCGGACGCCATTCACTTTTATTTCACATCAAACATCAATCATAAGAAGCCGCTCAGGGCTTATGATGTCGGAGAGCGATAGAAATATGACCGAAGGTGGTCTCATCCAGAAGGTATCTAGATAACTCGTGTCTTTTTCACAGCGAACATAAACTTCTCAAAGAAGATGATGACATTGAATAGGTATGGAGATGTTGAAATATGGAGGAGATTATATCGAAAATATTCAACAAGGAAATTAAAAATTCGCAACGATACATCAAATAGAGTTGATGATTCTGCCCGGAGTCATTCGTGAACCGAAACCATAGTTAGTCGTATGATATTTTCCCTTAATTTGACAAATCCCCAAATACTCTTGGAAACTGCCAAAGAGCTATTACGCATACCGTTTTCTTTTACTTATACGCTAGAACAGTGGTCGGCAAACTTATTACCCAAAGAGCCAAATATGCAAATTAAAACGATTTAAAAAAATTGAGAGCCAAATCTGTTTGTAAATGTAGTAACCTTTAATTTTAGACATTCATTAAATTATTGGTACACTGAATAAAACTTGATTTCATAATAAATAAGGACTTTATTCANTTGGTATTAATTTTCATTCTGTACCTTATTCCCAAGATGTCATTCATCTTCTCTATCATGCTTTGGAGATCTTCTTCCTTCTCCGATAGGACAACAATATCGTCTGCAAATCTTTGCCTGTCTATTCTTGTCTCTAGCCATGTATTCTCGCTCTTTTCTGGACTTCTTTCAGGGCCTCTTCCATATACATGTTAAATATCACTGGTAATAATGCGCATCCTTGTCTTACTCCCTTCTGGATTTTAGCTTCTAATTGTTGTTCCTCACCCTCCAGAATAGCTTTTTCATTCTTGTATACATGCCATATGGGTCTCCGCTCTCTGTAATTGATTCCAGCTTTCTTTAGCACTTCAAACATTTTGTCCCATTTAACAAAGGCTTTCTCGATATCTATGAATGCAATGTATGTTTTCCTATTCCACTTCAATCTTTTTTCTACGATCAGTCTTAAAGCCAATATTGCCTCCAGGTAAATCGTGGCCGGCAACTGAGCGCGCGACAACTGAGCGCGTGGCAACTGAGCGCGTGACAACTGAGCGCGTGACAACTGAGCGCGTCTCACAACTAAACTTAACCTAAAAACTATGTTATATTAATTTTGATAATCTGACAGATAGCATAATATGTGGAATACTGTTATAGTGAGTTATCTCTTTGTTTAACCACGGATGACGGCAGTATTTCGTTTAAATGTCGTCGGCAGTATTTATNGTTTGATGGCACAATCTCCACAGTAGATTTATCATTTGACGGCAAGATACCGAGCACTTCACTCTTTATCTATAAGAAGCTGTTAGAATTTTTGAGGATAACATCATAATTCGCTATAATAAATCTGTCAATGTAGATATTCATCACTGATATTTGTGAAGTAGATATGAATTTGGTGCAGAGAATATTCATTGGCGATCTAAAATTATTGAGAAGCTCATATTATATACATTAATTCTAACTCGTGTATTCTCCCATAAGAATACACAAGGGATATAGGTCCATATAGAATTAACGGTAGACAGACTTTATGAACAGAAGGAAAAATCCCAGCATATCCAAAGCACGGCATACAAATCGCAGGAACTATACGGTCATGTAGGAGTATTTGTCAAACAACCAGATTTAACAAAGGAATTTTATATGTTGGTTTGTCGCGATCAAGATGACGAAGAAACATAATGGTAAGGAAAGGAAAGATTTTTGGGAGACAGATTGTTAATGCAAACGAAAGCTATGTTAAAAATGTTCATTTATATTGAATGAGTGATTAAAATTCGCTCTTGATTTGTATTTATAGAATAATTAGGGTATGAATAAGTTGAGTATTCAGTTACATTAGACTTACAATTCAATGTACGTTGAAGTCCATCGTGCTTGACGGGGGCGTTCACGATACCAGATATTTGTTGCCGTAATGAATGTATTACCCTACAGGAATAGGCTTGGAAGTTAAAAGGATTAATGAGAAGAAGATGATAGTATATTTTCTGATTAATCTTATGGACAAAAGAAGAAAAATACAATTTTTTTATGAATGCCGATTTCATAGTAATAACTGTCAATATATTCCTTCGTCATGGCCAAATTCAACTTGCACCAATCGAACCATCTACGGTCAGAAATATTTTAGGGTCAGATGTATAAATCAACAGTTATATTTTTAAAATAAATTAAGTTCCGTAATGCTTGACGGCAGAATTTACTTGCGAATACATAAATTCATCAACTTCCAAATCGGACATTGCCAATTCGGCATCGGTTAAATGCCTCTCCAAATATTTTCCTATTTAGACCATTGTGATCTTCTCGTTGCCATGTTGTCCCTAGGCATATTTTATACTTGATGCTTACTTGATAATTGTTGGCGTGAGACATACACCCTCAAAGAAACTATAAGCTGTACTTTTCACGAAACTTAATGAGCTTCATCTCGAATTTCATCAAACTCGTAAATGGTGCTATACTATCCCAAATGATGACAAAATATAAAATAGAGTGATCTCGGTTAGATACTGGATGGCGGGAATGGATATTTTAAAGACTGAAACTCGTACTGGAATAGCTGGTATAATCACTAGACGTGACTGCTTGCTCTTTCAACATCTGAAGCTAAATACATTTTTTAAAGCAAAAGGCACTACGATAACACTCTTGCAAAGTGAACAGACATGCAAACTCTAGACTGAAAGCTTGAGTAAAAATTTGATCTTGAAATGCAGCGATGTGTAAAACCACCGAAAGAGTTCGGCTGCGACTGAATTTAAACCAGATTGAAAATCATTTCCCAAATTCTAATCAGACTTTTAATTGTTTTTCCCACAGAAAATCTTCAGGATATGGACAAAATGGGGAGCAAAAAGCTTGCATTCGGAGTGATATCCTTAATAACCTGCTGTTACATAACTTGGGTATGGCTGAATTGTAATCCAGGATCGGTTAAAGAAATTCATCAGTCTATGAGGTACTTTTTCTATTATATATTTCTACACGACGATTAACTAAACCCCATTGAAATAATTTAGATCAATTTGAAAGATCACCTCAAGTTGACTTCAGCTACTGTTCAGAGAATCGAGATACCTAGCCATTATTGAAGTAAACATACATACATTTACTTGTTGCAGATGCTTATTGTGGATTAAATTAAACACTTAATGGTATTTCAGGTACTCCGCGAACTGCAACAAGAAAATGTCCATCTTTTTTCTGAAAACTCACAAATGTGGCAGTAGCACGATTCAAAACATATTCATGCGGTTTGGAAAGAGGTACAATCTCAATTTCGTGCTGCCCGATGTAGGCAATTACGTTGGGAATCCGGATAAATTTTCAAGGGACCTCATAGGAGAGAGTCTCGCCCTTGGAAATGACGAGAAGTACGACATATTCACGCATCACACTCGTTACCATCACAGGACAGTGAAGGAAGTGATGAAAGAAGGTGCACCTTTCGTTACCATAATGCGAGAGCCGGTACTCCTTCAGCAGTCTCTTTACGAATACTACAAGCTAGTTAATATTCACAAAATGCCTCTGAAGCAGTTACTCAATTCCTCAGTAAGCGACCTGAGGAGAATCCCAAGAGCGTGGAATAAACTTGGGTGGAACCAGATGGCTTGGGACCTAGGCGTGAGTATCCAAGAGATACGTTCTCCCAAAATGATCGGTCCGCTGATTGAGCAAGTAGAAAAGGAGTTCGATTTGGTGATGATCATGGAGTTCGCGGAGGCATCGCTTGTTCTCCTGGCTGACCTCATGTGCTGGCCGTTGGAGGACGTCCGTTTCTTCAAGTTGAATGCCATGTCTCCCGTGGTGAAGAAGAATGCCGCGAAGGTTAGTTTGACGAGAACAGAAATCAGCACGCTGGAGGAGCTCAACGTTATAGACGTGCACCTTTACGAGCATTTCAGAAAAAGGCAAGTCTTAATTCAGGTATTGATGTTCATATTTATAGGGCTGCTGTGACAAAATATGAGTCTTCACCGGGATCTACAGATTGGACTTAAATTTGTATTTAAAACGTGTGATTTGCTACTCAATTTTATCACAGCTTACATATCCAGTATAATATTTTTCACAAACTAAAGATAATACTTATTTTTAATATTTTTGTGATAGATTGAAATAATTTTTACTTGGATATTGAAGGTGAAGGTAGTACATACTTCACTGGAATGCCTCTTTTATCTACGATACGTTGCACACTATTATTTTACCCTTATATTTCTTTTATTCCACCAAATAACTTATTGTTGCTCGAACGAATTCTTCTTCGGCAACAAATAAATAAATTGACTCGAATGTTCATTTCATTAATTTAAATTAATTGATTTCGTAATGGCATCGATTTAATTGTTAGCTGAGTGATTCACTGTCGCATATACCCAATAATACGAGTCCCAACTAATTTACCCATCGAAGATTCAATTATAAATACCAATTCTGTTTACAAATAATGCTCACCTTTCGGGAACTTTTTTTACGTATCAGGCAAATATCTATTGAAGAATCGTATATAGAGAGAGCGAAGGATAGGATTCACCGCGATTAATTAATATACGGAGACAATTATTACTGTAAGCAATGTAACAATTTGCGAAATGAGTAATATGAGAATATTTAACGTAGTCGACAAGGGCATAAAGGATATAAAAATAATTTTCCAAGAAAAATTCCTAAANGTCAGGTAAGTGTGCCAGTTTGAAACTCATTCTTTGATTCTGAACAATATTTGTCATTAATATTCTTTAAGCCTTGTGTAAAATATTCTTTAAGCCTTGTGTCAATAAAGGGGTTGGGAACCATTTTTTATATGAAGGCCACATGTAAATTATTTGGCCTCATATGAAACTATTACACAGTGTATGGAAACAGTAGTGGTAATTTTAATAGTACTTGACAGCTAAGGTAATTTTGCAAGTGAGCCACCAGCAGGAATCTCACTCAGAACTGCTTTCACCTAAGTTGAATGCATATGAAAAATGCCAGGCTACGTTTGAGTGCCGTATCACCTACATTCAGACATTTCAATGCCAAATCATGTGGAGGAAAACAATTAAAGTTGCTAAATAAATCTAAATACTTTCCTTCTGAACTTTCATTGATAAAATAGACAATATTGGGAAGAAAAGTTATTTAAATACATATATTTTTTTCAGAAAAATGAACAATGTTGAGGACCTGAAAATGCTGCATGTGGCTTAAATGTCACAGGATAGAACATAGCTCCTCTCTGCTTTATGAATACATAACTATTTGATAAAATAACTGTAACATTCTCCAGCCTTAAATTGCTTCCACAATCCCTTGCTATCTCTTCTTTTCTAGAGTAAGCATGCTTTGACTTTTGTAGTTATGTTACTATGTACATGACATCTCAAGGCAAATGCATAAGGTGACTTTAGAAATTAATGTCTGTCTACATCATTACTATTTATTTTATGCTTTTTCCTTATTATATATCCTTCTTAGATATTTAGGTTAATGTTGAAACATTTATTGCAAACAAATATTTAAACATTATGGTTTGAATCATTATTGTCATAGATACAAATTTGATACCACTTAATCTTCTTCTTCAGTGTTCAATCTATCAATTTTTTTGCAGCAACTCGCCATTCCTCAGGTTTATCTGCCTTCCTCTTTATTTGTGTAGCTTTTACATCCAACGTCCTTCATTGTCTGACTTAGATATTGCAGATGTGGCCTTCCTTTCTTTCACTTTCCCTTAACTTTTCCTTCCATTATTAGTTTCAGGATTCCTTCATGCCTCAGTAAGTGTCCAACAAACTTAACTAATCCCTAAACTATTGTTTGTCCTAAGCTACATTTTTCCTCTATCCTTTGCAGAACCTCCTCATTCGTCATCCTCTCTGTCCATCCAATCCTGAGCATGCGCCTATAATACCAGATTTCAAACGAATTATTTCTTCTATTCTTTTCTGCACCTAAGGTCCACATCTCACACCCGTGTAACATCACACTCCAGACATACAGGTTTTAAGAAGCCTCTTTCTTATTTGTAGACTGTTGGCTTGGGACTTAAAGAGCTTAATTTTTTTTATTAAAGGAGCATATATCTTGTTGATTAATCCTGCTTCTGACTTCGTTTCTACTTCGTCCATCTCTTGTGAACCTACTTCCCAGGTATACATAGGAATCTACTTGTTCGAAAAACTTATTGCCAACCGCAATCTGCACTTTTGCCTTTCCCTCCTTGTCGCATACCATTATCTTCATTTTGTTGGTATTAATTTTCATGTTGTACCTTATTCCCATGATGTAATTCATCTTCTCTATCATGGTTTGGAGGTCTTTTTCCTTCTCTGATTGGACAACAATATCGTCTGCAAATCTTAGCATGTCTATTCTTTTGCCATGTATTCTCACACCCGTTTTAGTTCTTGCTCTTTTCTGGACTTCTTTCAGGGCCTCTTCCATATACATGTTAAATATCACTGGTGATAATGAGCATCTTTGTCTCACTCCCTTCTGGATTTTAGCTTCTAATTGTTGTTCCTCACCCTCCAGAATAGCTTTACATTCTTGCATAGATGCCACATGAGTCTCCGCTCTCTGTACTTGATTCCAGCTTTCTTTAGCACTTCAAACATTTTGTCCCATTTAACATTATCAAAGGCTTTCTCAGTATCTATGAATGCAATGTATGTTTTCGTATTCCACTCCAATCTTTTTTCTACGATCAGTTTTAAAGCCAATATTGCCTCCCTTGTACCCCTATTTTTTCTAAAATCAAATTGATCCTCATATAGCATTGCTTCAGCTTTTCTTTCCATGCGACGGAGGATAATATTTGTCATTATTTTTGCCGCGTGTGATACTAAACTTATCGTTCTGTATTGTTCACATCTTATTGCCCCTACTTTCTTAGGTATAGGTATTATGATATTGGCTTTAAAATCTGCAGGGAGTTTTCCCTGATCATAAATCAACCTGATGAGGTTGTAAAGCCTGTCCTTTGTCATTGCTCCTCCTGCCTTATACTATTTATCTATTGATCTATTGATTTATTTACTGATCAAATTCCCATTTATGTACGAGGGCGTTGTTTACTTTACAGGTTGAAGGAGCGTATAATAAACTATGGAGCTGAGAAGATGGTTTCTCAAGTTAAGCGTCTCATTGCGATAAATGAAGAAATGTTTACAAAATGTGTGGATGGCATCACAGGAAATGAAATTCAAAAGTATGTGCTAAAATCAAACGCATATTCCGATTGTCAGGATTTCGTTAAGAGTGAACTTCAATTTACTGCTGAATTGCAGGCAAATCAGAGAAATAAGGTTGAAGTAGTGAAGAAATTGCGGACTTTCCTTAGACAAGGATGAATACGAGTGATCACAAATACTATTTATTAAGATTTTTCCAAACCCAAGAAAACCAGTATGCATTAATAAGATATCGATCTCAAGATACACCATTATAGAAAAAAAAACATCGGAAAGCTAAGCATAAATGGTTTAAAATCTTCGGCGAAGTCCGAAGCACAAGGATCACTTGGAAGCCTGTAGGGTGACGAAGCCTCCCGTTCAATCCCACCCAGAGGGGCGAGGCCTCGGCTAGCATTCTGTGGGCCTAGCGTACACCGCCGTGTAACGTACTTAATTCATTAAGCCCGGTTCATGCTTAAAGTGCCAATTCACACTTCACGTGCCGCGGTCGAGCAAATCCACGCTCGGTACCTAGGTGTGGCTATCCCAGTAGGTCCAGTATTACAGTAGGGCCAAAAAATGCACTGAAAAAGCGACCTTTACGCGTTTCAACACAGGATCACCCTAGCCGAGCCGTTCCAAATTCATTAGACCCGATGAAGACTGGATCTGGAAAGGCCTTTCCTCGCAAGGTTCAGAAGGTGAAGTGAGAATTATTCCATTGAATTTAGTAGAAGCGAATCTTGATCGAAACGAAACGCAGAGTGTGAATTAGGATAAAAGTGACCATATGTACCGGTATTGGAGCCTTTGCCCAGAAAGTTTAAGCAACAACACTAATTTTTATGATGATATGATTTCCGCAGCCGAAGTTTTAACAAGATTCTCCGTATGCATAAGAGAACAATGGGAATTCACCAAAGGGATTCACGCGACCTCACATGAATTCCTTTGGTAAATGACACGCTTTTGCGTGGGCCACGCCGAAGTCGGTCGTGCGCGAAATCTTGATCGTAGAATCATGTATAACAATAACAATTATAACATGGACATAAAATATCGTAATATTATCATAATATCATACACTATATTATCATGAAATTGTTAATGTTTTCCCGATTTCCTTATCAGTTCTTGGTACATTCCTTTTTGTACCATTCATGTTGTACAATTACCTACTTTCGAATTGATTTTTATCCATAAACACCAATATTATAGTGAGACCCAGCAATATAATTCATAAGCAAAATGTTGCTGTTATTTTCCTTCACAACTATTTCAACTCGCTGCTTTGAAATGACATCAGTAAACGAATACAGGGGGCTTAAGTGTTTTTATATTTTCACTAATTTATACGAACTGTTAATTGTTATTTCATACAGATGAAGTTCATTTTGTCCTACTTTTATGCATATCACAAACATAAGATATATTTTTGTTATATGAAAAAAATAAGGAATACAAAAAATCAATGTATTATTATTAATATATGTGTTACATACTCTTCAAGTATTTCAAGGTGCAGACCAGATAACTTCACTCAAGTGAGCTATTGTTAGAGATTTAGTAAAACCAGAAAAAAAATATATATAAAGGTAAGTAATGCACCCGTTACCCAAGGCTTACTACCAATATCAGTATAAGGTAATCATTCCACAATTTCAGTTATCCAAAAATATGAGGTGATACCTATGTTTTGCATTAAAATCTCTGGATTGTAAGGATATGGGATAGCCAAATGCCAATTTATTGTGAAAGGAGGACAACACCATATTTTCAATTGTTAGAACAAATCTACAAAAACATAATTTTAGAGATCTTGGAAAGTAATTATGACTTGTCATCAGTGAAGTGTTACTTTCACAATATCCTGATGTATTGCATAATTAACATTTTTCTTGGTACATCATTGGTACAAGAACAAGAAATTTCTTAGGAATAGCATTCATCCTGGTCATTCCTCATTCAATGCTGCTTAAAGTTTTATTCATGGGNAAACAATCTTACAGGTGAGTGATGCTTGAAATTGGCTTGTTTTCTTTTAAGAGAGGGTTTAATATTTACAATCAGTAAGGCTGGTGTTTACAAGTCATTTCAAACAGGAAGTGTGTGTTCTGTACTTACATTTGCTACAACGTTGTTAGAAAATGCATAAGTAGTGGTAAAAGTGAGCTAAAAAAACTTCAAATAGGACTGCCCCATTTAAAAACAAATCTTAGGACAAGTTAAGGGGATTGAAAGTACATTAGCAAAGATTCTGACGCTTTGCAATGTCTTATCTCTGGCATTAAAGATTGATTTTGGGTTTTTTTCTGTGGAGTGCAAACTTGCATTGATTTGTCAGCAGCATGAATTTTCACCATCAATTCCTCGCCATTCTCTATTACTTTTAATAACTGAGTGAAGTGCAAAAAAGCATTATCAGGTTAATGCAAGCCTATGTTAAAAATATATCTGCAAATAAGTTTAAGACAATTACAAGGGTCTAGAAAAAGAATGAAAATGCTGTATTAGAAATTTCTATTAGGCCTAGGAAACTCTATGGAGGTTAATATGAAACTAGCACAGAAGTAGCGATGGCAACGGAGAATTTTCATAAAATCCAAATTGTAGGCAGATGAAAATAAAGTGATAAAATGAAAATCAATAATGCTGGTATTGAGAGCAGCAATGAATTATGTGGAAATGAGAAATGCTTGGAAGATTATTTCTAAATTGTTAGAAAATACGATTTTCTGTATATTTAAGGATGGCCATAATTTTATAGAAAATTCTGAGAACATGGGAACAAAAATAAATACAATATTGTTATGATCTAACTATAGCCGCCATTTTGTATTACGAGTTATGATGTTCTACTGTCAATAAAGAGAAAGTCCAAGCTGCCTGTACATCTGACTGGCAGTCTTACTTCAGGCTCCTAAGAAAGAGCACGCGTTTTATTACATTGGCGACGAGGATGGCCAACCTCATGGAGAGGTTTGTAGCTAGTGATGATAATTGGGAGTCGTACGAAGAAAGACTCGAACAGTTTTTTATTGTTAAGGAGATAGGGTCGGAAGCCGCGGACGAGGCGAAGAAAAAGGCAATATTGTTGTCGTCGCTCGGAAAAGAGACGTACGAAGTTTTAAGGGATCTCTGTGAACCTAATAAGCCGGCCGAACATACCTTCCAGGAAATAGTTTCGTTTTTAAGGGCTCATTACGCACCCAAGCGTTCTGTTATCGCGGAGCGTCACAGATTCAATAAAAGGGTGCAAATCCAAGGAGAATCAGTACTTCAATTCGCGGCCGGATTAAGAAAGAGCTCGCGATATTGCAAATTTGGATCCTTCTTAGATCAAGCACTGAGGGACCAATTTATTCTAGGACTAAGAAACGTGCAAACTGTACAGTCACTATATTTGGAGGACGAAACGCTGAAATTCGAGAAAGCTGTAGAGTTGGCTTTTGCGCGGGAGAAAGCAACGCAAAACGTGGCGATGAGCGGTACGGATGGAAGCAACGGCCATGCGGCCCCCACCGGAAACGAAGCGGAAGTCTTCAGGGTCCAAGCCAGACGAGTCGGGAAGAGGGTACAACCGAATCTGGGTCCATCAGCAGAGAAATGCAGTTGTTGCGGCCGAGGAGGGCATCACATTAGTAATTGCAGGTTTCGCAATTATAGTTGTGATATTTGCAAACAACCTGGACATCTGAAGGCGGTCTGCAGGAAACGTGGGCAGAGGAAGGAATCGCGGAGAGAAGTCTTCCATCAAACTCCCCAAGATGAGCAGCAGAACGAGGACTCAAGCGATGCAGAGGAACACCTTCCTTTGTTCAGTGTTAAAGGTACGTCTAAGAACGTTGATCCATGGTTAGTGGACATTGTGGTTGAAGATTTAAAGATTAAGATGGAGATAGACTCAGGCTCCGCAATTTCGGCAATTTCAGAGAATTGCTTTAAAAGAAAGTTTTCACATGTTCCTTTGGAAGGTACCTCAGTGAAATTAAGATCGTATTCCAATGGTTTGATTATTCCTAGTGGGCGTGCTTGGGTTAGAGTTAAGAAAGACGGAGAGAGTTTGCGTCTGCCTCTTTATGTAATTCCCAATGGGGGGGTTCCTTTGCTAGGCAGAGATTGGTATAGCGCTTTAAATTTTTCTCTGCCGTTTTATAGTCTTTCTGAATCACTTAATCCTTCCGTAGATAAGCTGTGGAGTGAATTTAAAGATCTTAGCAACGGCGGAATAGGTACTTTTAAAAAAGGAAAATTTAAACTCCATTTGAAGGCAGGAGCAAAACCAGTCTTTTGTCATTCAAGAGCTCTTGCATTTGCCTTGAAGGATAAAGTCGAGAAAGAACTCCAAAAATTGGTGGAATTGGACATAATCTACCCTGTGGAATTCAGTGAGTGGGCCACCCCCATAGTCCCGGTTTTAAAGACAAATGGGAATGTTAGGATCTGTGGAGATTTTAAAGTCACGGTAAATCCGCAGCTCGAAATTGAACGCTATCCGTTACCCAGGGTAGAAGAATTGTTTTGTAAATTGCAAGGAGGGAAAAAGTTTTCAACTGTAGATCTCTCACAAGCATATCAGCAGCTGCCGTTGGACACAGATTCTCAGAAGTTATGTACTATCAATACCCACAGGGGACTAGTCCCACTCAGTATGATCATTTCAGTGTTAAAATAAGATAACATGAATTGCAGATAAAGGTGAGATGATGGAAGATTAAAAAGCTATTTCACATTATTTCATCACATAAGTTTCCTAAATTATGTGATTTTTAACTCATGAATGCTCATAGTTTTTCCTCTTCCCAAGCTCTAGATCGTTGGTGGCTACATATTTAGCCACCAAGTATCTCCTAAACATGTCAGTTTAATATACTTATTGCAGCGCATATATTTGTGGATTATAAGTAATGAATAACAATTTTGTGACAAACCATGACATGTATGTAATTTACTTACTAGTTGAAGTTAATTACTAACATAGGAGGAAAGTAATCCTTTTAAAAGAATGTGTCCATTCAGGTAAAAATAGGCAGCTAAATACTTAGCAAGCAAAGTTTAAAGGGCTTCTATGAACAGCTAGACAATCTTAAATGCGAGGATGAATTATGATCAGCAATCCCTAGCCCCAGCTAATATTCTCCCTGAGTCTCTCAGTACTTCATATGGACCCATGTTAAACACTGGAAATGATCTACAGAAAATATTCTAATGATTAGGACTGCACATAAATCTTGTTTAGTTTACAAAAAGAGAACATACTTGTACATCACCCATGAAATCAAGCTTAACCAATAAAATGCAATAACTGAGATAAGATTATTATTCCTTTACCGGAAATAGGAGCAATTATATCTATTTTAATATTTGTGATGAACAAACACAAATAATGAATACAAACATCCATGCCCTATATTGGAAAAATTCAATTAGCTGGAACTTGAACCCAGGACCTCAGTGTTAGAAAGCTAGCGTATTAACCAATCAACTACTGAAGTCGGCAGTTCTGACAAAATCAAACCAGAATTTTGTAAACTGAATTACTATACAAAAAATGTGATGAGAGCAGATATAGGAATAAATCCAAAGAAAACAGTTCCTCACAAGGGGAAATATTTGGGCTATGGGAAAAGAATTGACACTTGAACTACAGTAAGACCCTGCTTAACGCTGTTTACTGTAACGTGGTATTGGGATGCCCAGAATTTGCGCATGATTTCGTTAATCCAAATTTACTAGCATTTCTGAATATGATGAACAAAAGGGACTATAAATGAAGTTTTACCATTATAATGGAAATTATGGATCAGCTTATACAAATGATTCAAATTTAGATAGAAATTAAAAGGTAAGACAAAGTGTAATTGATGCGATGCCTTACTATAAACAGCTACTTGCTGAACGAAACAGGAAAAGGCAAATGACATTTAATTACTTCTTTACAGTAGAAAGATGTCAAATGAGAAAGCCTTCCTCATCACAAACATACCTTAACTTATTTACGTTTCTTTTGATTTTCATGAGTGCTTTATGAACACATATCGATATTAGAAATAAAAAAGTATATAATTAATGTAATAAAGAATTATTGAATGATAGATGTCACAAAATAAAACAAAAATCTAATAAATTTTCTTATTCTATGTTCTGTTTCACTCATCCCCATCATTTACATGCTAAGACAACCTCGTTTAATGCTCTTTCGTTTAGCGCTTGAACTTAATGGAATGTATCCCCTGCGTTAAGCGGGGTCTTATCAAGAACTGTATCAAGAAAAAAGATACCAGATTTTCTCCTCTCATTCTACATATCATTCCAACAATTTACCACAAAGTTAGAGGAATGGAAGGGAAAAACTTTGCATGCTAACCTAAATTCTTCAGATACAGAGACAAACTTATCTATTAAAATTATTAACGCTTACATGTTGTAATTGTTTCCACAACTACTATTTTTGTTTAACTATCTTATTCTGAGTGGAAAACTATTATTAAATATTTAATAGGCAATTTAATTAAATATTTAATAATAAAATATTTGTTAATTTAGCTGCACATTAAAAGTACATACTCGTTAATTACAATAGAATTACTGAACACAAAATACATAGAAAAAGAGTTACTAAGGAAATATTACAATTTATACAATCAAACATAAGTCATGAAAAACAGACATAATGACACTGATATTCCAAAGGTTGGTGAGTCATTAATGTCGGCATACGGTAATCTTGAGAAGTTCTTATATCCAATTCAGGGATATAATTTAATTCTATCAAACAAGCACACTAAAACATACTTATTTCTGTAGATGAAAAAAATGAAACATGGAAATGATAAAATATGAAACCAGTACTACTGTACCATTGTCATCATAAAATTTTCTCATAACTTCAGAATATAACTGTAAACTACAAACATGAGAAACTATAAAAAGAACTTAATGCCTTTACAAGCAGAATATTAAGTCATGGAAATATTACAATAATGCAAATTTACTATAGTAATTGACTTTAATTTAGAATTACTCTAATCATGATGCAATCGACTAAGCATGAGAAAGTTTATTATCCTATGTTTTTAAAGCTAAGCAGAAAATCATAATTTCAGATAGGAAAATACATATTTTAAAGAGAAAGTAAATAGAAAACATAATATTTTAGGATTTTTAAGTGATGGTATGAAAATAAAAATTCGAACATTCTCACAACTCAAGGCTTTCATGAAATCAGAAAACTCGCTTCAGAAATAGGTACCAACCAGCAAAACTACAGTTTTAACACTGACACAATTCAAAAGCAACTTACAGCTTACAAAAATTGGTTTATACAAGAAAAAGTAATGCCAAGATGAGAGATTAAAATTACATTTTTCAAAGACTACGAAAAAAATTACAATGAAAATCACAATATATCCTGGAATATAGAAATTTTTTATTCACTCTGCTCACAAAGACAACACTAATTGTAACATCAAATGAATTTTAAATAAGTTCTTCAATTTCAGTTTTTCTTTCTACTAGAATATGTTCTGCTATTTAGATGACTAGTTACAAATTCAGTAAGCAATAGAGATGTAAGATCAGGCAATGAAAACTCACTTCAGAAGTAATAACACTACATATTTTCTAGGTAGGCTAACTACTATTTAAGCTAAATGCCAAAACTGTTTCAATAGTTCTACCAACTTAAGACAAGTTTGAGGATTTCAAGCTTGATCACAAAGATGTGAGCAGAACCTATCAGTAATTTCTTAGTGCTAAAAATAGAAGAGGTATGGTAAATGATTCATAGAAACATTACACCTAAAAAGGTCTAAGTAAATCTTGGTATCTGATATGAGTATTGGCTTGACAAATAACTTTCCCACCTCATCAAACCTTTTCTGACTAAATCAGGTGTGATTGTTCAAGCTGATTCATACCTGCTATCTATAATGAAGTTCATGTCACATTAACGGAAGTTTCCTATACTTGAAACAGATGACAGTATTAACACGATGTTCTACAGCTTCCAATTTTGGTAAGTAATATAAGTGCGCTGAAAATATTCTGATGTATGTGGGCAAATTTTTAATTAGGTAAATTAGCCACTAGCTGAGGGGTTCAACCATAGGAGAGGCTACATGCATTTCACACTGAAGAACTTTACCTACAATGCATTACATATCTAAGAGATTAGTGTGTTACATGAAACATCCTATGACTAACTGCTATTGATGGAAATAATTATCATTACTAATCATTGCCTTAGAAATGGATTCTCAACTCAAGTCAACAATCTCAGCTGAATGAAAACGTTACTCAATAATTGTGTTTAACATTTACTATTCTGTTATTCTAGACAACAAGCAGCAACTAAACTTTCTATTGTATGTATTTTACTAGATAAAGGGTGCTTTCCATTTTTACTGAAGTATTTCACCTAACAGAGGCCTTTACCTTAAATCTATGACATTCTAAATCAGCTCTTGCTCATTTGTTTGTATAAGTAAAAACCATAGTTTATTCTAGTGCATCAAATCTTCATTTCAGTTACTTAAAGACCATTCATCCTTTTTTTAAAAAAGAACCCACTTGACTCAAAAGAGATTCAACTTTCTAGAGGATCTTTCTACATTTATTAGTTATCTCAGCCAGAAATCCTGCGAATATATTCCCACAGAAAGTAGATTCTCAAATTATCTTAAAATACGACCAATGCATGGGTGCACTTTAATTAAATACTTATATTTTGGAAGGTGAATACTTGAAGACAAATAGAAATAATACTTCTGCCACAGATTATTTTCATTGAACGACTGAGGTATAAACCTGTTATGGGTTCACGATGACCCAATGGGTTGAAACCATGGTTGTTCAATAAAGATATTCTGTGGTAAAGGTAGAAGTATTATTTCTATTTGTCTTCAAGCTGGAAAGCTACAACAAAGTTGAAGCCAAGCCATTGGATTCAAAGGTGAATACCTTCCAAAAATTTTGCCTGCAGACACTTAATAATTAGAACTGCCAAAAAGTATCCCAGTATTCAATTATCCCAGTGAATAAACAAAAGGGACAAAAGTCAACATGACTAGGAAAAAATCTACTTTCCCAGCACCCTTTTTCCCCACGTGATTCCTTGGGTTTATCAGGAGGCATGCCCAAACATACCAAGTTGATCCTAAATTCCTTTCGCTCTCTCTCCAAGGCAGTACGAAAGACACAGAATATAATATTTTCTACAGCTGCCTGCTAAAGAAACGATCAAAGACATGATCCTAAGCAATTCCTGACCTAAATGCTTATGGCCTTTCCGTTCCAGATATGCCAAAGCATAATTTTTCCAAAATCTAGGAAAGTTCAAGTGATAGTGAAGACCATAATTTGAAACATGCTGACTGTTTTGAATTATTTGAGAATGGCAAAATTAATCCTATTCAACTGAGGATAAAAATACACCACACTTTTCAATTTTATGTATTCTTGTTAATTCAGTTCCAATTCCAAACATGACTTTCCCAACTCATAACTTTGCCGGATTTCTTCTGGTCTTTGCCTCTCCTCTTTGATTCACCAGTCTTAGAATATCTGCTTCCCTTGTTTTCACAACATTTATCTATTCTCCCAAGAAATTTGTCATTCATTGAGATTTTAAGTAGATTCATATTCCATTCTATCAATATCAATTATACCAATGAATGATGACAGGTATTTGAAACATTTAGGGACAATATAATTTTTGATGCACCAATAAATCTTCCCGCTGACATTATCCTCTGAAAACAGAACTATGAACACCAGTAGAAGGATAATTTCTTGTATGGTAAACAGATGTTTTTATGAATTACTATTGACTTATTAGGCTGTGCATAAAGCTTACTTACAAAAATAAATATTGAATAGCTAAATAGTAAAATTAGAAACTGAAGCATCAAATTGTCTTTAAAAAAATCATTAAAGAATTTTACACAATACCTTCAAAGCTAAGCTGAATAAGATTTTCCTGTTTGCTAAAATGTTTCATTCCAAAAACTATCAATTTGCAGCAAAGGATTAGAGAAGTCAACAGCTAGATTCCTGAAATATTTATTTCATTCAAGGATTTAAGCAATGGTTAATATATTTGTCAAGAAAAAGAAATCCATGGGATCAAATTCAAACAAAAACTTCTCCAAAAGCAAACAAGATTCAATATTATGTTCAGTAAGTGATTTGCATCAATTAATGATTCATAAAAATTAAAATGAGCCTAACTAAATTACACACAAAATTCAGCAATGGAAGAATAAATCAATGTTATTGACACAGCAAAAAGCAAACATTAAAAAATATGAGAGCAAACGTCCTACAGTTGTATGGGAAAGATCTCATGGTTAATGGTGCTTATGAGATGGAAAATGATTCTAAAACATGAACTATTGATGGCAAAGCTTCTAATAAGTAGAGGAAGGTACAATTCCATTAATCCTAAACTTATCACAAGCTTCTCTTACAATAAATGTATGATGGCAATTACAATAATCTCCAGATACATCAATTAGTTTGTTTCAAAACCTATTTCAGAGGATCACTTAGTAACAAAGGAAATGTTTGTCTCACTCCCAGTACATGATACTCATCTTCAAGGTAAGACACCCAAAATGTTAGACAAAGAAATTCTTTCAGTTGGAAAAATAAATTACAGTAATCATGACCTATTTCATACAGCAATTAAGATTTCCCAAGACACACATTCTCAGATACATGAGCTAAGAGGCTCAACTTCCTCTGGAGCACATTAAAAGCATTTTCCCTAAACACAAACCAGAGGAAAGGTATTAAAAAAAAAGAGTGATATTCACTCATTGGTTCATGAGACAACGTGATGTCCAATAAACTGCAGTCAGTGTGATTTTAGTGCTTATCACTTACCGAGAGGTCCTCTACAAGTTGGGCAGCATTGCAACAAAGGCCTGCAGCTTTGGCACACAAGATGCCCACTGTGACATTGGAGAATTGGTGGTAACACATATTCATAACAAACAGGGCATTCAAAAAGGGTAGCCAGCTCTCCAGATGTTGCAGCAGAAGATGTTGGATTTAAGTTGGAGGATGCCACTGATCCTCCATGACCTCGCCTTTTGCAAGAGACGTGGGGCAATTGCATAGATGTATTCATAGCTGGGAAAGAATTTCCGAACTTCAAAATCTATCAGAATGGCAGTAGAACCAACTAAAATGTGTGCACGTACAACATCGATGAGACTAAAATCACTCAGCAATTTAAAAGTACAATTTAGAAAGAAAGTTGAAAACACATAAGGTATTAAAATGTTTCACATATTGAAGAAAGAAATAAGGCTGAGTTTTGAAAAAAACATATGTTCCACATTCCTCTTATCTCTCAACATGAAAACAAAATAGCTTTGTACCTAAATGCATAGACTCATTAAAGAGACAGACGTTACTAGAGCCTCAACTACAAATTTTGATACACTTAATATCAGCTAAGATGCAGTGAACTAATGAATCACAGAGGACATGAAAGAACTGAAATAGATTTGAAATACTTTCAAAGGTATTTACTTGCCAAAATGGTGATGCAAGACAAAATTCGGTCCCAGATTGCTAGTTGTTCAATACTGTTTAATCTAACATTCTTCATACTATTCACATTTATGTACTTTTTGGCAAGACAAAATATAGCGCAAATTACTTATCTGTAAAAAATAGTGACGACGAAGATTATTTCACATTATGATACTATGTAATGCATACAAAGATTAAACACTACTTCTAGAGCCATCAAATTAATCAACAACTTTCATATTACTTCAAAGATTAGCAATCCTACATCCTTAAGGTTCGTACTCCAATTAGCTATGATAAAACATTATCCCACATGAACTCCAATTATACGAAAACTCACTCAGACTGATAGCCTACAAAAAATCTTCGCTAACAGGCCAACATGCCAAAAACAGTTTCAATGAGATCCGCTTTCACTCAATACTTCGCTCCAAACATGCTACCGATTCCAGAAGTCATCAAAAATTTAAACTGTTCCTCATCTCACCTACACATGACGACCATTTTCTTATAAGTCGAAATTAAATTTTACATGAAAATACTTTTCCTCTCATTTCCTGATTTCCCTCTACAGGAATTTCTCTAGATAGATAAGGAAATCCACTTAACGTGAAAAATACAGTTCTTGAATCCTCGTGAAACAGGTTATAAGCATAAATTCACAATCAATAAACAATCTTATCAAACATTTTGAACAAATTTGACACATATTCACACAATGATTTTAACAAATAACATACACACGGTAACCCAATTGAAAAACGATTGCTGGACACCGTACTATTACACTATCAAAATCAGCTTAAATATAATGATTTTAACGATATTGGTCCAAAAATGGACTGATTAACTCTAAAATAAATCCTTGCAGACTAATGACAACACATATGTTCACAACAATCAACCATAGGAGTAAACAAACTTCTTGCAAAGTATGTTTATCTCGATGAATCCTTGACAACACATAACTAAAAATAGTCAAAAACCCTCTGCCAGCCGTAATGAATTTTTTAATCACTGACAATCGTAAAATGAGCTAAAATTAATAATTAGTGAACACATATGAAAAGTTGTCAATGCCCTCTCAACAGATTAAGTATTAACCTACGTTTCATCATTAGCCTCAGCGATGCACGCGTTGCAGGTCTATTTGCATATCGTGCCCACTTACGATCCATATGCTACAGAACAGAAAAATCTTTTTTAACTGAGATATATTAACAGTCTATTTAATGCATCCAATAGACAGAACCTGCAGCGGCTGTTTAATGATGCAAGGAAATAAACTAGCACGTCAAAACTTAACACTTGAAGCAAACACTCGCGAGTTCCCCTAAATACTGGAATAATTTATCTTCAAATCTACTGAACTATACGTAAATCTCGAAACAAGTTCGAGGTGATTTCGATACAATCACTACGCACTTCAAACGTATAATATACATCGTTACAATGATATAGTGGAAGAATAATGCGTCCCTACCCTTTCCGCTGTTCACTGACTGGCTCTGATTGTGAGTCGCTCTGAGCGTTGCGTCCGACGCAAACTTCGATCGCGCAAGATCCGACGATTCGAACCTTGTGTCCCCCCCGCTACAAGTGTAAAAGGGAGAAATATAACAGAAGGGAGAGTTTGTTTCCAACCTAGTCATGTTACTATTGACTCTTTATAAACTTCACGTTATTCTAATCCACTAAATTCCAGAATCATGGCTACAAATGTCTCAAATACACAATTCTAGTGACGAAAAAACATGAATAATCTTTCCATCAACTCCTTGAATATTAAGAAGAATAGATAGTAAGAGTAGTAAGAATTACTGTATGTACCGAATTGTATTCTAATGAAGTACAAAATGCCGATATTAAAATTTTAAGCTAAGAACATCTTTCAAATAACTGTGTTTGTTGCTTTATTTGTATGGCTCCTTCTCAAGAGTTACTTCCGCTATCTCACATACCTAATAATGGGGACTCATTTTAATCTATAAGGAATCTTATAGGAACTTATTATAAATATTTGGTTTACTTCGTATTCATTCATTACACTCTGGTCTATCCTAAAGTTAAAATCTCGAAGTAGAAAGCCACATTAAAGAATGAACGAGGAGAAAGAGAAGATGATGTGGAACCAAAGCATTTGTGGTGGCCATTCGGAGCGCCCAGCGGCCATGTTGGGCACGCCATATAGCCCTTAGAAGGAGCGACCAAACAGAGCAAACAGCGGCCACGTTGGATGCTCGTTAGCCAAGGGGCGCTACCACCAGAGGGCAGAAAAAGTGACGGCGAGTGAGGGACAGCAGCCATTGCCCTCACGGACAGTCTACTCTCAACCGTCACCGCGGAAGCAATCTACCTTTCATACAAGACGAGTCGAGGTCGCAATCCGACCACGTGCATTGTAGTTCAGTTCTGTTGAATAAAACTTGTTTTGTTGTTTAAAAGAGCGGTCCTTATTTTCACCCATGCGGCTTCAGTGGTGACCCCGACGTGATCGGAGATTTCGGAAAACGTAGATCGTCATTCTCGCCCGAACATGACGAGCGGTGCCTCATCCGAATGCTCTCCGGCAGTGAAAGTAAGTTTTTCCGCCCCGCCATTTTGGCCCGAAAAGATCGAACTCTGGTTTTCGCATTTAGAGATACTATTCGAGCAATGCGGAATTGTGAATGATAGGTCCAAGTTTAACCACGTGGTCAACGCGCTCGGTCCCCGCCACATGGTCGAGGTTGAGGATGTTATCACCAACCCACCCTCGGAAGGAAAGTACAAGAAGATCAAGGAAGAGCTTGTTCGGAGGCTCTCTGTGTCCGACGAACAGAGAATTCGCCAGCTGTTGGAACACGAGGAGTTGGGAGATAGAAAACCTTCCCAATTCCTCCGGCACCTCCGCAGCCTAGCTGGTGCCAGCACGCCAGACAGCTTCCTGCGCTCCCTTTGGATGGGGCGACTTCCGAACCATCTGCAACCCATTGTGAGCGCCCAAGACGGCGTCGATTTGAACGCCTTGGCGCAGATCGCGGACCGCGTGCACGAGGTAGTCCCAACGCATCGAGTCGCAGCGGTGGAGCCAACATCAGAGGTCGCCTCTTTGCGCGCGACGTTGGAGGAGTTGGTGCGGCAAGTCGCCACCATGCAAGCCAGGTGGGATGACTCACGCGGACGGCCGTCCACGCCGTCAGCCCGCCGCCGTCCTCGCAGCCGATCTGCCAGCCGCTCGCGAAAACCACCAGAGCATGGCAAAGAAGGTATGTGCTGGTACCATTGGCGGTTCGGTGATGAAGCCCGTAAATGTGAGAAGCCCTGTAGTTTCGTGGCGGAAAACGAAAGAGCCAGTCGGTAGATGCGGCCGCCGACTGCCGCTCGACCTCGCGCCGCCTTTTTGTGACGGATTCCGTGAGTAAGGTGACATTTTTGGTGGATACGGGCTCTGATTTGTGTGTCTATCCCAAATCTTTAGTACAAGGGAAGTGCGCGCGAACGGACTATGAACTTTACGCAGCCAACGAAAGTGTAATACCCACGTATGGCTGGATTACATTAAAACTGAATCTTGGCCTACGCAGGGATTTCCCGTGGCGGTTTGTGATAGCGGATGTGAGTAAGCCCATAATAGGGGCTGATTTCCTATCATTTTACGGGTTGTTAGTCGATATTCGGAGTCGACACCTTCTCGACGGCGTAACTTCCCTCTCAGTAACGGGTCGTGTTGCAAACGGCATCGCTAGTATCAGAACTGTAAATAATAGTTGTAAATATTCGGACATTTTAAAAGAATTTCCTGCTCTAACTCGACCCGCGGGAGCTCCAAAGGCCGGACAACATGCTACGGAGCACCATATCCGAGTAACTCCAGGCCCCCCCGTCACTTGCAGACCAAGGAGATTAGCACCGGCGATGGCACGCATCGCGAGGTCGGAGTTCGAAGCCATGGTGCAGATGGGGATCGCGAGACGATCGGAGAGCCCCTGGGCGTCGCCACTCCACCTTGTCCCGAAGACCGACGGCGGATGGAGACCATGCGGCGATTACCGCGGACTGAACGCGAGGACCGTGCCCGACAGATACCCGGTGCCGCACATCGAAGATTTTTCTGCGTTTCTTCACGGCAAAAAGGTATTCTCGACGATAGATTTAGTCCGAGCCTACAATCAAATCCCCGTGTGCAAAAGTGATGTCCCTAAGACAGCCATAAGCACTCCATTCGGTTTATTCGAGTTTCACTTCATGACATTTGGTCTGAAAAATGCAGCGCAAACGTTTCAAAGATTTATCGATGAAGTGCTGCGTGGTTTAGATTTCTGCTACGCGTATATCGATGATATTCTGGTGGCATCTTCCTCTGAAGAAGAACACAAAGAACATCTCCGCGAATTATTTCGCAGGCTCGAAACCTTTGGCCTCGTAATAAATCAAGGGAAGTGCGTTTTTCAGAAGGAAGCCGTGGAATTTCTCGGTTATGCAGTGTCGGGGGAGGGTACGAAGCCCTTGCCCGAGAAAGTGAGTGCGATTCAAAAATTCGAGAGGCCCAAAACTATAAAGGAATTAAGACAATTTTTGGGCATGATCAATTTTTATAGACGGTTCCTACCGAAGGCGGCATCCTTGCAGGCGCCGTTGAACTCCCTGTTGTGCGGAGGTAAAGTGAAAGGCAATACGCCGATCGTGTGGACGCCCTCGTTAGAGAGTGCATTTCAAAACTGTCGAGATTCTCTCGCGAGTGCAGCGCTACTTGCGCACCCTGATGTCAACGCAGAACTCGCTATAGTCGCGGACGCATCTGCCGGAACTATAGGAGCCGTTCTCCAGCAACATACCCGCGAAGGTTGGCAGCCGTTAGCCTTCTTCTCAAAGACGTTAAGCCCAACGGAGAAGAAATATAGTGCCTATGATAGGGAATTGTTGGCACTGTACAGAGCAATCCAGCGGTTCCGCCATATGGTTGAGGCAAGACCCTTTACCTTGTTCACGGATCACAAACCGTTAACTTTTGTGTTCCAACAAAAAGCGGAAAAGTGCACACCTAGACAGTTCCGGTGGCTTGACTACATAGCGCAGTTTTCCACGGACATACGCTATGTGGCCGGAAAAGACAATGTGGTCGCCGACGCGTTGTCCCGCTGTGCGGAAATTACAGAGGCCGTATCCCGCCAGGCATTGGCAGAAGCGCAACGGCACGACGAAGAGTTGCGAAATCTATTAAATGGTAAATGTTCACTAATCCTTCGGAAATTTGACTTTCCAGATGACCAGGTGGAGCTGTATTGTGATATTGCAACGCAGACAGTTCGCCCTTACGTCCCCGCAGCTCTCCGGAAGCAGGTCTTCTGTTCTCTGCACAACCTCGCCCATCCCGGAGTTAAAAGTTCAACAAGGATGTTGGCTGCCCGCTACGTGTGGCCTTCACTGAGGAGGGATTGCCGACAATGGACTAAGGAATGCATCGAGTGCCAACGCTGCAAGTTCACTCGGCATGTTTCCTCGCCGGTCGGGAACTTTCTCCCCCCGAGTTCGAGATTTGAGCACATCCACATCGATCTCATTGGCCCACTTCCGTCATCACAAGGATACCGCTATTGTTTAACATGTGTTGACAGGTATACCCGGTGGTTGGAGGCCATCCCAATCGAGGACATCTCGGCTGAGACGGTGGCGAGGGCGTTCTTCGGAGGCTGGGTGGCGCGTTTCGGGATCCCACTACGTGTCACCACGGACCAGGGAAGGCAGTTCGAGAGCCAACTATTCAGCAAGCTCTCACAATTGGCAGGAATATCCCATTTGCGCACAGTCGCATATAACCCGGCTGCAAATGGGATGGTAGAGAGAGCACACCGCCAGCTGAAAGCCGCCATTCGGTGCCACATGACCGAAAGGTGGGCCGACATTCTGCCAGCGATTCTTCTTGGGTTGCGAGCAGCGTGGAAGGAGGACCTAGGAACAACCTCGGCTGAACTGGTCTACGGAGCTCCACTGCGGCTTCCAGGAGAATTCCTCGCACCATCAGCAGACTCCCCACTAGACGACCAGTCCTCATTTGTGAGTCAACTGAAAAGACATTTCTATAACCTCAGTCCGTGTCCACCATCGCGACATGGAATACGTAAGACCTTCGTGTTCAAGGATTTGGCATCTTGTACGCATGTCTTTGTGCGGAACGACGAGGTCCGGAGGCCCCTCCAGGCTCCTTATAACGGTCCATATGAGGTACTCCAGCGGGCTGAAAAGAACTTTTTAGTTCGACTGGAAAACAGAGATGCTCGTGTGGCGATTGACCGGTTAAAACCAGCGTATGTGGCAACAGAGGAAGCACCAGCTGAGCAACTTCCAACCTATTTCGAGGAAGCACCAGCCGCACCATTGCCAATACCTCTCGAGGAAGCACCAGCCCCATGCAGGCAGACACCACCAGCTGTGGAAAGGGAGACCAGGACGAGGAGTGGCCGACGTGTTCACTTCCCTTCCCATTTAAACGATTTTCTATTGTAAATTTTTTAATCATCTCTCTTTTCTTTTATATACAGTAAATTACTGCCAGGGGGGTGATGTGGTGGCCATTCGGAGCGCCCAGCGGCCATGTTGGGCGCGCCATATAGCCCTTAGATGTAGCGACCAAACAGAGCGGACAGCGGCCATGTTGGATGCTCGTTAGCCAAGGGGCGCTACCACCAGAGGGCAGAAAAAGTGACGGCGAGTGAGGGACAGCAGCCATTGCCCTCACGGACAGTCTACTCTCAACCGTCACCGCGGAAGCAATCTACCTTTCATACAAGACGAGTCGAGGTCGCAATCCGACCACGTGCATTGTAGTTCAGTTCTGTTGAATAAAACTTGTTTTGTGGTTTAAAAGAGCGGTCCTTATTTTCACCCATGCGGCTTCACATTCATATCAGGGGGGTTTATTTAAATCATGGAAGTGACACTAAAATATTACTTGAATTTAAAGAGAATCTTTTCTTTCCGTTTTCATGCATATGTAAAAAGTAATCATTTTTCTTCAAACCTAACACCCGAGCTTAAGACTCGTAAATTTGGGGAATGAATCTGTGCGATGAAAGATTTGTTGATGAGTAATTCTTACCGTTTCTCATTTGTGATGAGTAATTCTTACCGTTTCCAGTTTGGCACAATTTGTTCTCGTCACCGACCCATTGTACTAAGTACAACATGGTGCTGTGCCACAACAATGGCAATGGCAGTAGTATACGGCACTGTGGCACATCCTGAGCTTCCTCGGGATTTCGTTTTCTGTCAGTAGCAACCTTCGGCATCGTACAGGTGTGGAGGTACCTACAGAGTAAATAATTTACAATCCTTGATAGGTATTTACAATCCTTGATAGGTAAATTGCTTGGGGTTATGCACGAATCAGTCAGAATGGGTTGTATGAGACCAGATCCAGGGATGCTATTTCTTTCTATCTTTCACGCCAACTGTATTAGTGAATCACTCCTCCCCGTTTCCTAGATGCAAAGGAGAAGTAGCTGAAGTCCTTAGACTAGAATCGGCTTACAAGGGCAGTGAGTTTTGGGAGTCGCTCTCAAGTATCGTTGGAGGCAAGAAGACCCTGGCTATGAGAAGACTCCGACTCGGTCACCGGTGTCACCACACCGACCCGGCCGATGAGGTTTCCGGGGCTTAGGAGACCCCGTCCTGCTAAATAGGAATCGAGTCGTAGTAGGAACAGGAGGAATGAATTAATAAACTTGTAATCCAGAGAGTTCGACTTCTTTTTCTTATCTCCCATTTCACTACGACACGGTGGAGCTTTTTTGTTAGGTAGATAAATCGTCTGCGAGAAGGTACTAGGTTGGCTTCAGGCGATCCTTCGATACTGTCGTTTCACGACCCTGTACCGGGATTGCGAACTGTTTGTGGTATTTTACTAGCACCTTGAAAGGTCCGTCATAGACTAGCGTTCACGGCGGACGCATCATGTTGTTTCTAAGGAAAATCTGAGATGTCGGCGCTTAATTTCTGATCTTAAGTCCCGCATTTCGCGGCGAGTACATCCGACAAATCCGTGCATTCCCTGCACGTAGGAAATATTTCACTAATGATTAGATCCCGATATCACCAGCGTTTGTTTGCTACATTCTAGAAGCAATGGCTGCTAATGATTATGAAGAAGTTTTCTCGAACTTAATTGTTTCTCTTGATGGTGATCTTCTATATTTGGGTTTTAGAAGTATCGCTACTCAATGTATTAAAAATTTGGCATGTATTTTGTATTATGAATCTTCCTCAATCATTATAACCTCAGCGTTACTGCGAGATTCATTTAAATCAAAGAGCTCGTAACAAAAGCAATAACAGAATTAAATCATTCAGAGTAAATTAGCTATACTATGGTAATAGTTCTTCCATTTTCCTTTTATTATGGAAAACTAGAAGCTCTAGAGTACACCTGTCATACGCAGCATCTACAAAAACGTCACAGCCTCTGTAATACTGCATGAAGAAACGGACGAATTCAAGATTGAGAAGAGAGTTCGACAAGACGACTGCCTATCACCCATTTTGTTTACTGTGGTTCGGGAAGAAGTAATTAAAACTCAAGAATGGGAGACGAAGGGTCTATGGAAAAATGTGGAGTACACCAGTCACCTGCGTTTCGTAGATGGTATAATACTCTTTGACTTTAAGATACTAAGAGGACGGGGCAGAAGATAGTACTATAGATATACAAAAAATTCTTTGGCAGCTCAAGTGACAGTATAACTTCAAGAGATACCTTTGGATGTTAGCTCAGAGTACGCATGCATAGGAAAACTGATAACGAAAGGATTGATGAGGTGAGCAGGAAAACAACACGGGGCTGGAGCACCTTTTGCAATGAATGCGCATATTCTGCAGCCATGAATTCAGATTTTATCGAAGAGAAAGGTTTTCAAATGAAATATTTCACCAGTATTGACCTATGGAAGTGAAACTTCGGATGTTAAATGCAGCAACAACCTAACAACTCCAGACAACGTAAAGAAGTTTAGAACGCTGCATACTTCGAACCACAAGAAGAGACAGAAAACGCAACACCTGGGTAAGAATGATGACAGGAGTGGCAGGCATCATTGATAAAAAGTCACTGAAATGTGAGAAGAAACGACAGCCGTTGGACATCAGAAGTTCTCAACTGGACGAGGAGATTTGAAAAGACCAAGAAGAAGACCGAAAGGGTGTAACAAAACTACTTTATATGCGAGAGGCCGAGGATCTCGATAGGCTCTGCCTAGAAACCGCCTCGTTAAAAATACTCTGTGATTGTAACACCCAAAGAAACTTGTAACCTGTAGATAGAACAGTCAAATTTTTAATGCTGAAACATCCGATATATGTTACGTGATTATGTGATTATATCAGACTTTCATCGCGAAATAGAAATATTGGTCTTTGATAGATATAATCGCTTCTAAACAGTATGATCTGAATGAGGCGAGAGTGAAACCCAGGTTCGCAGTTTCTCCTCTTTTCTAAATTCTCCTTTTCATAATAAGAATTAAGTGTCACCGCTTTTCGAGGTGTAAATTTGGAAATTTTAAAAATACAAAGTAACTTGCAATTCAAGCTTTACTTTCGCTTGTTTCATCTCATAGATCAAATAAACGCAGAATATTTACAACAAAAATAACGCCAACATGAGATTCGTAATTGTGTGAGCAATATCACCCACGATAAGTACGCTTTCAGTGCATAATGCCTTGACTTATGGTGTCAAAAATGCAAGCTCACAATGTTTCACCCTCGCCAATTTTATTGATTAACTTCCCATAATATATAGTTTTTTTAGTTGCACTTGTAGCTGCGCAGTTTCCTCATGAAGAGAGGCGCGCTAGCTTGGACGGAACCCCGGAATTTCCGGGGAGTGTTCGTGACCACTGACCTGTTCATTTGCATTTTTTGGGTCGTATTTTGTCGCTCGAAAATAATGCAGTATCGTGGTTCTCTTTCCTATCAACTGGACAAATTAAAAACAGCGACATGAAGAGACTTGTCTTTCAATCCCCTGGGTTCCAAGGCGCACACCTCCCCTTGCTATATTATACACCTTTCCCTCATCCAATTCTCATATTTAATTAGGAATATGACAAATCGGGAATGAGATGATTATTCTCTTTCCTATTATAAGCATTTTACTATTTTTGAGACGCAGTTTTTCTACGGTTCGGAGTTTGGGTGGGGACTGCAGTTATTGAAGAATGTTTAGATGAAAGGCATCCCATTCCCTATTTTTTGGGAAAAACGATAAGTGAACAATAGAATTACCCAGGGTTGGATTTAAATAAAGAGACCACAGTGGCTAGGAAATTTCACTAGTCAGGATCCTCTCAATTCCCAAATCCCAATAGAGCTGCAAGTAAAATAATAGCAAGGTTGTTTAAGGACTTGAGAACCTTATGACAGCGTATGAAAGAAAGGCTAGTAAGAGCTTCAAAGGTATCACAAAACTTGTTTGAGGTCCCCTAGATTTTAAGGCCTTAGACTTCGGCTTGTTAAGCCTCAAGGTAAATCCGGCCCAGGAATACATTATCGAAAAGATTAAACTGAATTTGCATCCTAGAGATCCCTTTTCCGATGTATAAATCAAATTAAATGTTGGGCGAAATCATGCGTATTTTAAAATGCGTTAATTAATTGCTTAACTAGAATCCATATTAATTCCTACGATACAAGAAATGCTGAGGGATATTTTCCTACTTCATACTCTTGGTCAAAACACTTAATCACTTCAAAACCAAACCGTTTTGGATACACTTTATGACAACCATTTTAACAGTTATTATACTTTTCTCATTTCAATCACAGAGAGGGAGAAAGCAAATATTTCATGTTGGTGTGCGTAAGCATCTGGCTATTTGGATATAGTTTTAATAACTTTCAGTTATACTGAAACATTCATGACTGCAGCATCACACCTAGATTCTACCGCGAAATCAGACACGCGTTTTCAAAGTAATACGAACGGATATATATATCCGAAATAATGTATCCTTAATTAGCTTATCTTCGATGGAACCGCTTACGTTGCAGCTCTAATAAGAGCAAACATCGATTCATCAGAGCTCACGAATATATTCGGACTTAAAAAGTAAATTTTAACTTTACGCTTTTATACTAACTGCATTCCATAATTTGTGGATTTTGCTGGATGAAGTTATATGAAACAGAACTCTACAATACATTACAAATGTCCGTATAAGAGTCATCTTAGGTCAATTTACCGAATAATACCTCTTAAATTAGGGGGTTGTATTTATCATTTACTGCGTCAGTCAGATAATGTGCTAGGTACTCATTTTCTTGATTTAGGAGGCAGGGTAGGAGAGGGTCCGCATTATATTAGATGAAGATGCGCTTATAAAAAAGAAAGAGAGCTTTTCTTTCAGATTACAGTCTCTGAGTAAAATCATCAGCCCGAAGCTTACTTAGATCCTCAATCCCACCACCGACTTATTTACGGAAGCTGGTAATTACTTAAAATTAAGGAACAACAGGCGGTGATAATAATAGCTTCTTTAATGGAAACGGAAATCCTAATTACATCCAAATTAATAATTTTTATTTCTTATGATCACGCACAACCGTCCTCGCTTCTTTATCAGTCGTGCATTCTTTTATTTATAAGACATTCTAGAAAATATATAGATATATTTTTAATCTTGCCACCCATACAGTAGTATTTAAAGCTTTCAATTTCAAAGTATTTTATGGAATGAAACAAACATTCTTTGCATATTATAAAGATAACCTTAATTTTCCCAACATTTTTCATCTGCGGCCCGCTATTGTTTTACGTAATATCCATGCGGTTCTTACATTCCTGCAAGTTGTTGAGTCCTGATCTAAAGGAATAAATTCATTCATAAAAGTGAAACGAAGTCAGTCGTCATGAGATGGTTTTATCTTTGAACAAACCTATGGAATGAGATGACGAACACGAAAAGAGCACTGCTTCACGTCATGAAGACTTCAGGTAGAGTTTGGAAAGAACAGGCCATGACGCCTTTTCGGTCCTTAGTCATCGTCAACACTAAATCATCGTTAGATCCGCAATAGATAGGTACACAATGGATAGATACGCAAGAGATCGCAAACCTTCCGTCACAATGCATTTGGTGGGGCATCACCGTGGTGAGGCGAAGGAGGGGCTATGAATGCATCGAGCAATATCAATGGATACTACGGGACTTTCCCCAACCATCTAATTTCGAGGACGCACAGAAGTGGAAGGAAGAGACAGATTTCGGTGAAGGACTTCGGGCCGGAAAGAGCAGCACTGAGAACGAAATTTCCTACGTGTTTCCGCTTACCGTCTTTCCGAATTGAGTAATGTTCCTCTCCTGAATGGATATATTTTACAAGCAGCAACATTTTTTAATTGTTTTGGAATACTTCCAGTACTATAATTAATCATGACACAGATTCATCCTAAGATAGTTTATAAAAATGAAGCGTTACTTTTAGAAGTAGGATGTGGAGAATTTAGAGGATCATCGATCAAATTTCGATCCTTTCAAAGTTTTTTTAAACCAAAGATTCATAATCTCACAGAGACATGAAAGATGTCACATTCACACTTCCATTCAATCAGATCAATGATTTCCCGCCATGAAATGCTCGATTAATGATTTATTCACGTGATATTTATTGAATATTCCAATATTTAGGTGTATCTCATGTCATTTTCTATGCACGTAACCCCTGGAGTTAAGGCGAGAGTCGAGTCATCACAGAAAGATTACTAAAAAACTCAGGTAGTAACTCTGTTTGACTTATAAATGAGAAAATGAGGACCATACGTACTGAACAAATACTTTAAGATGTAAAATATACAGGGATAGAGCGAAAATTCAAACTGACGTAAAGATAGAACGTGGCGATCGGAAAATATTTAAACACCATTACTCAAATTTCTACAAAACTACTTCTCAAAACAATCACAAATGTTAAACCCATAAACCGGTAAATATACTTCGATGGAATTTGAGTATTACAGATTCTGATTGTACTTCCCATCACCATTTAGCTTTTCGTAAATAGGAGCAGTATGACACGAGCCTTCATAAATCAGCTGATTTCGACCCGCAATGCATGAGGTTTATTTAATATATAGCGAGGGCAGATTTATAAAACTAGTGTCAATAAATGCGAAATTCCGAGAATATTGCCCCCTCATTTGAAGCAATTCGATTTTACTATCAGTAATTGGGTCACCTCGTTATTTGACATATTTTTTTGGTGTTTCACGAAAACTGAGAAACTGGATTTCTAGCTAAGAATATAATCTTAGAAAATCTTCGTGCTTGACGGCAGAGCGTGAGTCCGGGGCCGTGCGAATACTATTTGGGACAGAGAATGAAGGTAAAAGCGCAGACAAGTTTTGACCTCATTCGAAATGATAGAATTTGCCAGCATGGTCATACCCAACGTCGCCGAGAAAGTAAATAACTATTTGAATAATTAAATTTGATCAAAATCCACATTTCACGCGATCGTTGATTTTTTCGATAAACTCGTGTCAAGGAAGACATGTCAAGCTTTCTATAGAAGATGAGTGGGGATAGTGTTCACCTTTGGAAAAATGCCAGACAGCCAAATTGTCTCAGAATTTTTCAGGATTCTTTGAAAACCATACTCGTTTTCATTCACTTGACTACACAGATTGTGCTAGAACTTTTTGGGTTGCACCAGGCTATGTATGTTCACAATTGCTTTCCCACGACGGTGTACATCAAATACATTAGTGATCGATTTCAAACTTAGAAGCCTAAATGTATCGAAGACCTTACATATAGATTACACGGAAGATGGCGAGAAGTCTTACGTAGGAGATCATGAGCAAGCTCTGCTCCCATGCAGGATTATGCGAGTCAAATTTATAAAACAGCGAGATCGGTCTGAAAACCCTCGGTAGCTTTGAATTAATCTCGAAATGAAATTATTCAAACGATTTAATCATACTTAAAATCCGCATAGATTTCTATCAATTTTGATTCAGTTCTTAAAATCACCTATGAGAGTGAAGCTATATCACCTATTGCATCACGTCTGTTGCGGTTCTACGTGCAATAATATCTACAGCATTGTTTCGACATCTAAGCAGGAAGGGATGCACTTCGCTCGTGCGCGTAGGCAGAGTACGTGGGGTGGGAGGTGGGTTTATTGATTGAGTGATTATTTATGGCAGACATGGTGTAGAGGGGGAGTTGTATAAATGTATTGATTGATTGATTACAAGTGACACTGCTCTATTTGAGGGGGCTGGATGAAACCTCCCTGAATGACAAGTTGGGGTTAAACCCTCCCACAAATCATCCCTAGAGATTTCGCTATGCATGCAATGCATAGAGATGAGTTGAGATCCATCCAATCTCGAAAGTTGCACCTGATACTACTCGGCAAGGAAATAAGTAGTCAAAGGCGGTCATCAGAATCAAGCGTTTCCATAGAATGCGGCAATTAGAATATAATGAATTCTAAGCATGGGAAATAGGATAATTGAAAACTTGAATCCTTGATATTCGTTTCGCGCAGTCAAATGTTAAATTATACTCATACTTCCAGCCTCCTAAGGGTTAATTTTTTTATTCCACGCAACAATAACGCTGAAAAAGTAAGAGAATGTTTGTTTATGCCTCAACTCTATGGTATCTCTTCACGAAGAAAAAAGTTGCGTTTTTTCCTTTCTCTGCTCTCTCATGATTTTTCCTCTCCCTCAATAGCGTTATACCAGGAAATGCTTCTGGGATCGTGGCCAGGGATTCATTTACCTCAACCCCACCTGACGGCAAACATCAGCACGTGGTTAATTCTCGAGTCATTTCAAGAGGTCTGAACTAGTACATTGCCACTCAGATGTAACAGTATGGACTACGTTAGAGATGATATATATTATTAGCAGTAGATAAATAACATGTATTGCACAATTAATGTAAAGAGCTGAAAAAATGAAGGCCTTGTTCAGAAAGGGGAGACGCCTCGTTTCTAAGACAATGTTCTGACGGACAATTATTGATTACTACACTTTTTTGTTTACCATGCATCTTCTTTCTGGATTTTTGCTCATAAACTGTTGTTTTGTTTCCTGTATAACCAATTTATAGGTTCCATTAGGTGTCTATGTTTTTATTATTCCTATTTAATTGAGAAATTTGAGCGACGACATAGGAAAAGAATGGATCAAATGAAGTGGGAAAGATCAGTGAAGTAAACAATTGAGAATAGAATGCAAGGGAAAAGACAGAGGGGAAGACAAAAGCAAACGATGATAGGTGACATAAAGAGTGGGGTAAGTTGCAAAGAAACGAAAGAAATGGCATAGAATAGGGAATAAAAGGCACATAAACCTACCGAAAAGGGAATAACATATTATATTTTTGTTGTTAGGTAATTTATTTTAGCTAAAATATTCGTTGCTTGTTACGGATTTTATTTAGTTATTAAGGAAATTCCAGCTAAAACACATTCTGTTCAGTTACTAAATAGTAAAGGCATTCTACCCGCATAAGGAAAATGTAATTAAGGGAAGGAATTTAACTCTTAATTAAGGAGAAGTGGCGATGTCATAAAGGATCCTTTCGTACTTTATTACATCAAAGAATGGATACATGGCTGGAATCCAGCAAAATCATTTTGGTAGTGTATCATGTAAACAGTTGAAGTGGAAATGAGCAGAATTTTCAAGCGAAGTAGAAACAGTTGGAGTGGGCAGAGAAAAAAGACTGGAAAATTTTTGCTTGAGAAGCTTTGCGTATCTTTCACCGAAAAAAATCGAGATGGTTTAAGAGCGTAAATTTGCGGAATCGCTTTCACATAATGGAAGAATAACACAGGTAGATCCAGGAAAAGGGTTTTCAGGGATGTTTTAAAAGACACCAGGGTATAAATAATATGCATCTTAAATATAGGGCATTTGAAATTTAAAATATGTTTTCTCTCTCGGAACAGGACTCTATCTTCCTAAAAGGTCAGTCTACAACAAAATATTATAACAATTAGAATGCAAGATGCAATACGCCGGATTTGCTTACCTGTAAAATCGAAAACTTCAGCAATGACGCCTTCGCACTGCACACGATATGTTGCACAAATCTGCAACCACTGCGAGAGGATGTTTCCAAGAACTGGTAGTCCTGATGTTGATTCCTCAAGAAAAATCGAAGGAAGTTGCAGGTTTGAGAGGTGTTTAAAAAACAATAATATCAATATATCTTTAATAGTTACTTGTCATTCCGAGTAGTATTGCGTCTCGGGATATTTTTAGTAATTACTTCATTACTGAAAACTCATCTGTCTCAAAGTCAAGCACAATAATTACATAACTGTCATTAAAATGGAAATGAGTCCAATACGTTTTCCAAGCGAACGTGTTCGTGCTAAATTTGCGACTTAGTTTACTTACATGATGAACTTTTAGTATGATAAGTAAAGGAAAGATATATACTTTTTCACGCAAATACATTTATTGACTACCGGTTTCGGCGTTACATTGCCGTCATCAGGTCTACGTCTACATCTACATAAGTACCCTGCAAGCCGCCTTCTGGCGTGCGGCAGGTGGTGGAAACACCTAGAGTAGAATTACTTCTTTAATTTATTATTCGCGTATCGTTCGCGGAAAAGAGTCCCTAAAACGACTTGTCCTCGCGTCTATTTCTCTTATTTTACGCTCACTTTCGGATCGGCCAAAGTAGCAGGGGGGTCGCATAATACCAATTACGTCTTCCAAAAATGTATTTCCTCTGAATTTATCTAACAATCGCAGCTTAGCTTCTAATCTTCTTTCTTTCAAGGATTCCCAACCTGAGTCTGAGAGCGTTTGCGTAGCGTGCTAGCACACTAGCGCTCCAATCCCAAGGTCCCGGGAATCCCGGGTTCGATTCCCGGCTAGTCGGATTTTCGCAGTTAGGGAGGCTCGTTTGTGATCGTCTTCTGTAATTGCTTGTAATATTTAATAAAATGGATATAATTAGGATTAGCTTCCTGTATAAATTAAAGAAATTATTATTAATCCACAACATCTCGGCCGCCTTCGTAGATTTTATAGCATGACAAGGTTAAAACTCAAGAAAATGTTTCTCAAAGATATATAGTGAATCTTAAAATTACTTAAATGTCCCGCACGAGCGCTACCCTTGCTATTAGTAGACTGTCTTTTTACCTGCATAAACAGTTATCCTTCCTCACCCTCATTAATCAAATCAATTTGATTCTAATTCCCTTGCAATAGTCTCCCGCCGGTCAATCTTCACGCGAAGTTCGGAGATAGAAAATTAAGATTCGTAATCTTTATTTGGTGATACAATTGCAATTCTCAACTTCTTTGGATAAAAAGATTTCCCTAACTATGCTTCAAGAAGATAACATCTTAATATAATGAACGAAAACTCTTTTGCAGACAACGAAAGGAAAATTTGCATTTTTTCCCATGAAATTTTTAAAAAGTAGGATTCCTCGGTACTATTTAGAGATGAGGGGATGGATGTTTTTCCGTTTATTCTTCATATTTACAACATGTAGGAAATTCTCAAATTTGAGCATTCCGTTGCGTCAAAACAAAGATAAAAGATCATGAAACATACCTCTTAAAAGTAACTCTAAACTTAAAAACTCTACCTTCGAAAGTTTCGGCCGTGCCGCGCAATATATCGCTATATTGGTAATCAACGGAAATCTCACTTGGACAGATCAAGTCAACACGATCTGCAAACTTGCTTACGGATCTCTTTATTCACTTGTGCGACTGTAAAGTTTTCTTCCTTATTCCCTTAGAAAGCAACTTCAAAGTTGTTGTTTCAAACTTTCAAGCAACAACCTTTGTTAATATTTCCGAATTACTGCGATGTAGTCTTCCAAGATCTCTCTAAAGAGCTTGCAAATGAACTACAAACAGCCGGTTCATCTTTGATCTCAGAAAAAGCGGCCACGTTTCCAAATGCTATCATCATCTAGGAAGGCTGAAGCTCGAACGTATACGGAATCTTCACCTCATCTCACAGTTCTTCTCAATCAGAAATAAAACCAACCTCAGTATTTATGATGCCTTTTCCACACGATGCACAGCATGCAGAATCTTTGCACTAGGAATAATCAGCAACTCCAAATACCTAAACACAGAACCGAAATCTATAATAAATCCTTCCATGTCTCTGCATGTAAATTATAGAACGCTCTCCATCCAGACATTCAACATTCTTCGTCACTATCGGTATTTAAGAACCGCTACTTCCAATCCCTCTTTCAAAATCAAACCTCCACTAAACTCTAAATCAACCCTTCTTTACATAGAACGTTTTCCATTATTCTTTTACCTCATTCCCTTTCACTCTCCCCCTCTTTCCTCCTACACTTTTACCTCTATTTCATCTATTTTTAATTTGTATTTTTTGTGAAATTATTCCTTTATGTATGTAAATAATCCTATTATGTAATTTTATAATTTTAATTGTATCTTTTTTGTTTCTTTTCCTTAAATTTTCAACTTACTTGGGTTAAATGTAAGACGGGACTGTCTAGTCCCAATTTCGCCCGTAAATAAAGACGTATGTATGTATGTTTGTTATTAGAGTAACTAATGAAACGTATCAAAGTTATTCAGAGAAATGTTAGAAATATCCCTTAGACGTTATTTCTGTTATATATTTTAAACAGATCCTTAGACTTTTCTATTTAATATTCGAGAGCGTAATTCACTATGAAAGCGGCCGCTTCTGCTAGTCTTTGGATACCCTTGAGGCGACCGGTCTCATGTTGAACGTCGCGCGAAAGTTTGGTTAACTACTAAAATTGTTCACTGTAAACACTTTTTGATATGAATAAACGTTGATAGTGAACTATCGCTTTTACGAACGTATCCCGTATTTGTAATATCTCTTGCTATATGGAATCCTGAAAAATCTTATATGATAAGTAATTCTTGGCAAGTGGTATAAATGCTTTTTCAAGGGAATGACAAATTTTTTGTATGGACTGTTAAGGCTGCTGTAGCGCTCTGAAATTTCCGATTTTAACGGTCGTTCTTCAGAGCATACGAAGTGGCGATATTTAGAACTAAGGAGAGGATTGGGAAGGGGGAAAAATATGCGCTTATTCCCTTATTCCGTCGTAATATAGCTGTTGATCAATTACGTGTACTTGCGGGATGCAAAATACTGAGTTTAACCAACACTCATTCACGCACTGATATTGGCTTTCTCATAATAGTTAAAATGCAGGTCCCGATTCTACAATAAGCTCAACTTCACTGCTCGTCAGTCTGCAAAAATTTCTAAACAACTGCGCATCTTGAATTCCTGTATTAACACTAGGTCACTTCGGGAAGCACACCTTCTTTCAATCCACGGCTTAACCCAGATGCTTTTCTTTCTGTTATTCTTCCTCATTTTAGAATAAGTTAGAATGACTATAGCCGCTACGATCTTTCTTAAGTGAGACGACATCTTGACTGCTCTCAGGAATTCGTTCAGTGGACAGGGATTGGAAAGATCTCTCGAGAGCGATCTTGGCGAGAAGCTCGCCGCGTGCTCTAGCTAGTATTTCTAGAATTCCGAAAGTATTTCTAGCTAAAATCACCTCTGAAGTGGATCAAGTGAATGATAATTCCGAATATGGTGTCTTGAAACCCAATGGATAGATTTATATTGTAAGTCGCCGCAAATCGCCACTGTGGTATGGCAGGGGGTGTATTAATGCCTTACATAATCAATTCTATATTAAGACCGCTGTAGCGTTCCGAGATTTCCGATTTTAACGGTCGCTCTTCAGAACATACGAAGTAGCGATATTTAGAGCTAAGGAGAGGATGGGGAAGGGGAAAAAATATGGGCTTTTTCCGTCGTAATATAGATGTTGATCAACTCAAGAATCGAGCTAGTTCGTCAGACGAAGCTCGCTTCTTCGCTTATCGGGTTCCCACAGAAAGAGCGTAACCAATACGATAGGAGGAATCGCATCACCGTCACTGCTCGCTCGCCTCCAAAATACGGCTCGGACTGAAGACAGTAAATTTTGGCTGAGTTTTCTTGCGAAGATTCCCGACACCTTTGTTCCAACTCACCCATTCTTTATCATGGACACTCGAGTCCAGAGTTGAATAAAAATTGAACTAGCGATTCCAAATATAAACAAGTTGCATCAAATTGTAGTATGTTTCATCCTGCGTTTAAACCGTAAAATGTACATTTTTTGTTTTTATCTAGTCTTTGTTTTATTAGAGGTAGAACGGAAAAATTGCCCGTTTTTTGTGCTTTTTAACCAAGTTCTCACTTTTAAATTTTATTTCTCAGACATTTTCCACCTAATCGAAATGAAATTTTAGTATAACTTTTGAAAGTTTACTCTTGGCTGAAATAAAAAGTTTCAGATTACTTCCATTACAAAATAAAAAGATGTTATCAAAACTACCTTTCTTGTGAATGGATGGACATAAAAATGGGAACGGTCTCGTTATACACCTGTAGTAGAAATTTTCGCAAGTTTTAACCTAAGCTAACTCCAATTTAGCGATTTTTATTTAATTTTTGTAAATATTCCCAATACTTTGACATAAACTAAAATTAAAATTGCAACATTAACATTATTATTCCTTCAAATCTAGTTTTTTTTAAATAAGGTCCTTCAAGCAGGGAAAGAGATTTTACCAGTTGATAATGGATAAAAACTGCTAGGTCTGAAATAGGAAACAAAAAGCACTTCGATCCAGAATTCCAATGAGAAGGAACGAGAAGAGCGAGAAAGCTAATGTAATCTATACTACAACAATGCCATTGGTCCTCGAAGCGATTGCACTTGAGAAATGACGGTCTACAACGGACCGTCATTCTTCGTCGGACTTCTGTATCCGATCTCTTTCGTCAGAAGATAAACGTAGAAGACCTAGGAAAGAAATTTGTTTTTCGCTAATGTCTGCGTCTCTTCCGTCAAAGTCGATGCCAAACCGTAATGTTCATCTGGTCCAGTAGAGTTTTGCACCTTCCTTCTCTTCTTGCTTTCCGGGTAATTTAACATTTTCTTTGATCTTGTGATCTTCAGCCGCCGTTTCTTCTCTGCATGCTTTTTCGCATAGAAACCTATTTTTTATTTTAAACCTACCATATGTTTTTCAGAGCAAACGAGGTGGCTTTTTTTAGTTTAAAATCACTTTTTAAAATTAATTTGCGTAAAAGTAAACATTGTCTCCTAGAAATGTAATTGAGTTTCATATCAAATGAAAGCTCTATTCTAGATCTATAAATGAGTGTATGCAATGCTCTGTAAGTTTTCAAATCTTTGAGAAGCGGGAGTTTGACCGATAGCGCGTGCGCCGATTTCCGCACTTTCATGCAAACTTTGACAAGCCGCCATTTTGTTATTATACGAACTATTGGTCTAGGAATTGGCAAAAATGCTTCTATGGTCACTGTAAAAATTATGACGGAGTTTAAAGAAAATCCGAAAACGTCATTGGCGGTTTGGCGTGGAATGACCCAAAAGAGTAAAAATATCGAGAGAAAAATTATGAATGTTAATATCGACCTATCCTTTTGAATCAAATAAATCCTTATTCATGGTTATTCAATTGACTTAATTGATAAAATTAATTAATTGTTTTCAAGGAATACTTTTCTAAATTTGCGTGTTTCATTGGCTGAAAGCGTCACTCGAGTCAAATTTCGTATTTCCAAGTCAAAGTATGCCATGAAAAGAGTTCGCACAAGTAATACTTCATAGGTAAGATTGTTCGTAAAATGAGGTTCCAATGTACAATATTCTTACGAGTGAGGGTTTGGGCACCTTCGAGTCTTCCACAAACGTAACTGTCGAGACCAATGGGGAGTTTCCCCATAAGAGGTAATTTTATGAAGTCAAAGGGACGTATAGATTCCAGTTCAGCAGAATATTCGATTCAGTAGGTTACTTAAAATCC
>KZ312408.1:96416-155468 GCA_000376725.2 Ladona fulva
TTTTGTTTTCGAAGATTTTGTATTCTCCGTATCCTCTTGGCAGTAGATAAAAATAATGGAAAAATCCTAGGAAATTAGCAAATGAACGCGTTGCATATTTGAAGCGAAAGAAGGATGAGTCTTTTATACTTTCATTAAATTTGATTAAGTATAGTTTTTCACCAAAATCTCGTCGGACTGTTCGTCCTGAGAATCCTGTATACGTATGCAGCCCCTATTCTTATCCGTTCTCGTGAACGCTTCGACTATAGAGTTAAGCAGGAATACGGATTTTCGAATTTCCCGACGATAAGCACATCTAGGCCTCGCCCTCACCCATGCCCACTGGGCTGTACCCCCCCCCCCTCCTCTGACACTGTTGTCAGAGTGCACTGTAATGTCCTCAGCACAGTTAGTTCCTAAATCTCCCGCTCCGGTACGTCGTGGGGTGTTGCGTTAATTTTGGCCAGCACTGTACAATGATTACCGCGGTCATAAAAACTGGAAATAAATCCTATTTGTTTTCGAAGTGCATGTGTTATGCTAAATGTATGACTCAGTTTACCTGTATGGTGAACGAGTAGTTTTACAAGGTTTACCCATACCGGCGAAAATTTGTAAAACTTAAAAATAACACTGGTAAAATAATAGAAGCTGTGAACATAGAAAACGTGAAAGATGCGAAATCGCAAAATTACTATGGAATATAAAATCTTTATTTTAGACATAAATTATCGATCGTTTTTGCTGCTATTATTGTAGTAGCTCCTATGATTAATTTAATACTTTTTTACCTATATGGTGAACGTGTAACATGATAAGGTTTAACTCTAAGAATATTTTACTAGCAAGCTTCTTCTCAATTTTATTGGAACGTGGTGTAGAAAAATCGCATGTGGTCAGAAATTTAGAGTTGCCTTCTCGCATTGATAAGGCGAGAGATTCCTGGAGTGTCCGGCAGAATCCCAGCATCGGACAGAGATTTTAAATCTACTGCTTCTTAGTTATATGCGTACGTCTCCCGGTTCGCATCAACATCGTCAAGTTCGTACTAGAAGTTTTCTTCTTTTGCAATATTTCAGGGTTTACTTTTTCATAGTTTAGATAGGAGCCCCTTATAATCCAAACCATTTTCCGCTATCGTTGGGAGATATTTAGATCTTTCTTCTTATTCAAATATATTGGAAGTTTCTTGAAATAACAACGGATATACAGTAGGAATAATTTCTTACGGATTTTCTTGGGATGATGGAAAGTGTGGCTCCTAGACTTTCTTGACATGCGTCTGAGCTGTGAATCTTTCCTGTATCACCACCAGAGGAGGTCGGGAGTGATACACAATGTCAATCTACACCATCAGCGACTCCGGTGGTGTGACACGTGGGGCCGAGGAGATCCTGGAACCACACTCCTTTCCCTGCCGGGGACTCACCGAACCTCTTGTTACAGCTAGCTTATACTTGTTCCCACACAGCAAGAGTGTTACTCAACTTCCTTTGGATTTCAACATGCTTCCACAGTCAGCAAGGTCCACAGACATGTCATCAACATAGAATTCTTCAGGGCATAAAAAATAGAGATGTTCAGGAGAACATAAATCATCTCTATGACTAAATTCCCGCATGTATTATTTCTTGAGGCATGTGAGACATTAATTGAATGGTAATTGATCAATTAATAATAATGAGTTGAGGTAATAATGTAAGTAGAGGTATCTAGAGAGTCCACAAGCTAGTGTTGTGTAATATCGCTCCAATCTTGTGATAAATGTTAAGACTGGTCTGCATCTCATTAGGGATATACCAGGTTTGTGGGTTACGTATTCCATGGAGACTTTTAGGTTAGGTTCCTTGCTCTTAAGTAACAGACACGTGACTGGCCCTTCATCTCAATAGGCCTTTGTTTATACAAAATCAGCATTTGAAAACTCGAGTTAGGACTGGTTCTGATTCTGTCAGGCTTTCTTCATGTCCGTTTTTGCTTGGGATTTTTCCTAGGTGCACGCCTTAACGTACAGAGTTACCTTTATTCTCTTCCTTATGTGTTATCCTTAAGGGGGGTTCTCCTTTCCACCACTTTGAATGGTCGATTCCTCAACGAGGACGTTGCCCATGGACGATGCCACGGACGAAACCACTTTGCCCTTGCCAACAAAGTCTCCTCAAATGGCTCGCTAACATGCTCTGGTCCGCTATCTTAATTGGCTAAAGCATCTGCTCGGAAATCCCAGCAAAATTCCAGGTTTGCATCTTGGTATGTACTGTCAGACTTTTTTCATGTCCGCCTTTCCTTGGGATTTTTCCTAGATGCACTCCTTAAAGTGCAAAGTCACCTTTACCCTTTTCCTCGGATACTTTATTAATAACTAATTGTATAAGCATATCTCCTCTCCTTCTTCATCTCTAATCCATGCTTTCCTACAGCATCTCCATCAACTCCTTCTCCAACTACTGCATTAGAATCGCCTCACATAATTAAGTTTTCATCGTCTTTTACTCTTTTTGTTAATTCTTTAACTTCTTCATACACTCTCTTTACTTCCTCCTCTGCATGACTTTATGTAGGTGCATACAGTACATTCTAAAATGGTCATCTTCTAACCATCCATTCTCCTTTTAAATTCCAAGGGTATTCTTATAGGATAAAAAGAATGAGCTCGGCATCAACGAACGGGTTTCATAAACACCGCTGCCAAGCATGGTGGAATTATTTTAACTGAATACGCATCCTATCCATACCCTAATTAAAAAAATACTAATCATGATAGATTTTAAGCTAACAATTTTAGCAGAATACCAAAAAATTGCATGCTCGATTTCATTGGAGATTATTCAGTTTGTGAGATTTACGAAAACACACAGCTTTCGTTTGCATCGAAAATCCTCCAAAAAAATTTCCCCTCTTCTCACAATATTTCTTCGTCACATCGATAGCGACAAACCATCAAATAAATGTCCTTTGGTAAATCTGGTGGATTAAGAAACATCCATACATGGCCAAATGTTTGTCCCGGCGATTTGTATTTGGTAGATACTTTGCATATGCTTGAAATTGAAAAGATTGCCTGCTATTTATATAATGTAATTAGTTTCTACCATTAATAGTATACGGATATAAAATCCCCGTATATTACTATGGGATACATCAGCTCGAATTCTACGATGACTTTCGTCGTCAGGGAAATGAGAAGTTCTTTACATCAAAATTTTTCGTATATTTTATCAAAATTCACCCAATCTTGAATCTATTTTAATATCCTACGAATAAAATAAAAATCTATAATCATCTTCCTTTCTTTTGACACGATTTCGTAGAACCATTATTTCTAATATAATTTTGCAAAAGAAAGAACCTCTGCAAGACATGAAAACGATATTTACGTACATTTCTTATGGGAACGTATTTTGGGCTCCTATGTTCGAACCCGAGCCTTCTGAGAGATGAGAACAGTTTTCATTCGGCTTTCAGCCTCACACTGCACTTTTCTTATATTTCTTCATCGCCTGTTTCTGAGATAGACATTTTGCTTTCTATGCATATAATAGAAGATTACTAGGGAAAATTTCCTTGATAATTTAAGTCTATATCTTTCGATGTAGATGCTGTTACAAATGAGTTGACGAATATTCTGTGTTTCGCAATATAACAGTTTTTTTATGTGATTGGCACCCCTATTTAAAGCATATTTTTTTCCTCCCCCAGGAAAGAATAATGAATTTTTAGATAAAGTAGAAAGTCATAGTAGTAGTATTAGAAAGTATCACCTATGCATTCTTTCTCGTGATTTTATTTTATTGCTGTCACTGCACATTCAATTCTGTATCCTTTTGCAAAATGTTTCAAATGATATTGTGCAATTTATTACACAACAATTCCCTCCTCATACTACCACAGTTCTTTGTCTTATTGGGGAGGAGGGGTGTAAACGGAGGTTGGAGGCGATGTATAGCCCAGGTTCAACCTTGCTAAGAAGGCTTCAACAATATCTCTGGCCAAATAGTGAAAGTGGCATTCACCAACCGGTAGTTGGGCAGCCTGGTGAATCATTGTCTTTTATCCCCCAGCTCAAATACAATTCATATAATTAAATATCATGATGAGCTTCTGAAATAGAAATTCTTCCGAACTTAAAAGCACCACCCATTTGGATGTACGGGAGGTGGTGGCATTACACTGGTCCATCATGAAGAAAAGAACTACCATCTTACACTTCGCAACCTACAACTGCCACAGTCTGAGGAGTGAAGAACAACTCCTGTAGCTATTGAAGGAAGCAGAGAAGATAAAATGGGATATCATCAGTCTCAGTGAAGACAGAAGAAATGATAACAGTCAAGGGTGGTATTTTATTCCATTACAGGGGTACAAAGGATGGAAGACTTGGAAGCGTTGGCTTCCTAATCAACAAAACATGGAAAAATAGTAATGAAAAAATTGAAAGGGTATCTGACTGAGTACGTAACTTCATTCTCAAGATTAATAAGCGTTACTCTGTATAGATCATCCAAGTTTACACACCAACAACGGCAAGCAGCGAAGAAGATATTGAGAACTTCTATCAGACTCTTNTACCAAAATATAATTATACCAAAATATAATTACTTTCCAACATATTCGACGAAATATTCTCAATACAAATCGGTTGAAAACTGTAGTAAAATAACCAAAGATCAAAGAATCGTAATTTTCTATCTCCGAACACTGAATTGCGCATACGGGCGGACTGGTGTGGAGACCTTCGGTTGTAACTGTATTTCGTGTAGTATCGTACGAGAGAAATATAGAGAGACATAGATTAATGGAATCGGTTTTTCACCAAGGAAAAAGTACAATAAGCATATATCCAGCAATAGTTCAGTTTCAGTTCATTCAGTTTTCTGATATGCTTCAAAAGAACCAGGGATGAACAATATGCTATTTAAATGTAGAGTATTTCAAAGCTAACACGGGGCTTCCTCGTTCGGAACAGGAATCGGTAAAGGTCCATCTTTCTACGTCAATTTTCCTCAAATTATTATAACGTTCAGAATATATGCAGTAACAATACGGAATTGCTTACCTATCAAATCAAATCCTTCAGCTACAACTTCTTCCTGTTGCTGTCACAATCTAGAACAAATATCCAAAACTGCGAGAGGATGATCCAATCACCGGTACATGTGATGCCGTGTTACCTCTTCGGTGCCTCAAGAAAGATTGAAATATGATTCAGAATTGAGAGGTGTTCCTAATTAAGAGGGGGTGCAACCGTCATTGTTCACTCTCAGAAAAATTGCGTCTCTGGATGTCCTTAGGGATTACCTCGCTACATTAAAACCCTTATGCGTCAGAAAGTCACGTACAGTGCTGGCCAAAATTAACGCAACACCCCGTGGCGTTACGGAGCGGGATATTTAGGTACTAACTGTGCTGAGGACTGTACAGTGCACTCTGACAACAGTGTCAGAGGGGGGGGGGGGGGGCCCATTGGGAATGAGAAGAAGGCGAGGGAAATCGGTATTCCTGCGTATCTCTACATGCGAAGCATTCGCGAGAACGGATATGAATATGGGCTGCGTATACGAGAATCTCGGAAGGAACTGCTGACGAAAATTTTTGCGAAAAACTATGCCTAATCGAATTTAATGAAAGTTAAAGATTCATCCTTCTTTCGCTTCAGATATGCAACGCGTTCATTTGATTTAGTATTCCGTTCTTATTTCATTATTTTTATCTACTGCCGAGGGATACGGAGAATACGAAATCTTCGAAAACGAAATGTTCTTCAGGGAATGTCACAACTATTAACGTTGCTTTAATGGCTGAGTCCGCTGTTTTAATTCGAGAGGAAAAAACGATTAAAGTCTTTGTTGAACTCAAAGATGGGCTTTAATAAGATTAAATGAAGAGCATTTCTTACTGTAGAGAATCGTGCTAACTGTAAATCTGATACTAATTTCACAGACATCTTATTCAGTTGATTCATTTGATATCGCTACTTCATTTCATATACTTGTAGTGTTATTATTTTAAATGCTTTCACAAAGGACGAACGCGTGTCGCTGTAGGCTATCCCGGAGAATATTTCTTTAATAGCTCCCTGCATTACGATCCTATTTCTTTTCCAATAAAATATCTCAAAGTAGAAAATTATTCATGGAGTTTCCATGGAATCACTTCGCACTATATAGAATACTGGACTAATGACCACCGTGTGCACGGCTTACGAAGAAGATAGACGGGTAATAATTTTCGCATTCACCTTATCTGTGAGTGCCCAACCCTCTCTCTGTGTTTTCAATAACTCATGCCTTTTCTTGATATTAGAGCGTCTGTGCTATGAGAATTTGTCATTATGCCGTTGGAGCTACAATCTGAGCGTAGAAAGTAAATAATTGCCAAAAATTTTTTCAGCGATTGATGGGGTTCTTTTCTTCATTACTAATAGCTGTCTTAAAGATACACAAGAAACATTTCAAAGCAAATTCCTGATAATATAATGCGATAACATTACTAAATAAGGCAACTACGTCTGCATGAAGAGATGATATTCCTCTTAATGAACGTATTCTGTAATATCCCGTGATGATTCTTGAAAACGAAGTCCAGAAAAGTTCCCCTTCATCCCACAAATGTTCAAATCTTCTGTACGGAAACGAATTTTGCAGTAGTTGTTAAGTAAATAAGTATCATTCTTACAGAAGTTATTCTTCTTCTCTTGAAATAACTCTTGTTGTAGACGATATTTCTTAAATTCAGATTCGCTGGTTTATTTACAAAACATAATTGATTTTATTTCCGTAATTCCGATTAAGTTACTTTTGCTGTAAGCTGCTCGCGAGTTAATCGGTGTATTTTCAAATATTAATACAAACAATGAAATGATTTTCGAGAATAAAGTTTTTGACAAAACATTGGAATATTTCGGGAATGTTAGTGGTGGCATCGTAACACCAAGTAAGCCAACAAATTAGAAGCACTGTCAAAAATTGAAGTGTAACGCACAAAATAATAGTAAGTCCACACAAGAGCACAGTCAGAAGGAGAATGATTTAAAAACGAGATATAAGGAGCGATTAGTAGTGCATGGGAAATCTCAGAATTCGCCAAATTCCCCTTGTAGAAAATAGAATCGAGTGATAAGATACGGCGAGAACTCGAGGAATTTGAACTACCGTCCTATGGATGAACCCGCCCCACCTTTCTTGATGGCACCTCCATTGCCTCCTTGGGGTCTATTCCCTTTCGTTTTCCAACGTGCAACAATTAAAAACGCGGCTCCTGAAAAGTCTTAGGCGGATTTTATTGTAATTTTAAAATGTTGAATAAGAACCAAGAGTAAAAGAAACTCATTGCACATAGGCCGTCTTGAGGACACGGCAGACCATAGAGGTTGGGAAACCCTGTATTAGAGCACAAGAGGTGTGAAAAGGAGGAAAACTTTCAATTGGATTTTCCGAAGGATGGATTCGTAATACCAACGTTTCGTAAAGTTAGGTTCCTAAACTAACTCTGCTTGCTTTAATCACAAAAACGTCTTAATCTGGTATGAAGACTTTCACTAAATGAAGATTTCATAATGTGATGATTTTCGAGAATACAGTGTTTGTCAAAACGAACACTGTTTTACTTAGTAAAATTACTAAAGAGTAATATCATCTTCTCACGCAGACGTCGTTGCCTTATTTAGTAATTTTATCGAATCATATTATCAAAAATTGTTTTGAAGATGTTTCTTGTGTATGTTTAACACAGTTATTAATGAAGTAATGAACCCAGTCAATCGCTGAAAAAATTCATCGCAATTATTTAATTTCTACGCTCGAAGTATAGTTCCATGGCCAGAATGACGACTCCTCAAAGCACGGACGCTTTAAAATCAAGGAAAAGCCTGAGGTATTGAAAATACAGAGGGAGGGGTGGGCCATTGCAGATAAGGTGAATGCAAGAATTCCCACGTTATCTTGCAGCCCTGCTTCTTCTCCTCCGTTATCGCCGTGCGTTAAGCCGTGCACACGGTGGTCATTAGTCCAGTATTTTATATTGTGCAAAGCGATTCCATCGAAACTCCATGAATAATTTTCGACTTATTAGAGATATTTTATAAGAAAATAACAGGATCGCAGTTCTGGGAGTTAAGAAAGAAATGGTCTTCCGGATAGCGTAGGGCGTCGCACGTTCGTCCTTGGTGAAAGCATTAAAAAATTAATACTATCAGTATAAGAAATGAAATAGCGACAGCAAATGAAGCACCAGTATAAGATGTCTGTGAAATTAGTATGTCAGCTTTACAGTCACAACGTTTCTCGGAAATGAGGAATGCTCTTCATGGAATCTTAATAAGACCCGTCTTTGAGAGACGTCAATTGTTTTTATCTATCGAAGTAAAACATCAGGCTCAGTCATCAAAGAAACGTTAATAGTTGCAACATGCTCTGAAGAGCGTTTTGTTTTCGAAGATTTTGTATTCTCCGTATCCTCTTGGCAGTAGATAAAAATAATGGAAAAATCCTAGGAAATTAGCAAATGAACGCGTTGCATATTTGAAGCGAAAGAAGGATGAGTCTTTTATACTTTCATTAAATTTGATTAAGTATAGTTTTTCACCAAAATCTCGTCGGACTGTTCGTCCTGAGAATCCTGTATACGTATGCAGCCCCTATTCTTATCCGTTCTCGTGAACGCTTCGACTATAGAGTTAAGCAGGAATACGGATTTTCGAATTTCCCGACGATAAGCACATCTAGGCCTCGCCCTCACCCATGCCCACTGGGCTGTCCCCCCCCCCTCCTCTGACACTGTTGTCAGAGTGCACTGTAATGTCCTCAGCACAGTTAGTTCCTAAATCTCCCGCTCCGGTACGTCGTGGGGTGTTGCGTTAATTTTGGCCAGCACTGTACAATGATTACCGCGGTCATAAAAACTGGAAATAAATCCTATTTGTTTTCGAAGTGCATGTGTTATGCTAAATGTATGACTCAGTTTACCTGTATGGTGAACGAGTAGTTTTACAAGGTTTACCCATACCGGCGAAAATTTGTAAAACTTAAAAATAACACTGGTAAAATAATAGAAGCTGTGAACATAGAAAACGTGAAAGATGCGAAATCGCAAAATTACTATGGAATATAAAATCTTTATTTTAGACATAAATTATCGATCGTTTTTGCTGCTATTATTGTAGTAGCTCCTATGATTAATTTAATACTTTTTTACCTATATGGTGAACGTGTAACATGATAAGGTTTAACTCTAAGAATATTTTACTAGCAAGCTTCTTCTCAATTTTATTGGAACGTGGTGTAGAAAAATCGCATGTGGTCAGAAATTTAGAGTTGCCTTCTCGCATTGATAAGGCGAGAGATTCCTGGAGTGTCCGGCAGAATCCCAGCATCGGACAGAGATTTTAAATCTACTGCTTCTTAGTTATATGCGTACGTCTCCCGGTTCGCATCAACATCGTCAAGTTCGTACTAGAAGTTTTCTTCTTTTGCAATATTTCAGGGTTTACTTTTTCATAGTTTAGATAGGAGCCCCTTATAATCCAAACCATTTTCCGCTATCGTTGGGAGATATTTAGATCTTTCTTCTTATTCAAATATATTGGAAGTTTCTTGAAATAACAACGGATATACAGTAGGAATAATTTCTTACGGATTTTCTTGGGATGATGGAAAGTGTGGCTCCTAGACTTTCTTGACATGCGTCTGAGCTGTGAATCTTTCCTGTATCACCACCAGAGGAGGTCGGGAGTGATACACAATGTCAATCTACACCATCAGCGACTCCGGTGGTGTGACACGTGGGGCCGAGGAGATCCTGGAACCACACTCCTTTCCCTGCCGGGGACTCACCGAACCTCTTGTTACAGCTAGCTTATACTTGTTCCCACACAGCAAGAGTGTTACTCAACTTCCTTTGGATTTCAACATGCTTCCACAGTCAGCAAGGTCCACAGACATGTCATCAACATAGAATTCTTCAGGGCATAAAAAATAGAGATGTTCAGGAGAACATAAATCATCTCTATGACTAAATTCCCGCATGTATTATTTCTTGAGGCATGTGAGACATTAATTGAATGGTAATTGATCAATTAATAATAATGAGTTGAGGTAATAATGTAAGTAGAGGTATCTAGAGAGTCCACAAGCTAGTGTTGTGTAATATCGCTCCAATCTTGTGATAAATGTTAAGACTGGTCTGCATCTCATTAGGGATATACCAGGTTTGTGGGTTACGTATTCCATGGAGACTTTTAGGTTAGGTTCCTTGCTCTTAAGTAACAGACACGTGACTGGCCCTTCATCTCAATAGGCCTTTGTTTATACAAAATCAGCATTTGAAAACTCGAGTTAGGACTGGTTCTGATTCTGTCAGGCTTTCTTCATGTCCGTTTTTGCTTGGGATTTTTCCTAGGTGCACGCCTTAACGTACAGAGTTACCTTTATTCTCTTCCTTATGTGTTATCCTTAAGGGGGGTTCTCCTTTCCACCACTTTGAATGGTCGATTCCTCAACGAGGACGTTGCCCATGGACGATGCCACGGACGAAACCACTTTGCCCTTGCCAACAAAGTCTCCTCAAATGGCTCGCTAACATGCTCTGGTCCGCTATCTTAATTGGCTAAAGCATCTGCTCGGAAATCCCAGCAAAATTCCAGGTTTGCATCTTGGTATGTACTGTCAGACTTTTTTCATGTCCGCCTTTCCTTGGGATTTTTCCTAGATGCACTCCTTAAAGTGCAAAGTCACCTTTACCCTTTTCCTCGGATACTTTATTAATAACTAATTGTATAAGCATATCTCCTCTCCTTCTTCATCTCTAATCCATGCTTTCCTACAGCATCTCCATCAACTCCTTCTCCAACTACTGCATTAGAATCGCCTCACATAATTAAGTTTTCATCGTCTTTTACTCTTTTTGTTAATTCTTTAACTTCTTCATACACTCTCTTTACTTCCTCCTCTGCATGACTTTATGTAGGTGCATACAGTACATTCTAAAATGGTCATCTTCTAACCATCCATTCTCCTTTTAAATTCCAAGGGTATTCTTATAGGATAAAAAGAATGAGCTCGGCATCAACGAACGGGTTTCATAAACACCGCTGCCAAGCATGGTGGAATTATTTTAACTGAATACGCATCCTATCCATACCCTAATTAAAAAAATACTAATCATGATAGATTTTAAGCTAACAATTTTAGCAGAATACCAAAAAATTGCATGCTCGATTTCATTGGAGATTATTCAGTTTGTGAGATTTACGAAAACACACAGCTTTCGTTTGCATCGAAAATCCTCCAAAAAAATTTCCCCTCTTCTCACAATATTTCTTCGTCACATCGATAGCGACAAACCATCAAATAAATGTCCTTTGGTAAATCTGGTGGATTAAGAAACATCCATACATGGCCAAATGTTTGTCCCGGCGATTTGTATTTGGTAGATACTTTGCATATGCTTGAAATTGAAAAGATTGCCTGCTATTTATATAATGTAATTAGTTTCTACCATTAATAGTATACGGATATAAAATCCCCGTATATTACTATGGGATACATCAGCTCGAATTCTACGATGACTTTCGTCGTCAGGGAAATGAGAAGTTCTTTACATCAAAATTTTTCGTATATTTTATCAAAATTCACCCAATCTTGAATCTATTTTAATATCCTACGAATAAAATAAAAATCTATAATCATCTTCCTTTCTTTTGACACGATTTCGTAGAACCATTATTTCTAATATAATTTTGCAAAAGAAAGAACCTCTGCAAGACATGAAAACGATATTTACGTACATTTCTTATGGGAACGTATTTTGGGCTCCTATGTTCGAACCCGAGCCTTCTGAGAGATGAGAACAGTTTTCATTCGGCTTTCAGCCTCACACTGCACTTTTCTTATATTTCTTCATCGCCTGTTTCTGAGATAGACATTTTGCTTTCTATGCATATAATAGAAGATTACTAGGGAAAATTTCCTTGATAATTTAAGTCTATATCTTTCGATGTAGATGCTGTTACAAATGAGTTGACGAATATTCTGTGTTTCGCAATATAACAGTTTTTTTATGTGATTGGCACCCCTATTTAAAGCATATTTTTTTCCTCCCCCAGGAAAGAATAATGAATTTTTAGATAAAGTAGAAAGTCATAGTAGTAGTATTAGAAAGTATCACCTATGCATTCTTTCTCGTGATTTTATTTTATTGCTGTCACTGCACATTCAATTCTGTATCCTTTTGCAAAATGTTTCAAATGATATTGTGCAATTTATTACACAACAATTCCCTCCTCATACTACCACAGTTCTTTGTCTTATTGGGGAGGAGGGGTGTAAACGGAGGTTGGAGGCGATGTATAGCCCAGGTTCAACCTTGCTAAGAAGGCTTCAACAATATCTCTGGCCAAATAGTGAAAGTGGCATTCACCAACCGGTAGTTGGGCAGCCTGGTGAATCATTGTCTTTTATCCCCCAGCTCAAATACAATTCATATAATTAAATATCATGATGAGCTTCTGAAATAGAAATTCTTCCGAACTTAAAAGCACCACCCATTTGGATGTACGGGAGGTGGTGGCATTACACTGGTCCATCATGAAGAAAAGAACTACCATCTTACACTTCGCAACCTACAACTGCCACAGTCTGAGGAGTGAAGAACAACTCCTGTAGCTATTGAAGGAAGCAGAGAAGATAAAATGGGATATCATCAGTCTCAGTGAAGACAGAAGAAATGATAACAGTCAAGGGTGGTATTTTATTCCATTACAGGGGTACAAAGGATGGAAGACTTGGAAGCGTTGGCTTCCTAATCAACAAAACATGGAAAAATAGTAATGAAAAAATTGAAAGGGTATCTGACTGAGTACGTAACTTCATTCTCAAGATTAATAAGCGTTACTCTGTATAGATCATCCAAGTTTACACACCAACAACGGCAAGCAGCGAAGAAGATATTGAGAACTTCTATCAGACTCTTGGCTCTGATCATAGTAAGGAGGACCACTATTATAAAATCATCGTGGGTGATTTCAACACTCGTGTAGAAAAGCAAGAAGCAGATGAGTTGTGCAAGAAGGCTATACAAAACAACACAAGCATGAAGAAGGCCACACAATGCCTACCAATTTGGAAAGAAACAGATTCCAGCTATAGAGAAAGAAGATGGCATAACTACTTGCAATAGACAAGCAATACTGAGGGCAGTAGCAAAATTCTTCACTAAATTATACAAGAATACAGAAATTGTTGAAGAGGAGAACCAGGAAAAAAGACAATATTCACAAAATCCACCCTCTGTTCTCCTGGAAGAAATGGTAGAGGGCATCGAAAAGATGAAGAATGAAAAGGCAGGAGGAGCAGATGGAGTTTTGGTAGAACATCTGAAACTTGATGCAACAGAGATTGGTCCCCTTTTAGCGCAATTATTCACTAATTGCCTTAGACAATGGAGAATTCCCAAGGACTGGAATAATGCAATAATCGTCCTTTTGTACAAGAAAGGAAACAAGGAAGATTTGAAGAATCATCGCCCATCAGTCTCCCCCATGTTATTTACAAAACATTCGCGAAAGTAATAGCTGCATGTCTGAAGACGTCCCTGGAAGCTGCCCAGCCCAGAGAACAAGCTGGATTCTACAAGGGATTCAGCACTATGGACCATATCCACACACTACAAGAAATCATCAGCAGAAAGAATGAGTATGAGATGCCACTAGTACTCTGATTTTTTGACTACGCCCAGGCCTTCAACTCTATAAGTACCTCCTTCACACTGGAAGCTCTACGAAGACAAGGGATAGATGCAGAGTACATTCAACTCTTATACAGCATATACAATTAAGGATGCCACAGCCTCTGTAATGCTGCATGAAGAAACAGAGGAATTCCATATAGAGGAGAAGGCAATTGGCAATCCAGAATTGGACAAAGCAACTGCCGTTCACCAATTCTTTTTAAAGCTGTTCTGGAAGAATTACCTTAGACTGGGAGGGAAAAGGCCTAAGGATCAATGGATAGTACATCAGTCATCTCCGTTTTGCAAATGACTGACGTGATGCCATCTGCATTTCACAGATAATATAATACTCTTTGCAACCAACAGTAGAGATCTAGCATTAAGACTCCTAGAAATGAAGATGGTGGGGCAGAGAATAAGACTCAGAATAAACTTATCAAAAACCTAGGTAATGTATAATTCTTTTACAGCACAAGTACCAATTAAACTACAAGAGATACCCCTTGATGCTTGTTCAGAATATACTTACCTGGGACAACTGGTTACAAAAGGAGAGAAAAACAGGATTAATGAAGTGAATCGAAGAATTAAACTAGGCTGGAGTGCTTTTGGAAGAAATGCCCATATTCTGAAGTCAACAATGCCAATGGTCTTGAAGAAAAAGGTCTTCAATAAATGCATTCTACCTGTGCTGACATACAGAAGTAAAACTTGGGTATTAAATGCAGTAATAACCCAGAAACTTCAGACTATGCAACAAAATGTAAAACAGTGTATGCTTGGAATCATAAGAAGAGACAGGAAATGCAAGCAAGTGAGGATAGGAGTGACAGACATCATAGATAAGCTAAGATTACTGAAATGGATGTGGGCAGGTCACGTTGCGAGGATAAATGGCAACTGATGGACATCAGCAGTTTTTAACTGAACACCAAAAGATATGAAGAGACCAAGAAGAAGACCAAAGGACAGATGGAACAGAGACATCAAGTATTTAGGGGCAACATGGCAACAAAAAGCTCAGAATAGAGAAAATTGGAAAGCACTTGGGGATTGAAAATGGCTGATGATGATTATGATGATTACACACCAATATTTATCTAGTGTGGCACTGGATACATGCAATATTCATGTCATTAACAGAATGCATACTTAAGAAATTTTCATTTAATATCTCAGTGACTACTAGAATATTTTTCTATTCTCACCACTGCGTGGTATATCCCAGGATAGAGCAAGTCATGCTGTAGAGAGAGATAGCATGCCTCAGGATGTGTTGAGCACACAGTGTGCTAAGGATATTAAATTTATTTTACAGGAATCTCAAACTGAATTGTTTATGAATCTATGCAATATGGATTAGAAAATATTATCCCATACTAGTTTCCATCCTTGCTTCCTCTACTACTCTCCTCACTCAGCAGGAATTTTCCACACTCATAATGTTACTACCCAATGCTCCTCTTTCCCTCACATAACACTCTCCTTTTTATCCAATGCCTATCTACTGTTGCCTCTCCATTGTCTCTAATGATGAATTTATTATTCATTAGAAACCATTGTAGTAAATGAATTAATTAGGGAATTTAGTGTGAATTTATAGTCTTCCTCATTTTTGAGATTGAACAGAATAACACCAAATCTCACCAGCTTAGATTATATTTTCATTTAATTTCATTGACATGCATCTATTTTTGCCACATAATACATAAAATTCATGTTTTACAAAGTTCTAATGTATCTTTATTTTTTCCCCAAAATAAATAAATTATCAACATTATCAAATACAACAATCACTATCTAGTAAAGTTAAACTGTACTAGTGAGTTAAATTGTTTGGTTCTCTTTTCATCATTGTTTCCCTATTTTCTTCTTTCACACATTAGGGCTTGTTTTGCGAACTACAATTTAACCAATTTTAGCATCGCTTAGGAATATAACCCTTGGGAATGCTGTGTACTCAGAAATTTTGAAAAAAAAAGATGTTAAAATGTTAAAGGTAGTGACAATAGGCAATATCTGACAGGAATTAGCTTCTTAAAAATTTTAAATGGTAATAACATATACAAGATTTTATGCATAAACAAATACAGAAAAACCACCATTAAATGCTGCACCATTTATTTAGAACCTGTTTCTTTTCTAAGAGAAAAGATTAGCAAAATTTTAAGAAAAACTTTTATGTAATGTAGATGTTACATGAATTTGGACAACTTTGTTATGTAAATAATGGAATAACATTGTTATGAACTAACAAATTTAAACAATCCAAGATAAATTCCTATATAACTAATTTTCATGCAATCACAGATTTAAACACCCACACACAAGATTATTCTTTACAATAGGTATAAGTTTAACAAAAATCCCAATAATCCACTGGATGTGACCAATCAAGACTATTTCTCTTTTCAAAATTTACTTTACAACAGTCTTAAGTCTTCATGAATCTGCTGATTTAAACCTGGAATAGAAAATATAATTTAGAAATTATATACATAATATTTCTTTAACAAATAGATGCTTGCATAAATTGTTTACCACATATGTTTCACCATTGAAGCTGATATCATGTAAATCTTTTATCACTATTCCTCAAGGTTCAAATCTCATTTGCCATTGTGGTTGAAAGTTTAAATCTTCAGATATTCAGTTGGTTGATTTGAGTTTTACTCAAATATCAAAGAGTAAACATCTAGAAAACCTGCCCTTTGATAATGTTTTCAGCTGAGATTATTGAAAATTTTACATAATAAATAGAAGTTTTCTCATTTAGTTGTTATAAAAATGTTCTGCTCAGTGTCAGTATTGATGGAACCAAAATGCTACCACACAAGAATGTATCAATAAATACAAAGAAATCTCCTTCCTCTTGCAAGAAATCAATAATTTTAAGATGTTATTTTTGACCTTTTCCTCATCATTGGAGAGGTTTTAGCTTTAACTGGATGAGCTTGAATGTTTAGTTAGTTGAGGAATTAGAAATTAATGATATTTATCCCTTTTGCACCAGTGGAATTATTGTGGAAGTGTATGCAGGATCTAAAACTTTGCAAAGAATATCAGCACCCATACACAGATCAGTTTGGAACCTATGTAAGAGCCAGGTACAGTAATTCAACCTTCAGATTCCCTTCTTAGTGGGGCTTGATATTACATCCCTCAGATATTGATAAGTCCTGGTTTCCAACCTTCACATGTAACCCTAGTTGTAAATAATATGTCAATAACATTATTGCTTTACGAAAATTTGTATTGAAATGGTTTTTCGCATCAAAATTTCCATATTTTACATTTTAATCTTTCTTTTTGCTATTCCATCAAACTGGGACAGGAGAAAAAAATTACCAGGCCATTTTCTAAATCCAAGGAACCCAAGTAACCAGCGCCGTGGAAACCTTCGCAGTAATATATGAAATGTAGTTTAAATCTACTTTTGTACAAAGTCTCACCTTCATCTGGTTGCCAATTCAACCTAACTATTGATCTGTATTCTGTTGTATCCTACTTTCCCAGTGAGCAATAAGGGCACTCTTTCTCCTAGCATTCTTCTGAGCCACCTATGAAGAAATAAAGAAAATTATGAAAAATTTGGAATATATTTCAGAAGTAAAAATAGCATTAACCAATAGCCTTTAGTAATTTCTGCAATGAGTTCAAACCCAATCTCCAAAACTACATGCAGACTAACTCAAAAAATTAGTTTTAATCAAATTAAACCAAACCCAATTAATCGCGTTCCTTGAGGAGAAACCTAAGTAATAAAAACCATATATTACATATTTCTACAGTTACATTTTTAACACAACCGGTTTCAGCACAGTTGGTCATTATCAACACATTCCTTAAACCCTAATTGTACCTTTTTCTCACATTTTATTTTAGAACATAGATTCTTGCTGCTGAAATAACTGTCTTCAGAAATGTTATAACCAGAAAGGCACTTAAAAAGCTTGCATGGGTTGGGACTTGTTCTCGTTATTATTACAATGGGATTACCATTGAAGGCTCCCAGGTAGTCAAGAATGTGGCATGTTAGCCATTGCTCTTTGTTCTGGGTTCTGTCCCAGTCTTGTCTTGGGTTCTGATCCCAGTGGGAGACTACAATTGTAAAATGATCTCAGCTGTCAAAGCACTTGTAACAGTACTACAACAGATGCTACTGAGAATGTTTGCAGAAAAATACTCAATACAAATTAATAAAAAAACTACAACAGATGCTACTGAGAATGTTTGCAGAAAAATACTCGAGGTATATTGATTCCTATAGAATATGCAGGCATTACTGTTCTTTCATTCATAAACTGATAGATCTATTTTAAGTGGTAATTGAAAACTAAATATTTCGTGATGTGTTTTCAGAAGTGTATCTGTATTATTTAACTAAGCTTTTTACTCAGTTATATTTTTTTTGGGTTAGGTAAATGTATGTGTATGAGCATGGACAATAAAATTTCTAGTTTTCTTGTACATTTTATGCATTTATAATATGTGTTGATGAAAGCAAGAGCAAACTATGTTCCTCCTCATTTTGCTTAGTCACATAAGCCTCCTCTTCAATCCTTTTCTTAGCTAATGGTGGAGATTCAAACTACCCTTCAGGCTGAAGACTAAACATAATTCATGTGGTATCTAACAGGAATAAGATAGTTGATTTTGGAATCAAGTTATGTATATTAACCTTATATCAGTTCATATATATCACAACCCCCATACCATCATTAGAAGAGGGAAAATTTAGTAAAAAATTAAATTTATATGTAAAAGGTTAGGAATTTTGAACTTTTTTAGATAACTAAATTCAAGGTTTACTAATACAAATAGCATCTACATAACTTATGAAAAGAAGATTAAATTTCAAGAACTGAAACTACTATAATAAGTTAGGTGAAATGAGTTTCATTCAATTTAGTTTGAATAAAAACTTAATACACCTTTTTAAAATTCAGGTGGAATTTCAGCTCCTAATTTTCAGAAAAAGTGTATGTTGTAAGCAGATATATGTAGCATAAGATGTTGTTATCTGAAGATGATTCAGGAGATAGCAAAGATATATAAATGAAAATTAGAGCTATGCAAGCTAAGGCAATGTAAATAATTATGCATCAGAATATTGAAGACAGAAGATATTTGAAAGTGTAACTCACCTGATCTTGTGAGAAGTCGTTTTCCTTAACAGGTGTGTCGCCATCTAAGTCCAACAGATTGGGGTTTGAAAGAGTGCTGTACAAAGATGGCATTTTTTCATTATCATCATCAATTTGTAGTGACCTTTCTTCAGATTCATCCATGATACTTAAAAGATTAGGTTGAGACTGGGCCATTATATGAGCTCGTTGTAGCCTGCAAAATGTAAAATTTATTTTAGAATTATAAAATACTAACATTCATTTTAAATTACAATGATAATCTTNTTTTAAAGCAATACTGAATTATCATCTTAAAAGTGAATGGACAGGATTTTATTAATTCTATCATTGAAATTTAACAATTAAGGAATATTAAAGCAGTTACAATGAAAGATTTTGTCCAGTCAACCAGAACAAAGAAAGTTAATTAACTTAACAAGTATATCGGCTCCTCAGCTAATTCTGCCAGTGAATCAATGATAAAAACCTTAGCTGACAAGATAACACTAAGAATGAAATGACTATCTTATTTTAAATCCAGATATCCTTCTGGAATTTTAACATCATCCTTTTGCTTCATATCACACAAATCCCACACAGATAATTTTTATCTTGCAATGAAATCAAATATTCTACAGTAGTAATTGTCACACAATCAAAAACTTTTCAGAGGTTTCACATTATTCATAATATCATGGAATTTCAAAACAATTCATATCTGTTGGTTAAATTCTATATTTTTTCTTTTCATGCATGGCAAAAGGAAAGTCTGCATAGCTATTTCTAGAAAATCATCCTCAAACACACATTATCATTCATAATTGGTGATATGGTAGTAGAATATCTTAACTTGGCACTTGCTCAGGAACAAGCAAATAGAGGGAATGTTACTATCGAGTAATCTACTATGCACAGTTAAACCATTGAAGACATTGAATATTAAACTCCATCATGGCTCATCCTTTTGTGAGTTTTGATTTTGTTTTAAATTCTTATAAAATTCACACAGCATATAGATCAAAATCTTTTAACTAGAAATTTCCAAATAGAATGATAATAGTGAGATATAAGAGTGGCCTTTTTAACCTAACCACTCACATATAACAACCAAATATCTCCACCACACTCTTCAACTGATAAATTTTTGCATAAACTCAAAAATATCCAACTTTAAGCCTACCTTTGGCATACAATCAACATTTAAACTTTTAAACCAGCAAATTAGAGCAAAAGTACAAATTTAAGTCAACAATATAGGTTTCAGTGAGAGACACTGGCAAATCCAAAATCTTGGTCGGTGTCATATACCCTTACTGGTCATGTGGGGTTACAGAAATTCTAACACAATTTACCAAACAAACAAATGAAGCAAGACAAAGACATTCCTGAATGTATCTAGTGATACATGAATAAGAACTAAAAATTATTGTAAAAATATCTCAAAACTGGCCTCGGAAACCAAATCTTACAATGATAAATCATAATGACTAAGAAATATGGTAGTACTCTGCTTCGGTGACAGGAAATTAAGTTCATTAACCCTTTAGCTGCGGGAATAATGTATTTCTACGTTTAACCTGCTCTTCTTCCAGGTTCTTGTCCTTTCTCAATTTTATGGCCCTGCCTCTCAATGAGACACCCTAAGGCTCACTCTTCTGTATTGTTCTAGATTGGGGAAATCCAATGGATTTCGAACCTTGGGGGAAACCCAAATCTTTGATTTCTGAACAGCAGATTTACGAAATTAGAAATGATTGATAAAAATCAAGATATCTGTGTAGTGGTTGGTATCAAAATGATCAGCAAAGTGCAAGGAAAGTAAATTCGGACTGCTTATACAAAACAAATTTCTTATTAAATATATCATATAATAATAAGTTATTAACAGTACATATTGATTGATACCATATTTTCATTATTTTGAATAGTTTTACTACGAGCTCTGTTGCCCACTTCATTCAATGTGTGGAGATTGATACTTATTTGCTAACATTTACTCATTTTTTTAACGAAATGCACATTCCAGTTTTAGTTCAGCTTTTGCTAAACAGACCCTTTCGTTGTGTACAAGGAGACAAAATATCAGACATAAATAACAACAGAGGTTTAAAAACACCTAGGGAAGCTCCCAGAAATCGGTAATCCAGAGCTTCCTGTTTGTCTCTGAGTGCAAATTCCGCTTGCCGAAAGACTGCTTACGGAGTGTTTTTAAACCTCCAATTCATATACAGCTGTGTTCCAACCTTCTTTTTCTACATAAATAACAACCATTAATTCACTGAAAGCCTTCCTCTAAATTCTAACTTCAATATTGCTTATCCTAATCTTGTTCCCAAGAAATTCTTCACAAGGGACTTATGGTAATTCACTAGTAAATTGTTTCCCATTGGATGGTTTTTATACAGACACACAGCAGGCCATCTAAAGCACAATGCTAAATTCTTATTTCTATTTATCTTGAGGAGAGTCTGAGAACAGTCAAAGCATTTAAATAACATTGCTGAAAGTGGTGAGAACCAAACAACAAAGTTCTATTAAAATGAATATCTGGAGGTTTTTTGAGAACACTTCACGGATGGTCACAAGTTTGTAATCAAAGTTTGTTAGGAATATGTTCTATCCCGAACGTAGTAGCTTGTAAGCTGGCATGAACAGGCTCTTGCTGTCTTTCCAAGACTAGTATCCAAAATACTACTGATAAAAAATAGCAAAACTTTATCCTATGCTAATGTAGGGTATAAGATATATTTTTGAAAATCACCTACACATAATCATTCCAATTCCAATGCCTTTTATGCTATGCACAATGAATGGCTAATTTCTACCTAATAATTTGCGGAAAAAAGTTTAGCATTTCACTGAATGGACAGTTCATTTTAAGCAAGCAATCCTTAGGATGGGACTGAGATGATTGATCACATTTTGTACTAACCATATTTGGTGTTAACTAATAAAACTTCATATGATGCTATGTATCTGTGCTGGGACTGCAATTTGATTTGTGTGCAATTTAATTTGTGTGATCGAGAAATTCTCATTAAGGGAGGACATGTTAACGAGGTATTACTGTATAAAGAAATAATTTTTCTGAAAGATATTTTGATCACTAGGAAAATCCCTCAGTTACCAGTCACTGAGAACATAATAACTAAAAAAATAATTACCTAAGTTCATCTTCCCTCACTTTCATTTGTTTGAGTTCCTCTTGAATTTTTTCCTCTGCAGACATCCACCCTCGCCTGTGAGGAACGGCTGAGTTTTCTGTTGGCTCAACATCATTTGATACCTGGAAAGGAGTAAGATCAAGGTTTACAAAATTTACATTACTAAATTTTCCTAATTATAGAACACGGATTTGAAGTATATTTAGGTTGTACCCTAACTATTCACAATTAACAACTTTTTTTACATTTATCAGATGATAGCAGGAAAAGTCAAAACTATTATTTCTTGGTTCAATAAGACATCTTAAGTAATTAAAATGACCTGTTTAAGAGACTTGGAAAGGTTTTAAGGATACCTCATAGAAAGATACACTTTAGAGGAAATTTTATGAAAAGCACTCAAAATTCATTGAAAAGAAGAAGTCAACTGCACTATGCCAATGACATTTGGAGACTTCTCATACATTTTAATCAACTGCAATATTCATATTTCTCAACCCATATAAATAATATTCACACAAATTCTATAACGATTTACAATAATAAACATTATTCCAAGTAAGAAAGATTAGGAGTAGTTTCAACACAAGTAATTTCACAACTCTCACAGTACTGCTTACTTTGGATATAAAATTATATGCATATGTGTATTTATGTTATGTAAAGCCACTACAACTTAAGCTCTAAACAAAATCTTTAAGAATGAGCTAAATATTACTATCTCTAAAAAATAGGTGAATATGGAACAATAACAGTCTNATACATTCTTATATTTCAATTTCATAATAAAATGTTGGGAAATTGATGTTCCTCATAAAACTTTACGTTGATGCTGACAAAACTATGATAGGAATTGTTAACTATTTCTTTTCATAAATCTGTATTTGATATGTGATGATCTTATGCCCATGATGGTGAAAAATACAGTGGCAACTTTTTCACCCCTATCTATTTCTAAGATGCAGCAAGGAAAATTGTGTCCTTCGAAGATGGGCCACCATAAAAATCAAAGAGATTTCCTCCATCTTCCATAACACATTCATTTCATTGCTGTAATTTGACATAAATGACTTTATTCTTATGGAAAAATGGCCTGTATGAAGTAGTTAGATCGTGCACATAAAAGGCTGACTGGTACTGTAGCACTAGTCTATATTATGTTATTTTTGATGACCTAGTTTCAACATGAAAGGATCACATCATAAATTTTGAAATATATTATTATGGCAATTGCATGACTTACCTCAAAATGGTTGAATGACTTCCTTCCTCATCAGGATCTGTCAGAGGTTTCACCATGACCCTTCTTCGAGGAGCGTAATCTACTCCAAGTCTTGGCCCACCCGAACCTGAGCTATGACCTGAACTAGTTGAGTCAGTTGACTGCGTTCGCCGGTGCATGAATGAATTATGCTCTGAAGTCATATCCAAGGAAGGCATATCTGGGCTCAGAATCTGACTGAAAAGATAAAAAAGATAGCTTACTTAAAAGATAAGCTTTTCTAGATATTTCTAATTAAAAGATAAACCTGTAAGGCTTAATTAAACAAGAAGATATCCTGTAAAAATGTCTAAAATCACTTTGATGGCTATTAGTTCCTAGAATGTTACCCTCTACGAATGCAATAAATAAAAACTTGATTCCGTAGGATTATAGTATGAGGGAGAATATCTTGTAACAATGTAGCAAATCACTCTGACAGCTATAACTCACGTAGAATACTCTGCAATCGCAGATATCTAACAGCAATTACTTACCGAAAGTGAATAATATCTCAGACACCCTGATCTACAGCCCGCTAATACGGGCAAAGGCAGCAGATGTTACCATAGACCCCACCTGTATCTTATCTTCTAGCTGCATGAGTCCCTGATAAATGCTGCTCTTTAATATGAATACAGACCGGGAAATGATAAAGTTAGCCTAAATCAGTATCAGTGTCTATCAGATGAAAGACCAATAGAGGTACGAATTACCATTAATATTAAATCAAGGAATTAAAAGTTGGTTAGAGATAAGAGAGTTACATTTCAGCCCTACATTAAATAATAATAGTTAATATCTAAGTGATGAAATGAATAATGTGATGTCAAACATGTATTCCATAAGTGGTTTAGATAAAGGAAGATCGGTTGAATCAACCCATGAGTACGTTAAGAGACCATCTACACCAGTATAAAATTCCAGCGAATTCTGGTATTAACCGCATATCTTCGCAAAAATTTTCCACTATTTTGACCGTTTCACCGGCCTATGAGAATGCGTAGTTACATAATTCACCCCTAAAGGCGTAAGAAATACACAAAATATATAATAGACGTGGAATTGAAAAAAAACTCGGAGAATCGCAATCAACGATTGCTTACGTTTAATGTTGATAATGAAAGGACATTTGCGGTTAATTATGCAATTTTACTAGATCCGTCGTTGGGCGAAAACAGATTTACGCAATGTTAAAACTGCATTTATAATAAATAAAATACTTATTTTTCCGAGGAAAACATGAAAAACCTTATCCGAAGTATCTCCGGTAGCAGCGACAGAAATTTTCAAAATCGATGAGATTTCAAAATTTATTGGCTCAAATCTGAGAGACAAATACGAGTCCAAACAATGGTTTCACTATCACATCTACAAATTAAAGTTCAGGACTTTGTATCCTTTCGTTTGCATCACAGGTAACTCCTGTAAATGCATTCCCAGGCGCGCGCTTCTCCAGGTGTTTATAAACAGAGTATAAAATTAACAATCGAGCGCTAATAGAGGTCGTGTTATTTCTCTCATCGAGTACCTCAAGCAATTACGAGAACTGTAGTAATTGCCTCGAAAGGGAACTAAAAATAAGTTTTTCCGAAATATATATCACCCACAATTCAATTATTTTATGAGTAGGAGAACAAAATCCCGTATCTTGAAATTAGAGGTCTGTACCAGAATTATTATTAGAATTTTGCATATCCCAAACAAGACATTTAAATAAAATATATCATTCGTTCTATCAGAATACATCTGGGAATCTATACAGGTCTGACATCAAGGAATGTACGATTTGATGAAATTAAATTGTGCATTAGTGTGAGACAATATAGGCAGCGGCGTATCTGAATTTTTGACTCGTCAAGTGTCACCTTTGGACGTCGGTGAAGACTCATTTTGAAGCACCCTGCAGAACTGTGCCCCCGTCTTGAAGAGGCTGCGAAAGTGCACACTATAACTCTCATGTAGGCTCATGTAGGTTTAATCTTAAGGAAAAGGGTTAGAGGTGACTTGACACTGTGCATATATGCATATAGGTAAATTTCCACGGAGAAACTGAGATGAGAAAAGGACCGGGACGCGAATCCGGGTCTCCTGCGGACGAGGCTGAAGGCAAGGGTGCGTTAGTTCGTCCCCTACATACTCGTAGTCTCCCAAAGCCTCTGACAGGAGAGCTTAATGGATAGATTAACCAACTGGAAATTATAAGACATTGATTCGAGTCCCAGCATTGTCAGACTTTTTTTCCATGTCTGTTTCTCCATGGGAAATTGTTTTGAATTATTTGCGAAACGCCATCATAATAAGTATGGGAGTTTAATGGAAAAGTTGAAGGAGTAGTTAATATGATAAATGGATGGAATTTCAAAAATATTGAGTTCATCTCGTAACTACGCTGTTTTATGCTCATATTTACACTTTTGGCTAGATTCGATAGCGATTAACGAATTTCACGTCAGTCCAAAATTTAGGTTTTATTGCTAAGAGTTCTGTCGTTGCAAAATCTACCCTCCAATAATGCATAATAAGTTATAAGTATCACTCTCTTTAGAGTGTGATGAAAATAGGAGCCAATCTCGAGTGAGAAACATTTTATAATTTTCGTTCATGCAACTGATAGTTATACGCAAAGCCACACCCAGCGTATCTGCCGGCCAGGTGCAAACAATTCGCCGCTCCTTGAATTACATACCAAAACCATACATTTTCTGATTTACTGGTCAAAATTATTTTGTAAGACTTTGAAAAAAACATTGTTTTAAGACTTCGTTCCCCAGCTTATATTACTTACTAAAACATCATTAACAATTAATTAGGCTGGTTCCGTATGCTGACATAGTAATTGCCATTATGGTTATTTCGACTAAATATGAACGTTTCTATTAACAATTCTCTTTCACCATAAATAACCTCGACTAAATCCACTGCAGAAATATTCCTTCCTCGTCTTGAGTTATCCGTAATTCTTTCCTCTAAATATTTGCCAAACTTCGATTTCACATCGTAATCTTACTTAGATAACTCGTGTGTATAACACAGTAAATAACAAATAATGTTGCTGTAATAATAATGATGGTTGGTTAAGTTTCTGTTGCCGCCCTTTAGATGCCGCCGCCCGGGTGCGGTGCACCCCTTGCACCCATACGACGGCGTAGCTCTGGTTATAAACATACTCATATCATTCCCTTGCAGAATTGATGAACGATAACTTCACGTTTATCAAAATGAAGAAAGCGACTCTGAAAAATTCGTTTTGTTCCAAAACTTTGATTTAAAACCCCCCTTCCGCCGACGTTTCCGCATTATTGAAACGTCGGTGATTGAACGGAATGCAGAACTTATAAAAACGGACCACGGCTGGTTAGCAGACCATGCCATCCTTTGTCCAAAACTTTGTTTCCCAACTACGCAGTTTCGCGAACCGTGATAATAGATGTCTGTATTCTTTCCTCTCATTAAAATATCAAAGAACCTGTTGTTTTTTATGTTAGGGGTTTTTCACGAGTGCACCATCTCGCTGGGAAGGTTACTGATATATGCGTCCTTAATGAGGAATTTCATAACCTGGACGAGACGCTAATAATAACAGAGAAGCGTTCCATTTGACTAATAGACTACCATTACATGTAGTAAGCTTGAAAGACGGAAATATCCGTGCAGTCACATACAACCGTAATATTCTAAATAGCAGGGAACTACTGAGTGGAAGCATATACGACAGTGTATTCTGATTTAGAGCAAGGTTTCTTGTGGCAGCATTCAGAAAGTTAGCGGTTAACTTAAAGGAAATAAAAAGAGTATTTTGAGCTAAAATTAGCCTTAAAATATAAGGTGGCCTTGAGTCGCTGTTTAAAATGCATTGTATTATGATCTCATTGTAGAAAAACTAAAAATCAGTGAAGTATACTGACAGTAGCTTTAAAACACTCATTATTCACATTATCTCCAGCAAGAAAAAGTATCGATACCAACAGAACCTTATCTTTCCTAGAAGTCAATCATCACCTTGGATTAATACCCAGCAGTAATCCCGTTGGAGCGCTGGCGAAACATTTTCACAATCTTTTATTTTTAAAACAATAACTTCGTGAATTATCTAGATTAAGTACTTAGCGAGTAACACATGTGCATGGGCGATTTATAACGACCTATAAAACAATTCATTTCAAAACGTTGCACGTCACAGAACTTCCCAATAGGAAGGTCGAGACGAGTTACACTAATATTATACAAATAAAATTAACTTATAGGTAGACATTACATTAGACATTACATTAAAGGAAGCGCCAACGAAAAACACTCTACAATGTCAAGTTGCACACTGTTATTCTGCTGTGAAGGAATTGGGTCATATGACATAATGACAAAGAGTGGAAAATAGGCTTACTCGGTAGTAAATTAGCTAACTTTGCACTGCTGCTTCAAAAGCCTACACAAAGATCAAAAAGAAAGTGGCACAGGTGAATAATGCGTTAGCCTGAATTCATTCACTAAAAAAGAAATTGAATCTATACTGGAGTTTTCCTAGGACTTCAAAGGGATTTTAAACTGTCTTCAAGGTTCTGTGACTAATGACAATACACCTGTCAGTTAATTGTTACTCAAAGAGCGAATATGTCATTCTTCTCATTACATTTTAGGTAAACATTACCGCTCGCTTTTCATGGAATGTTTTGCTCAATATTTTATTCTAAACAATATATCCAAAGTTGACATTGCAACAACATGATGGCACAAAATCATCAACTAATTATAATTTCTAAAACTATGGAAAAAAGCTTAAATTGTCTCGTCTGTAGCACCTTTTATTCATCATTATTGTAGTATATTGCCTATGGCATGTACAAAGTTTGCTGTTTCAATAAGATTTGCTTTAATAACTCGTAAATCAGATACCAAATATTTCCCTGAAGCGGACCAGCCGCTTATTATTAGCAGTACATATTGCTGTTAAAATAATGTATTTTGTATAATCAGTTTTTGTAACGTGCTTATGTAATAGCAGCTCATCTACCGAAGGGGGCAAACGTCTACATGGGCTCTTTTTCGCTAATATGTCGTTTATTATCAACAAAAATAACCTTGTGAAATGGGGCCCCGGATGCTAGGCATCCACGGAGCCCCCTTTTAGCCGGCCATATGTTGTAGTAATTTAAGACCTAATAGTTTTGAAAACTTGGACTGAAATGAACTGTGTTGATCTATGGCAACGGAAAGTATGGACACGACCTCAATCTTCGGTAAAAATGAAGTAGAATTTCAAAATTCGATAAGTAACCTCTTTCTAATTGAAATCATTTTATCACCATTCTCTTTCTTTGACTGACAGAGAAATTGACAAGTCGCTGTGCAGAATATATTTAAGGATAACCAATAGATACGTTAAACTTCATACATAACCTGGTGTAATTGAAATCATTGGCTTGATATGTTCCTTCATAAAAACTGAAGAGACTTACTTAAACAGAAAACACTCAGGAAATGAAGAGCAAAAGTAATTGGACCCGAGTAAATTTAAACGCGAAACGATTCTACAATATATGAATAAGAAAGCAACATCACTGAACCAAGAAAAGAGGCATTAAAAATTTCACAGATTAACCTGAAATTCGGCCTGACTTTATGACGAACTCCTAATACACCATTTACGAATGATTATTCTCAGTTACATCAGTGGTTTAAGTTGATACTAAGGACAGCTTACAACTTTTTACTATCCGCTCACGTACATTTTAACTTTAACGCCACATTGTTGAGGAAAAGTAGAAAAATATAATTGAGAAACAGTAGTGATTCTTTGCATAGAAATCGAATGAATTGTAACGTATTCCCGTTCCTCGATTCAACGATTTACATGTGAGAAGAATCCGAATATTGGTAAGTAAAAATATTTTCATAAAATGATACAACGAACTAAAACAGTAAGTATGGAACTCGAACAGAAACTTATAAAGGAATAAAATCAACAAAGTCATTGGAAGATATATTAAATTCGAATGAGTTTGAACATAATTATTATTCACATTCCGATATCAAATGTGACATCCTCAGTGACGAAAGGTTTTTGGTACTATGCTCAGAAATTTAAGCTTTACGTTTTTGTTGATAATAAATACTTAAAGCTTAAATTTATTCGTCAAGAATTTTATTATCAATAAAAACTTAAACCTTAAATTTCTTCGTTAAGAAAATAAATTGCAATGAGCGATTCGGTTCTGCAATGCGGATAGGTACCGGTTTGCTATGAAAAATATCATAACACCAAATCAAAAGATATCTCCGAGAAAATGTGATATATGGAAAAATATACGTACTAGACAAATTCATGGGGTGGGCAATATCGGAAATTTTTTATAAATCGGGAATGAAAATTATTTTATAGATTTCTTGATCATTCGCCTTCTGCACGAACATTCAATCCTTGGAAACTTAATTTCCTAATTTCTTATCACAAACTAGTTCCATGAATTCTTACGAAAAACTGAGTGACAAAAATATTTTGTACAAACCTCGGTAATGCCGGAACACTTTTCTGTGACACTTATCTTAGAAGATAATATTCGCCGACAAAGGAAGCATATCCAAAAATAAAACGCCTGCGATTACTTCCCGGAACAAATCTCATTGGTAGAAGAAAAATCCATTGTTTCCAATTGATGAGTACATCTTCAGCGATTATTTGTGAAGCGGGAAAATTACAGGTGATGCTTGAGGTACTCAGGCACGTGCGACTCTTGGAAATCAAGTACTAGGCAGAACTGGAGAACAAGAAAATTCCTAATAACCCGCAACGAAGCGCGGTTGATGTATACTGAGAGTACAAAGACTATCTCATCGGCGAGCCAGATTAAGAATGGCTTAATAGAATTACTGTTCGTCCGAATCGATTACAAAATCATCCGGCAAACAAGACTAGAGGCGGCGATATATACAACGGATCTAGTGGAAAGGCGCAAATGACATTGACATACAAGCCACTTCAAAGCGGAATTCCATGATTGGGCAAGATTGAACCGATTTCATTCAGTGTCTTTACACCGGAGTTATTTGAAGGGGTTGGTATTGTAATTAGGACCTAATGAGTTAAAAATTGGTTACTGAAAGAAAAAGAAGTCAATCACTTCAGAGGTTCGAGACTTATGATATGAACTCTTTAATTAATATTTACTAATATTGTATTTGTTGAGAAATGAATGTGACTTTTATGATATAAGATTATAAAATGTTCTTAAAGTGGACTTTAGCTAATCTTCACTTTAGGGGCAGGTATTATATTGTTTTGTTAAAGTGATGATTTGAGAGTGAAGAAGTGAGAGGACAACAAATTGATGCATATCAATCAATCGAGCATGAGAAATTTGATAAGAATGGAGAACGAAAAGCTATCGACAAATTTGCATGTGTGAGATTTGGAACAATTGACCTTTTCATTCAATAATATTATAATTCTTCGATAAATCTGCCTGAACCTTAAAAAATAGTTTTAAATATATTTTCCTCAGTTTTAGAAATTTAAATGCAAAATTGATGTATTAGAGTGGAGCACAGCGGAATCTAACTTATCTAATTTAACTAATCTTCACTTTACAAGCAGGTATTATATCGTTTTGTTAAAGTGAAGATTATTGTTAATCTCCATGCTAATTAATGATATACGCAGGAGATTAACAATAGCGTTCACTTTAACTCTATTAAAACTTTATAATACTGAGCCCTAAGGTGGACATTAGTTAATGTCCATCTGATGTACACATTAAAATACCGGGCCTTAATTTTAATATGATGAAAATAGTACCTGTTGACAAGCACTTACCCAGGAGAACCAAAGGTGGTTAATTTATCGAATCAAACTACATTTCAATCCTTTTCATCGAAACATTCGAGGCTATTACTATTTATATACTCCAAATAGTGATACTATTTTGAAAAATATGATGAAAATAAAGTACTTCATTAGAAACGAAACATTCAGCAGATTTACAAAACTTGTAATACATGTAATATTTTGGTGATAGACTTCATGAGTAATATCACGAAACGAAATAAAATTAATAAATAATTAAAATTCCTCCTTATAAACTCAATAGAATAGGCGGAAACGTTTTATTGTCAATTCCTTTCTGTCTGAATAATCAATAAGGAAAAGAAACCATAAAGGCAAACTTCGCAATTTGAATCAAATTCTAAAATCCTGATAATTATTGATGGACAATAATTTTCAATTCGGAATTTCATTATTATTTATTTAATGTGCACATTTTGCCTTCTTCGGTAGACTAATTTTGAGAAAGTATATTAGTGAAAGTAATGGGTTGTATTTCATGATGAACTTCCTTTCTGGTACTTGTGATCAAAGAACGAAACGGAGTTAATGGGATTAATAACAGAACTCTTAACTCAGTCATGAGATAAGGATTTGGTAAAAAATTCTCTTATCTATGTTATCCGACACTATTAGTGTAGTATAATCAGTAAAAATTGCAATCCTGTACGGCATACGAATAATACTAATATTTTGCTCGAGATATTAAAAAATGGTTGTTTTTTTCTAAAGATCTAAAAAGAATTCTAAAGAAAAAGATTCTAAAAAATCCCATACAATAAACATTAGTAATAAGTTCAAATATCATTAATCATCATCGCTGCCATCAGATGGCTCTGTGAATATTAAATGGGATATAGGGTCAAAGTAAAAATCAGGTTATCTGCAAATACTAAATGGGAATCATACGAAGGTAACAATATAATGTTAAGAAAAATTGTAATGAAAGACCGATGAAAATGTATCCTTAACTGCTGATTAACTGTTAATTCTGTAAGGGCTGACAAATCGGATTTTTGAAGCTAGCAAATCGTTTCAATTTAAAGCTACTTAACGAGTACACTAGCTTGTTGATGTGGTAAGGAAAGAGTATTATCCCATTAACGTTATCCTTATTCACTTTGTAGGATAACGTCAAGATTCTGTTCCAACATCAATCCATTTCTGTCCTCACAAGCAGATTATAATAGCCTAAGATATCGAGGTCTATGTTGAACTTACCATCAGTCTCAAGTCAGAAAATATCAAGTGCTACCACCAAGAAGAAGTTTAAAGATACGATTTTCGTTTTTCGAAAAATCATAACTCATTTTGTGCCTCATAACTGTGTGAAGACCATTGAAATTTCGCAATAGGAACTTATTTTCTACATATAACTCAGAATTATTATACCTATACCAAATATGGTTTAATTTTCATTAAGGATTAGAAATTTGAACGCCTGCGACCATATGCGCATTTCTTTGGAGGGCGGCTCTTTTTCCCACGTAAGACGTGACCGCTCTTCAGCCACTTTCGCATCGCATCCCGTTTCAAAAGTTGCAGAGTATGACATTAGATTCGCTTCCTACACGTATAAACACACCTCGGAGGTGTAGCGCTCCTGACCTTATATTATCAAGAGCCATCGCTTTCGACACTTTACCGCGTTTTTTATAAGAAACGCGCTTGAAACAATCGAGTGCTACAAAAACAGAAAGCTCGCGCAAGCTATTTTCACTTCTGGAAGTCTCTAAGCAAAATCTTACCAATGCGTGTTGTTATTAAAGGAGATACCAGCTGAATTATCGATTCTTAGATATACATTCGTAAATAGAAAAACTGACCCAGTTTTATCCTGTCGACAATGTTCTAAAGATGCTCTCATGGAGAGTGAAATGTAGTACTTAACCCGTGTTTTTCGTGTTGGTTTTTTGGAGTGATTTTCACTATTTACTAATATAATCATCAGTGGTCTATACCACTCGTTCATTTTTAGATACACATTTATAACTTAAGATACATTTAATCAGTGGTTTACATCAGTGCTATCTGACCGTGTTCCGGCTCTGTGTTCTGCAGTACAGCGGTGAGCCGAGCGGAAGATCTTAGCGTGCCGCATAATATCCAAAAATATCGCACACATCCTTCTAAATTTTACAAAACAATTGTGCTCTATTTCCTTTGTATCGTTGAGTGGGATTTCGTTTTAAAACTCGTATCCTTTTCCATTCTATACGTAGTATTTAATTATTCATCAAATTGTATTCGGACAAACTCCTTAACGTAATTTTTAGTGTTCCTCGAAGTTTGAGTCTATCCGAATATAGAGGTAGATTGGGAAGCGCTGTTCTGCAGCATGCCACTAAATCAGAGCCATCTGCTATGGGGGCAGTCGCACCGGGCCCCGCACTTATGTGGGCCCTGCGGCACTGGGAATCGGAGCCTTTGAGAATCTCCAGTGGAAATTGCATTCGAAGTAAGTTTGTAAGAAGTAAACGGAAACACTTCGTAGAATAATGCTAACTGCATCAGAAACTGATGCATAGGCTGACAGTCGCTTTTAGTTAGCATTAATAAAAAAGTTACTCATGATCGAAATTTTCCCTAGAGATTGATTTAAGTTGACAAATTTAAATTGACAACAGATTTATGTAAGTCAAAAAAACACGAGAAAGTTGATAAGAATGACGAATCAGAAGTTTTTGCATGTGTTAGATTTAGAACAATTGATCTTTTCATTCCAATGGTGTTATTATTTTCGATTAATCTGTCTGAACCTTAAAAAATAGTTTTAAAATATATGGTCCTAGGTTTTAGAAAGTTAAATGCGAAATTGATACATTTGAGTGGGGCCCCGCGGTAATCTCTCGCCCAGGCCCCTGCGGATTCTGGAGACGGCTCTACACTAAATGTAATAAATATGTACGAGAGAAGCCGCTTATTTTAATGTATTAGTATCGGGGATTATAGTTTGCGATATTTTAATGGAAATTGTATTATACAATATGGAATAAACAATACCGGAAACTTAACAAAAAGACAAGAACTACACTTTTTTGTCATTAAAAAGGACACAGTCATTATTAGTAATAGTAGTGTTAAAAGAGCTTCGACAGCGACGGTCATTTTGCACGTGAGTCCCCATGGGGAATCGAACCCAGGAATCCAGCTTTCACCGAAGTCGAACGCGTTACCCACATGGCTATCCGGAGGCCCAACACCTATTATTCTAATAATAGGATGCTCTCCATAACTGATCTTTATTTTCCCCTTAAATCATCCAGTTAGAGTAATGAAACTCATCCACAGCCGTAGATTTATACAAACAGTCATACCGACTTTCAGAAAAAAAGATATTTGACTAGGTAATATAGTTTAAGGAGCCAAAACTACAAAATCTTATTTAATTGACTTTGTGTAAAATTAAGTAACCACAGTTTGAGGAGCACAGCTTCACCAAGTGCACCATTTTAGAGTTTTTCTTTCCAGCGTATCTTCTTAGAATCTTACGTAGAAATGGATTGATAATGCAATTTACAATTTCCTTTGAAATATTCATTGTAGTAGCAATCATTGAAAAATAACCGCAGTGTGATGTTACTGGTGGCAATGAAAGCCAGATGGACATACATAATTGTAAATACAAAAACGTTGACCTTTCATCGGGTAATCGGTGATATTTTCTGTTTGCTTCGACATTTAATGAGGATATTTATCAATAATTCTGCCGTGTTCACATATATGTATATATGTGCAAACTGCAGTTTAGATTTCTTGTGAGTGTAAATAGCGTCCTCGACTTAAGAAAAATAATTTCTCTCTCCTCGATTCAATTTCCGTCCTACTCGTCGAAATACATGCCAAATAAGATCAATTTATATTCTGAAATACGAAAGAATATAAGCAGTTTACGTTTACGAGCGTTTCAAACATGCACGCAATGCGTTAAAAATTAATTAACTGAAGGCTTCGACGCTCACTTTCAATCTTAACCATGCGGGAAAGTTACGCGTGGGCATACCAGATTTTTATGAGTTCACTTTCATCCTTGCGGTGGAGAATTCGTATGTGAGAAGCCTGCCTTCGAAAAAGGGGCAGTTGACCACGTATTAAAAAAACCCGCTTCGATAAAATGCAATCACCACTACACCCAAATGACATAGCGCTGCGATCAATAGCGGGCTCTAAAGGAGGCGTAGAGAGCAACGAGGGCAAAAAGCAAAAGAACCAACCTTCCGATGACCTCCATTCCTAAGTCCTTCTCCTCGCCACCGCATTCGGAAAAGTTTCCCTCGTCCGTAGTGGGGATGCTGTGGAAGGCCTCTCCCGTCTCCAAAGCCTCATTCACCGGTTCCTTCGCGAGCCCTAGTTGCTGCCTCACCCTCCTCAACTCTTCCTCCCGTTCCTTCATCTCCTTCAGTTCCTTAGCGATCTTCGCTTCCGCAGGAGTCTCCAGCCGTTGCACCGCTGGGGATGCAGCTCTTCGATCTTCCGGAAAGGGCTTTTCCGGCTCTGGAGACACCATTCTCTGCGCCTCTAGCCGCTCCCTCTGTACCGCCTCCTCCCTTTCCCTCTGCACACGAATTTCCTTCTCTATCACACCTTCCCTTGCTGGGGGCTCGGGGCCATCCTCCGTGGACTCCGTTCTTTTAGCCACGGTCTCGACAATTTTGGGACAGGTGGCCCAAACGGACCCCTCCCCTCCGTTGGGGTCGTAGAATGCAGCGTGCACTTCTTCGCCGTCTTCGGGACTTCTGCCTTCTGACTGGCGAGACCTATTGAGGGACTCCTTCCCGCTTGCAGCTGCCAACATCATTTCTTCCCAGTAGGTCTTCGTCTTCTCCTTGTTCTGCAGGATGGAATCGGTCACCACGTCGCCTGAAAAGACATGAATCGAGGTGAAATTTTCGCCTTGAACATTCGATGACGTTTATCTGAATAAGCAAATCTAGAGAATGATTTGAAGACAGCCCTGTCGGAAAGATTTGATCGACAATGCAAAGCGGTTGTAAAACAAAAATTCCCAAACAGCTTTCACAAAGATGTGTTTCATTAAGGGGAACCTTTGATTGTAGCGCGTGTAAAGTTTAAGAGATGATTTCCTTTCCAATTACCGCAATACCAGGAGAGAAAAAATCGACCCGTGGGATCACTTAACAATCTCCCACGCAGATTTTCCGGGAACAACTTTTCCATCGGATCATTACGCAAAAAAACGAAGCTAATTGGAAAATCCGGCTTAAAAGACGAGTATCTATTAGCTCGCGCGTGATTGGTAACCCAGTTCATCGGCCGCTACTACGGCGACATTAAACCGACAGTCGGAGAACAAAACCTTTGGAGAAACATTGAGAAAAAATTCGAAAAATTCGAGCCACTTTCTACCACTGCGAAAAAAACACCGTGGGGAACATTTTACTCGACTCATTAGCGCTAATCCAACTCGCTGGGATAAAACCTCGATCGTCACAATCCAACGCACACGGAGTTTACCAATGTCTCTGGTGTGGGGTAACGTTAATGATCCTTGAAGAAGCAGAGCTGTTAATCGAGACTCTTGTTTAACATCACTCTTCGCATTCTGCGCGGAGAAATTGTACCACCGACGTACCTGGCATCGCGGATGAACTGAAACAGAGGGAATAAGTCCCTCTTCTTCACTCTCTGTGCCCGAGGGTTGAAATAATCCGATAACTTTCACTGCTTCCGGAACCTTATGAAGGGAGCGCTGCTCAATAGAGTCTGCAGAGAACGCGCCACAGGGAACCGACTTTACTGCTCGCAATAATTTATTTCTCGTTATCTTCAGACGCACGTCTCGAGGAGAATGGTTCTTCTGAGTAAGAGCAAGGAGAAAGAGGTGGCGAAGACGTTGCGGTAGTCCTCAAATAGATGTTCTAGGCCCTCTCCCCTTTTTCCTCGGCATCTATTCCGTTAATCCAATTGAAGTCCCAATCGATCGGATCATATTGTTTCATAGAGCGAAAAATCGTCCGACGGACATGGTTTCCCTTCGTCTCTACTTATTTATCTCGAGCACCTGATCGTGTTCCGAATTCCTTCTTCGGGTTATCTCTCCGGCACTTCCGTTTTTATCTTTCGTATCGGATTTGTTAGAGCGCCGCTGACGACCTTAGCGGTGACGAAATAGCTCATTCTCTTTTTAGCAATCGATATAATTGGTGTGATGATATATACCATGTCGCACGGCCTCAAAACGTTTTCCGGCTTCTCTTCACGTTCATGCACCAACCCTTGCGTTTTCAATCTTAGGCTTCCTACATACCACCAAACGAATTCTTCACTTCGTCAGTAACCTTGTTTCTACGATTTCCAGCAACCTTGATTTTACCTCGATAAATTATATTCTTCTATATTTCAGTGAAGATATTTGTTTCTTTGGCGCATGGAAGTTTTTAAAGCTAAAATAGCAGTTGATTCCTCCGAAACTTAATTTTTACTCAAAAAATGATACACTGAAAACAAATACAATCACATCATAATGTTGTGCCTGTTGATGACCGAATGCTACCATAAGGATAACCTAGCAGCATCAGTCTTAGATGATTTGTCGGCCTTGGATTTCTACCTTTTGTATTGTAGCAATTACAAAGTATCTACTGCATCAGATCAATTTCTGCGAAACAAAAGCATATTCCTATCTCTCAGCCTATGAGAACATGTCAATTGACACATCTCTTTCTCCCTCCCTTAAATCTTTCATCTACACTATTCCTTGCATACATCGCTAATAATAATTACGCATTGTGCTCCAAGATGTGTTACAATGCTTCCGTTATTCAAATATTATAATCATGCGTGGTTGAATCTTATGCTTTCTCATATTTTTCAGTTCAATTCGTACACTCAATCCATCGGTAAGTTTCCAAGGCGACGAAATATGTGCCGAAGCAATTCCTTATGTTTAACAACGACTATTTCTAATTCGAAAAATTAGATTCTTCAAATGTCAGATTTTTAATGCAACTTCGTAGAACTTAGTAGAACAGAGGTCTAAGAGAGAGTGATTAATCTAAGAAATGATATGTCATCACTCACGAGATAAAAGCTATCTGCAATCTCCATTGCGTTACATTACACATCAAGATCATTCAGTACGTCCTTTCGAAAAACACACAATACACCTGCGTCTCTATTCTTGTTTGCACATTATTTTTGTATCTTCTTCTACCACAACCAAGGTTTCTCTGAACTTAGATTCGACGGAATCTTATTTTCTAATAAAGAAACGTGCATGATACGTAAGAAATAAAAATGGCTTCAGCACCCTTCACATTTCATCGTATTGGTAAAATATCAGCCAATTACGTAAATATCAAGAATTGAAAATAAGATTTCCTTACAGCTATTTTAAATCTTTGCTATTGCTTTATGGGAATTCCGGCACCTGGAGCCTCCATTACATGAATCGTATCTTTTGAGAACAGAAAATTCGAAAAGGTGATGTTCAAAAGGTCTATATGCTTAAAACAGGCGAATGTGGCTCCATCTCGTATATCTCTTAAAAAATTTAAGTTTAAAGGATTTTAACTAAACAACTAAAATCTTAAACTCTCTCAACCGCACATTTAATGACATTTCTTTGGACTTTGATTTGCTGAAAAGTGATGCGATATTTTTATTCGTGCGAAATGAACTTGTGAGTCACATCCGCCCCCTCTGTAATTACACATTCTTCCTTCACATAAACGACGAATCCATGGAAAAATCTCATTCCTCAAAAATCCTTACTGAAAGATGCTATCTTGATTTCCTCCACTCTACGCAATCAACTGAGATAACGGACTTATCAACGGTTAAAAGCAAAAGTTAACGAAATCAACGTTGGTCGGTATAAAAGATAAAATTCCATTACAGGTTTCTTTATTGATGTAATAAGAATCGAGCAGAATTTCGTGATCAAATGTAATTCGTTCGGCATAGACCCAAAATGGGATCTTATGTACATCAAAGAAACCAAATCGAATCATCGAAGAATACATTGTTTCCTTTGACAACAAGGGAAAATTCGTGCTGAACGCTATTATTCCAGCGAAGTGAGGAGTACTTCGTTCCTGCCATTATCTTGCGTGGCTATCGGAACAGTCATACCCATGGTGAGGCCACACCACTTCATACCAGAAGATTGTCGTAATGCCTTTTCCCGAAATAGGTGTAGATACGTATTTCATAGAAAATAAACTCGCTAATCCTACTCCATGGAATCATCAACAAATTTCCCTCCTAGTGTACTTATTTCACTTCCCATTTATCCGTATATCTTTTCGTCCGTTCCCTTCCATCTTCTAACTGTAGAGTCCCTTCTCTATCAGGATCTCATCCACTGCATTCGACTAATTCCTTTGCTGTTCCCTTTTGTTCGGACCATTTACATTATCCCCGTATAGTATACATGAGCTGGTTACCACTGACGGATTCTTTACTCTCCCTTACTTTTTTCAAATCAGTATTTATTGCTAATTTTATTGACCTATCTTGTTACCTAATTATTACCATTTGATAATTTTCCTCTTCTATTTATTTGTATGTAAACATCTATCGTTTTATATATGTAAAAGTGGACTCGTATTGCATCGTTTGCCTACCAGATCAGTATCCACCTGCTTTCCCCTAAAAATTTAGTGAAATATCTGTGGGTATCGCAAGTTTTTCACACAACCCTTCATGCGGGTATTTTTCCAATGTTCTGCATTTTTCAAAGTAAAACTACTAAACTTCGGCTTTAAAACCAACGAAGTAGCTTTTTTGTGCACTTTTATCAAGCTATCTCCTTATTTTAAATTTTGCCTGACGAAGGGTTAATTGTAAAATGAGACCTGTTAGTCTTAACCTCGTTTCAATGCAGTCGGTTTATTATTATTATACTTTATAATTTATACTATATGTGTTGTTCATGTGAACATTTCTTTAAAAGTCGCATAATTTTCATGTCTTTTGGTACAGGACGGAGTAAAATGTATCCATTGGTTACCATTGCCTTGGTCTTGCTCATGGCTGTGATAGTATGGAAGCTACTGAGCTATGCGTGATGCTGAATAATGGAATTTATTTTGGTCTCTTCTCATCGAATTCCATGAAACGTATTATTCATGAGATACATTGTGCATTTCCATTGACTTGTTCCACTCATAACCCACGGACTGGTGAGGAAATCAAGGGTAAACTACCTTACGCATTCTCGATAGCCTCATTCCTTCCACAAAACTTTCGATATCTAATGGTGGAGGGGTTGAGGATCCATTTAGCCTTTGGGATAGGGTTCCCAATAAGGTATTTGAGTAGTAGTCGTATTATTGTTAAAGGTGCTTCAACAGCTGAGGTCACTTCGGACATATGGGCTTCCATCGAGAACCGAGCCCGGGACCGCTTTCACTCAAGCCAAAGACGCTTACCCCCTCGGTTATCCGGGAGCTCCTAAGATATTTCGAACTGGAGACTCTGAGTGAAGCAATCTTTCTCCAGGTTCAGGGTTTCACATGGATCACTTTCTCCCGGCTATTGCTAAGAGAAAAACGACAGTAAACGATTCATTTACCCTACTATTCCATCGGTAACCCAACATTGAGGAAGAATGTTGGGTTACCGATAGCGGAACGGAACGGTTGTGTACGGAAAGCGGTCCCGGGTTCGATTCCCGGTGGGGGCCTACGTGCGAAATGACCAAAGCAGTCGAAGCACTCTTAAAAATACTACTACTACTGTGTTTGTTCGAATTAAATCTTATCAATACATTTATATTTAAACTTATTGAAAAGAGTAAATCCAATTTTTGGGTATCTTTTGTTGAAAGAAAACTGATGCCTTTTTTATATTTTAGAAAGTTAAACCATTCCAAAGAAATGTATTCTTGGTCGCGTTTTGTTATTTTGTGGATTCGTATAAATAAATCTGTTTACCTCAGCACTTTGCTGTCATAGAATGCCGCCAGGTTAAGGACCGCACCATTGATATTATTTTGAAATCTAGAGCAGCTTACAAGGCCAAGCTCCTTTGGAAACTGTGAAATTACGTATTGCTTCTCTCAACATTTATCCAGTGTAATTTGTACGCTTGCACCTGATGAGGTTGCCATGTATCGAAACCCGGCTCGCATTGTTTGTTATTTTGTGGTTTCGTATAAGTAAATATGTTGAGTCAACTCGCTATTCGTTGTCATGGGATACCACCATGTTAATGCCCATCGATAAGAACTTTACCGTCCAAGATGAGTCTGAGGTCATAAAGCACGCATTACAATAATTAGTATTCTTCGATCCCTTCATCAATCAAAGTAATGCATGTATAGTTAGAAAGGACCAACATTGTCGAGCAAAACGAACCAACGTAAAACGACAGAGTGGATTCCAGCAGCCATGAACTCTTAACCGCAATAATGAGGGTCCAAACCTCAACTCCTTATACGTATTTCGGGAGCTATGCTCCCATCTTCAGAGGCTCATAGAGCATAGCTCCCGGCTTACGTAAAAGTAGTCGTTTGAGGTTCTGACCTTCATGATTGCGGTTTAGAGTTATTAACTGTGGGAATCCACTCTGTCGTTTTACGTTGGCTCGCATTGCTCTGTATTCTTGGTCCCTCTTACATTTGACTTGTCACCGAAATCTCATCAGATACAAAATACATGTATAATATTTATTATTTATCCATAATTAACGTATCACAGTTGGGAATCAAATCAACTTGATTGAGTTGGTGGAACCGGTTTTTATAAATGTGGTACAATTGGAAATATTGGAAGATAAACCGAGTTAATCCTACTCGCCTGTTACTATAGTAATTTGAGCGTATCTACAGAAAAATGTTACCTATTCAGATTATACGGGTCGCAGACGAAAATCTTCTAGGTAAGAAGGTCTTCAAAATGTCAACCATACAGATCTTAGTCATTTGAAAGTAGTGAAAACTATTCAGAGATGGTTGTTATTGGAGAAAAACCGATGGCTAAAATTTGTGCGCAGAGAAGTTCAATTATTGCGACAGAAACGCACTGTCAATCTATCCCACTTAGTTTGATTTCAGTGTCATCTTTTATTATCCTCGATACCATGAATAACTAGAAGCGCGAGTTCCAAATTTGGGCGACTTTTATTGCGGCAGCTTGATGGTCCATACAATCGTTGAAACAAAAAAAGCTATGTATAATCTTATCTTTTGATCCCTCCGCTTTGACGGAATAACATCAGTTATCCTCAAATCTATTCGAAATGGGTCCGAAGACCGGTTTTATGTGAAGAAGTATTTAAGGAATGAATGGATCTAGATTGACTGATAAAAGTCTTCCAAAGGAACCTACGGTAAGGCGTGATATTTATATTAGAATTTTAAACGTCACAACAAATCCTTCGATAGCATCACCCTAGAGAAGATTGAAGCGTATGGCGATTTAGATTTAATACCAATGTTACATGAGGTTCCGTAGTAGTAGTATTCTTAAAAGTGCTTCGGCTGCATTGGTCATTTCGCACGTGGGTCCCCACCGGGAATCGAACCCGGATCGCCGAAGTCGAAAGCGTTGCCCACTTGGCTATCCGGGAACCCAATGAGGTTTCGTACTATCGAACATTATATCATTAATGATGTTGAACATATGTCACGTTAATATATTGTTTCATCAGAATAGCGTTTCAGTAGATTCTCTCTCCAAATTCGCGTTAATGATTTCTTGTCAACGAAATGCAACGTGAATTTACATCAAGGGTTGAAAAATATTAATAAATTTTCAAGTCTGTGTAAAACCACCAAAAGATTTGTAATCTGAATGCCTTGCAGCCTTAATTCTTTACGCACTAGACATTTATTATACGCGTTCGTTGTTAAGAAAATTTGACTGAAATTGAAATGAGTGGTGAATTTTGCTGGAATTCTTTGCCCGTAAGTTAGACAGTTCCGAGTTAAATTTTACATTGAGGCGCACGCACAGACGTAACACAAAAAAGGAATGCAGCCAATAACAAAAAATATGAGCCAAATAAACGTAAGACCGTTAGATATTTTTCGGTAGCAGAATACGGCACTTTTAACTTAACAATTAGAAAATTTATCGAGCAACAAACAGTCGCAAAACATATTCTCACCGCTGTGATTTGACTTTCCTGTAAAAAATCTTGCACTACAGAACAGCATGAGACTCATCTACTAAGAAAGCAGCTCCAGATGGATTTTTGCATAGTTCTGGTGACGCTATGTAATAATTTGTTGCAAATTTAAAAAATATCGTAAAAATTATTAATCAATACTAATACGTCAGCCGCGATGGGGGAGTGGTAAGCGTGCTAGTATTCCAACCCCATGATCCCGGGTTCGAGTCATGGCTAANATACCGCTCATGAAATTTAATTGCAAATTTATAGAAATATAAGAGAGATAAGCGAAGTGTGAAGAATGCTATATCCTACATTAAAGAATCATATAACAAGGTAACATCAATGACATTTGTTGAAAATCAAATATTTTTAATATTAACAATCGCAACAAAATTAAAAATCGCTGCGGTCCCTCAGACGGGACGTCAGAGGTTAAGGGTTAAAGCATGCATATTTTTTGCACCAAGAACAGCAGAAAAAGCTTCGCGATTTGCATTTGCATTTTGCAACTAATGCCTCATGTCAGAGGTTTTCCATCTAAATTTTTTTCTGTAATTAGGATGCGGAGGAATTTATCATGAACAGCGGGGAGGAAATTTTCGTTTATTTATTCTTGCCGTAGTGAAGTGACAAATTTGTATGGGATGTATATTTGTGTATTTTATGAAAAATTTCGAAATTTTACTCTGATAAATCCTAGTGAGATTCTCAATACGATCTTTGCGCACAGGGCCTCTGATAGCTTAAATCCACCACTGAATATGGCCTAATTAGAATGACCGACATTCGGTACCAGTTACACAATACTCATCGTAAAAGTGTCTTGAAATTTTATAGTCTTAATACGTGCTGCGCATTGTCGATGTTGGACAAGAATTGGTGTAACTAACTAGTACGACTTCAAAAATGTTAACTTTGCAACGTCCACCAGAAAGGGCTTCGGTCAAAAGAGGAAACCAGTCCTTTGAAAAACAAATTTAAGAACAATTTAAGAATAAAACGTTATAAAAAGAAGCAATAAAATTCAGTCTCCCAAAATGGCACGAACGGTCTGAATGTTCTGGCAAGATAGCTCAATGGCAACAGCACTCGCATGGAAAGCGGAGGAACTAGGTTCGAGTCCATGTAATGATTCAAATGTACTCTTCAATCACAGTGGACTACTCAGGCGAATATTGCGGAACAAAAGAATGGATGTGTCATCAAACAAAGAGGTGAATCTTCTTACGATAACTAAACTTTGATCTAATTTCTTTACAGGAGTGTTGCCAGAGCATGCAATTAACCCGAGATACTACATTCAAAAGTTAAAGGGAAAAGTAATAGCAGTGGCGAGAGAGAATATCCGATAGTTACGCTTTAGAAGAATGCGGTGAAAAAGAATTTTTCCATGCAAATGTATCTCCATAAAAATCCAAATGAGGACAATCTGATGTTTCTGCGTAAAAACACGCAGATTAACATAGGATTTAATACAGAATTTTAAGTAAGTCGTATTATTGTAATTACAGGATTATTGTAAATACAGGATTTTACGTAACAGTAAGAAGTAACAGCAAGTCTCAAAAGCAAGTAATAACGTAAGTAACAGCAGGAAATAATCTTCCCTAAGGGATCTACTCCATAAGGGAGGTTTACTTCTTGCTGTTACTTAAAATCATGTAACAAGGAACTTGGTTCCTGAATAAAGTAATCCCTGATAGAATTTTATTCGAAATGAATAGCAATGCAAATCCTCACAGAAATTGTGTCAAATTTTTAAAGGGTTTTGCTAGTATTCCAACCCCATGATCCCGGGTTCGAGTCATGGCTAATCGGACTTATTTTTAGGAAATGATAGTGTGTATGCGCCTGTTGTCTCTGTTTACGTCTGCTACGTAATTGTCCTTCGCATTGGAAAATGAACTAATTATTAATTAAATCTTGCAGTAGACACCAATAATACGGCGTACTGAAGTACGAGGGGCGGTCGTTACCACCTCCTCTACCTTCTATCTGCTACAGATCTGCACTCAATGCGTCTATTGATCGGAAAGGTTGAATCAAATGGCGAGAAATCAATGACCCTTAACGTGGAAAAGGGATTTCCTTTGCTCACTTTAGAAACGTATCGACAGGTACTAAGTAGGGCGAGGCAATGTCCAATTCATTGCAATCGTATTCACGCCCCCTTCTCATATGAATGACTATATACTCCGTAGTTTAATAGAAACAGCTTTCAGTACGGGAGATAAGTGGTTCACATTCAACGAAATGTTTTCCTCGCTATCCAAAGGCTTTAAGGATGGAAAACAAACATTCAAATTAAGTGCAGGGCGTTCATGCAACAAGAGAGATTGCCTCTAACCAGCATTCCTATTTCAATTTCTAAAGCTCAACGAGTTACGTTCGGCTAAATTCAAACCATGCGCTGTTTGCGGCATCAGTTATCCAGCTTTAAGTAAGTTTATTGAGGAAAAATATTTTGATGGTAATATTTATGGCCAGTATTCCACGTCATCAACAGGAAAATAGTGCGGAGAGATTGGAGAATAAAGATTCGCATCTAATAAAAGTTCGTATTCACGAGAGGCTCTCAGATAAATGAAAGAGGTGATGTAAACCTTTTAGCAGTGACTGCTCTTTTAAATTTAGCTCATGCTTGTTGACGTTCAGTTCCTCATCGTGAAGATGTTTTGCGATTTCCCTCTTTGCTTTTTCTCAAATAAAATCATTACTAGATATTTATAGGACTAAATGAAAACCTGTGAGTCAGGAACTAAAAGTTAGGGCTAATTCAACTGAGAATCTAAAAAGTAATTAATGCTAAAATTATGTAAATATTAAAATAAAATTGTCGTTCGTGAGATGCATTTAATACTAGTGTTATTTCGTCCTAATATTTACATATTCCTACTGCCCAACTGTAAATCTCTCTCATTTGTCTTTTGGTACAGAGTGGCATTCATCTAGGTTACTCTTAATTGGATAACATGAAAAGTTTTCTTCATTTTGGTACACTTACGTTTTTATCTACGTACAGGTTTCTGCCTAATTGAGGAAAGCAAAGCCAAATTCCCAATTCAAAGCTTTTTGTAGCTAACGGCACACGATTTAATAATCCAACCAGTCTTCGAACTGACGTCCTGACGGTATAAATATTTGCATACCACAATCTTTTGGAGCATTATACTTTAGTAGCAGCAAAATATAAAATAATTCCGTCACTGAATTTTTAAGAAAAACTACCTTTTTTCATTTCGAGAGGCTAAGATAAGAAAAGTCTTTGGAGGCAAAAATTGACCTTGAAGATTAGGGGTGATGGTACGTGCTAGATCAAGCGGCGAAAACCTTAGAGATCACATAATCATATTTAGGTCCCAAACGCACAGAGGTTTATTTTGTTTTTATCTGGAACGGTGCAGATTCTCCTCGAAGATAAGGACCTAGCGGAAGCTATGGTATGACATTTTTATAGATACGTTCTATCAGTGATAAGTAAGATACACAACACCCATGAGCCGCTTTTCCTACGGAAGGTCCTGTGGAGGGAGGGTGAAGATGCAGAGAATAGTCTGCCTTGCTACGATCTGATTTAGTCTTTAAATAAATTATTTAGTTAGTTATTCGAGGGCAATGTATAATTTTGGAACCACGGTGACAAGTAACTTCGAACGGCTTTGACGTTAAATCGTATTTCATGACAACAATAAAATAAGTTTCATAGTACGGCCCGGTTCGTATTTATAATCAGACGCGTTATGCACTTGTTGAGGGCCTCATCTATATGGGGGACTGTGCTAATAATGGGCTAAGACTGCTAATAAAGTCTCAATAACAAATTTTTCTGTTTTTTTGTTTCAAGGAAGAATTTTACATTTGTCGAGTGTCTAAATATTATTATGGAATGTATTACACTGTTAATACACTACAATACTGCACTAAAGTCTATCAAATTCTTCATAACTTATAGAAATACAATGTATTGTAACTCAAAACTCGATTTATATCGAAACAGTGACGTGACACGAGGTCTTACATACCGCTCATGAAATTTAATTGCAAATTTATAGAAATATAAGAGAGATAAGCGAAGTGTGAAGAATGCTATATCCTACATTAAAGAATCATATAACAAGGTAACATCAATGACATTTGTTGAAAATCAAATATTTTTAATATTAACAATCGCAACAAAATTAAAAATCGCTGCGGTCCCTCAGACGGGACGTCAGAGGTTAAGGGTTAAAGCATGCATATTTTTTGCACCAAGAACAGCAGAAAAAGCTTCGCGATTTGCATTTGCATTTTGCAACTAATGCCTCATGTCAGAGGTTTTCCATCTAAATTTTTTTCTGTAATTAGGATGCGGAGGAATTTATCATGAACAGCGGGGAGGAAATTTTCGTTTATTTATTCTTGCCGTAGTGAAGTGACAAATTTGTATGGGATGTATATTTGTGTATTTTATGAAAAATTTCGAAATTTTACTCTGATAAATCCTAGTGAGATTCTCAATACGATCTTTGCGCACAGGGCCTCTGATAGCTTAAATCCACCACTGAATATGGCCTAATTAGAATGACCGACATTCGGTACCAGTTACACAATACTCATCGTAAAAGTGTCTTGAAATTTTATAGTCTTAATACGTGCTGCGCATTGTCGATGTTGGACAAGAATTGGTGTAACTAACTAGTACGACTTCAAAAATGTTAACTTTGCAACGTCCACCAGAAAGGGCTTCGGTCAAAAGAGGAAACCAGTCCTTTGAAAAACAAATTTAAGAACAATTTAAGAATAAAACGTTATAAAAAGAAGCAATAAAATTCAGTCTCCCAAAATGGCACGAACGGTCTGAATGTTCTGGCAAGATAGCTCAATGGCAACAGCACTCGCATGGAAAGCGGAGGAACTAGGTTCGAGTCCATGTAATGATTCAAATGTACTCTTCAATCACAGTGGACTACTCAGGCGAATATTGCGGAACAAAAGAATGGATGTGTCATCAAACAAAGAGGTGAATCTTCTTACGATAACTAAACTTTGATCTAATTTCTTTACAGGAGTGTTGCCAGAGCATGCAATTAACCCGAGATACTACATTCAAAAGTTAAAGGGAAAAGTAATAGCAGTGGCGAGAGAGAATATCCGATAGTTACGCTTTAGAAGAATGCGGTGAAAAAGAATTTTTCCATGCAAATGTATCTCCATAAAAATCCAAATGAGGACAATCTGATGTTTCTGCGTAAAAACACGCAGATTAACATAGGATTTAATACAGAATTTTAAGTAAGTCGTATTATTGTAATTACAGGATTATTGTAAATACAGGATTTTACGTAACAGTAAGAAGTAACAGCAAGTCTCAAAAGCAAGTAATAACGTAAGTAACAGCAGGAAATAATCTTCCCTAAGGGATCTACTCCATAAGGGAGGTTTACTTCTTGCTGTTACTTAAAATCATGTAACAAGGAACTTGGTTCCTGAATAAAGTAATCCCTGATAGAATTTTATTCGAAATGAATAGCAATGCAAATCCTCACAGAAATTGTGTCAAATTTTTAAAGGGTTTGAGGAACCAAACCCTGGAAATTTGCTACATCAAATTTTATTGACACTGAATTTTGAGCATTACTCTATTTTTTGTATTTTTTTGCAATAATGGGGTAAAGGTCTCGAAAGCGTAAAATGGAACATGTCGCCTCAATATACGAAGTGGGAAAGAAGAAAGTCTAACTAAGTATAAGCCTAGTCTACTGTAGTTCTTTTCCGGAAAATAATGCAGTATATCGTTGACATCTCCTTAATGGGATTTCTGTAGTCCACTGACTTCACAAACAAGACTGAGAATGGCTTCCAAAAGATGAGATTGTGCAGTAGTGAACTAACGCTACTCGTTCACGACCTGTAAAAATTTGCTAATTTGGTTACCTAGATGACGCTTTTCCTCACTTCCGTAAGCAGAAATCGAAGAACGAAAGGAATTTACTAGTATCATTCTGGGTTGGAGAGAATTACAAACAAGACTCAAAACAATAAGGTTAGGGAATATATTTAAAAGTGCAACAGGAAAGCTTTCCATGAAAAAATTGGAAAATATATTGAAAGAACCAGATTACCTCGGGAGAAACGACCATATATATAAAGTTTCAACATTTAAACAGAGAACAGATATTGGCAAATATTGATTTCTGAATCGAGGTATAACAGAATTGAACAATTTACCTGAAGAAGTTTTCGAACCTTTTCCTCCTTCCTGTAAAGCATTTGTTAATAGAATTAAAAGGGTTTTGTAGTTATATATTGCAATTATATTTGTATTTAGTAATTATATCTGTATCCTGTAATTATATCTGTATTCTGTATTTATATTTGCTATTGTATGATGATGTACTGCCTTCGGGAGGTTTTGGGGGTTTTTCCTCCCGACTAGGGTGAATACCGGGCAGGGTATTTTATTTTATTTTCTTTTCCCCTTGATACTACCACCTGGCCTGGTGCCTACTTGTAGTATTTAAGAATAAATAAATAAANATTCGTATAAATTCATTAACCAACCATAACCAAATCTGATATTTTTCCATCCAAACTGGAAACGAAGACGTGAAAAAATTCGGGATGGACATATACATATCCTAAGCTCAACCCTCGCAACCATACTTTCATATATCAGTCAAAATTTCTATGGGAAAAACACAATAGAGCTTTCAGCGACCATCCAAACAGAAAGCAGACGGCAGCAAATGAGATAATAAAATGATATAAATGGAGCAGGAAATGTAGGACGATCTCAGTTATGACAAACGAATCTACTGCGACGTCGATTTATCTGGGGCGTCTCGCTTCTTTTCAGAGGGAAATTTACTTAAGTAAAGAGACAGTCCGGTAAGGAAAGTAGTGGCTAAACTAAACTGGAGAAAAACATGGATACGTTAAGATGGAGAATCGACGTTAAAGAAAACGATGCTACAATGAGTAAATCAGAAATAGGCGTATGAGCCATTTATCACAGAAAAGTATCACTCTTTACCTTGGCAGAGTGACCTGTAAGGAATCGGTGCACTCGATTACGCATGATTAAGGAGAGTAAAACTGTCTTCTGTAACGTCGTCAAGTTAAGGGCTGCTAATTTCCTCAACCTAAGCTTTTTATTACTACATTCTCAACAGCTTTATTCGAAAAACTAATTACATCTTTGATCCGGTGTTTACCATAACGATCGTTAGACAACTGCCTCTCTACCTCGTGAGAAAATGACGATTACAATGAAAAATGAGGCTTAAGTCTCCACTTGCTTTTCCAACTGATCTAGAGTGTGAATACGAGTGAAAAATCCACTTCGATGAAATATTTTGACCCTTTTCGTTGCATTCAATCAGGAGTTACCACAAAGAATAAAATTACTCAGCGGCGCTCATACCCCAGCAGCTTTCGTATTATCACAGCCTACAGCAAAACTGATGCAAAAATAAATTAAACATACTTAACTCCTATTCTTCACCACTGTAAAAAGACCCTGAATATGTAATTGATCCTGAAGGAGCCACGTGCCGCTCGTAAGCAGCAGGTTGGCAACCTCATCAACGACCAGCGACGCTATCTGTAAGAGTGGGATTGTGTGTTCGGAAACAAGGATGACAGAGGGAGGTGCGAGCGTGCTCGGTTTGGACAAGGAACCGGTGCGTTGGAAGGCGGATCATTAGTAGAATTGGAATCATCCGTCCGCAGCCATTAGTGACAGAAGTCATCCGTCAAACGCGGAGCTCGAGGAAGGGAAGGGCCGAGGGTTTACGGAGGAGTAATGGGATAGGGAAACCCACGGCCAGGGATGAGATAAAACGGAAAAAGGGAGAGAGTGAGGCCGAATGGTTGAATTCCTATTGGACGAGTGTGGGCGAAGGGGGAGCGGCAATTGGGAGCGGAGGTGCCGGCCACCACCACGAATAGCATTCGTCATTAGCGCAGCTTCGGTTCTTTCCCCACGCTTCTCCGCCGACTTAACTTCTGCAGACCCTTTACGCCTTAAGAACGTACGACGCCGGAGATGGCAGACTTAATATGTTTTGCGGAGGCCTAATATTTTTTCGTCTATTTTTTAGCCATTTCCTCGTTGAAAGTTTTCGGACGACCAAGAAGACGGAGGGGAAAAACTAATTGGCGTTTAGCTACGAGGAAAAAGTGGCGTCTCTCTAATTTCGCGATTTTTTTCGGTTTCCGCAATTTTTTGCAATATCTCGGGTTTGAGCCGAGAACGTCGAAAAAATGCCTTCGTCGTCCCTTTTTTAATGTGCGAGTACGCCGTCGATACTTCGTTCGGTGAGGAAGTTAATTAACTTCCGCTAAAATGTTGCGGGTTAGGCTGGGATTCGAACAACTTTACGGAATCTTCCGCCCCGAAAAATATACATCCTAGGCTTTAATTAGAAAATAGGAATTTTTCGCTCTAATCCACCGTGACGGAGTAAATCTATAAATCAACTGGCAAATTAGTCTTCGCTTGTGAGCAGAAAATTTAGCGGTTACACCTTCCGAACACAATGGTAGGATTTTCTACATCTCCTTTTCTTCTTCGTATGAGAAGCACCACTTAATTTAACTACAACTATCTTGATATAGAGCCGTTCAGGAGGGGTTCATTTCTCATCGTTTCGGTTTCAGATTTCGAATTGGAGGTGAGGAAAATTAACCTGAGGGAGGTATGGGAACCATAAAAATTGGAAACCTGTGTTTAAAAATATAATAAACTTTACCTTCCAGAAACTACTTGGAGCTCAGAGCAGCATTGAAACGAATAAATTCTTTAAAAATGTTGAAAATACAGAGAAAAATGGCAATTTGAACACTATCTTCGTTTTTGTTATTAATTACTACGATAAGCATTCATGTGGTATTGACAATAACGGATGTATTTATAAAGTAATTTTACATGATCCATTACAAATGCTGTTAATTGTTACTTTCTCGTTAATAAGAAGCAAAAATGGAAGGCTGATAAGTTCAACAGGGTTAAGGGACCGTCTATTCTCATTTTCTCCAGTTTTATCAGAATCTGTAGTGGCGCTCTAAGCGAGGTCTTTTGCCCATCTACTTCATCAAAAATTTTTGTCTCTTTTCAGGGGACTGCGGTTTTCCCAAATGAGTGAACCCACGTTAAATTCTTTTCTGCTCCCAAACCAAGGTGGACAGAAAGTCTGCCGCTTTCCAAGTTAAACGCAGCTCATTCAAATTTGATAACGTCTACTTTTACTACATAATAAATAAAAGACTAACTGAATGAAGGATTACTTGCATTAAGGTTGTCTCGACTCTTAGCAGTAATGGTAAATAAAGCTAGAAACAAAGTATAAGAATGCAAAAAAATTCCCTCGAGTAGTATCGACCCAACCGTTTCCTTTCATCCAGAATTTTCTTTCGTTTACAAGTTAATTGCCTTTTGACAAAGACAATTAACATTGTATCACTGTATTGACATTGCATTGTATTGACTTTCATTATATTCAACACAAATAAATTTTATATTAATTTAGTATTTACGACACATTATTAATACATAAATTTCATTTTTCATTTTCGGTATTAATTGAAAGCCATATCAAAATGCCGGAAGAACCAAGAGGAAACCTCCAAAAACTAATACTACCACTATAGAACCGCATGTGGTCAATGATAAGAATTTTGCCATCCCCTGATCCGGATAAAGATAATAAAAACGAAAGCGTCATAGGATAGTTGTCACTGCATCAATGATCAATGCCATCTTCAACCAGCTTTCCATCACTGAATACGCTACTTCCGTTTTTATTGCCTCCAAAATTCATTTGAAAGATCGACATGATAATCAGGTCCCGCATTCCCACGTATGACCTAAAAACATTGCAGCTATCAATTCTCACTTAATAGAAAAAGAAAGCGGTAGTTTACTGGTATTGTTTCCTCGTATTTATTTATTTTATTTATTTAGGAATTACAATGATATAGTGACGATTGCAAACAGCGTTTCGCCTTACTAAGATGATTCCGGAAGGAATAGTATTTGTTAGCCGAGGTACTAACACATTCACAATGATATAGTTTTAAATACGAACAGAAATTCAAACGCATACCTTATTTATAGACACTTTGCAGCTAGATTAAGTAGTACCGCTTTTAAATATTCCATACGCGAGTACTTCGCGAGTATTCGATCGTTTATTAGTTTCCATGTAAAATATATTGTATTGTGTATCATACAATGTAAAATCTGTTGTATACCTGATATTAAACTTGGCAATTTCAGGTTATATCCGTATATATATTCTTTCCTCTGACGAATCCTTGCAATGTACTTTGTTTATGGAGAATAACAAACTAACTCTCTCGGCTAACGAAAACAATTCGCACCAAAATAACATCCGTTAGCCTTTAGGATTTTCAATTGGTTACCAAATAAAAGAATAAGCGTAGGCATCTTCAATAAATTAACACTGATTTCTATTTGTTTCGGTCATTAAAGAATTATTTAGTTCTTACGACAACATAGCTTACTATGTAAATTGCTTGAAATTGTAAGGTAAGTTTGTTTATATTTTGTAATGAATAGTGTGTCTTCGGGAGGTTTTGGGGGGTTTTCCCCTCGACTTGGGTGAATACCAGGGAGGCTGTTTTGTTTTTGTTTTCCCCCAATAATGACTAGCACCTGGCCTATTGCCAATATGTAATCATCAAATATATAACAAATAAAATATTGAATTAATACTTTTAGGGCTAAGACATGACTTACATTGCGATGCTAATCACCTGCTACTGCAGCATCTGATAATAGTAACACGTTCACTGCGAATACCTCCATTTCTCTAAACACGTTCATTACGGATCACTCCAACGGTGGAGTGATCCGCAATGAACGTGTTTAGAGATGGTTTGAGTCATAAAGGTATCATTTAGGCTTCCGTATAGCCAAGGGGGTAGTTTATGTAAGCAGTCGATTCCCTGTTGCCAGTGTGCGAAATTACCTTAACTGTCGAAACACTTTTAACATATACTACAAGGCATCCTTAACTAACCTTTAATCCCTATTCTACGTGCATAATATAGCTTGTTACATAGTATTCGACGGATTATATAAGGATTTTATCTAAGGACAGAAGTATTAAATAAATTATAAGTATAGTAGGGAATGAGAGTATTATACACTAACTCCGTGAAAAGCTAACAGAAATTACAGTAATGGATAAAACTAAAAAAATAGTCCCGTCTGTGTAGTATTCACTCCGGAGTCGTGTTCGGGACTTCAAACCTCTCACCATTAACCAACAAAAGCTTGGGAGGGAGAATGAGGGATACCAAGGAAGAAAAGTGAGGAAGTTACCTCTCTCTTTGCTTAACTTGAGCGGACATAGGCCGTAGTATATTATTATTAAGTGATTTTGAATTTCCGTACAAACTACAATTTTATATCGAACTCCAAAAAAACTAAGGCGAAAGGCAGAAATTTCTACTAAATAAATTTTTCGTAGTTTCCTAGGTGCACGCCTTATCGTGCCAAGTTACCTAAACCCTTTTCCTTTCGTAGTAATGTTAGACAAACAGAGCTTCCGATTATTAGAGTTCACCTTGAAAAATGTTATAAATTGCAGAATCTATGAAGTTCTGCAGGGTTGGAACATTGGCTTACGAATCATCGACCATAATCTATGTGGTAGAATAAAAAGCCAAGATCTATGATGCGTATGAGAAAGAATGCACTGAACAACTTTAATTTGCCTCACAATACGCGTTAAGGGCACATTACTATGAAAAACAATAATGAAAGCAATATGATGGGTCTCGTGGAAAGTGAGAGATTGAACACATTTTAAAACACGATACCTAACCCAACAAATGCAAGCCTAGTTTTTCAACGTTATTTACCAAGCTGGGGTTTCGTAGGGCCCTACTGTTTTTCTTTTATTTCTTAATATTTTGTTGCTGTAGATTACTTAAAATAGTTTTGAGTTTCTGAAAGATATAGAACTACGGATATTATGTTTATTTATTTTAATCGTAGTAAAAATAAACCAATTATTACCTACATACTATCACCAACTTCGAAAGAAGTCGTACAAACGCGTTTAATATTTAAAATCTATAGAACTAAAGATTTCATCGAGAATTTCAATTTTTTAGCTCGATCAGAGCGTATATTCAAGAATAAGCTGTGACGGGATAGAGCAAGCAGAAATAATAACGTAGTATATCAATCTGCTCCCTTGGGGTTTGTCTCGGGACCCAAAGTTACAGCAGGATCACTAAAAATGTAATTCTGGGGTCCTTGGTATTTTAAGGGTTAAATGGTAGCGGGGAATATTTAACAAGCCAAAGTTGATAAGGGTATGTAACTCTTGTCTAATTTGTCCCATCAGACGAAAACATGAAGACGAATCGACAAGAAAAGAATAAAAACCAATGGTCGATACGGAAAACAAGGGAACGAGTTCAAAAGCCGAATATGGTACGTATCGTTAATAACACCGGTTAGAGAGAAAAGCATCCACACTTTATTTCAGATAAAACTTTATCTGCAACGCTGACATACATCGATTATATTAATAGTTTATAATCGAAACATTCCGAGCTCGCAGATAAGATGGACAGACCTTAAAATAAACCTTCCTAATCATATTACTTTTAGATTAATCGTTCCTGCGTCTATATCTTGATGAATGGAATGTTTTCATGTATCATTTGGTAGAGGATGTTACATTTTTGTCTCTCTTTTCCATGGTTGTGATGATATGAAAGCTACTGAGGTATGAACGATGCTGAATAATTTCGTTGATTTAAGGTTTCTCATTATGGAATGTTGCGAAAATTGTTTCTCGTAGTGTCAGTGTTTTACATCCACAAATTCTTCTTAAGTTTTCCTCTCTATTTCTTATTACAAATTTATTGATGTTTTATTAATAACATTGACGACAGGTTAGATGGAAGAAGAGACTTTTTAGTCTCAATTTTGCCTTAATAAAAACCTTAAAGAACTTAAAGTGTGCTGTACTTAAGTGGATTCCCAGTGGTGTCATTCTGGCTCTGTGGGGAAAGCAATAGCAAACTACCTCACTCCTCATCTTGACCAGTAAGCCTCATTCCTTCTATAAAGCTATTGGTTGCTACAGATTGGGGATGGTGTTCAAAACGGCCTACTGCCCGAATGCTGTACAAAGAGAGTTAATCGATAAAAAAGTTCCTTTATGCGAAAGTTCATTCCCCCTTTTTGAGAAAAATATGCAGCAACAAGGTATGAAGAGAAAATTGGAAGTAATTTTGGATGACCTGAAAGATTACAAGTACCTGGTATTACCTTCACTGTAAGTATAGTGTCATAACAAACAAACCAAAGAAGACTAACTAGCAAGGAACACGCGGATTCCCAGGTAATTTTCGCAAGTTCGACGCTAGGTACCCTTAAAAATTGCAAAACAAGCGTCCTACTTCGGCCCAATCCGATTAACTCCCCCTAAAATATCACATCTTGCGCCATTTTAAGCGTTTAGCCGAGCGCCTATTTCGAAGGCACACGTAAAGTTCGGTGGTAGACAAAGGGTAGCATTCGTGTCGGGGGAACGAATAACTGGAAAAATGTATGAGCGCATGGCGTTTTAGGAAAAGTAGCGGATGTTTCGAAACTCGTTAACTACGGCAGTGCCGCTCATGATCCTCCTTTTGTTCCGATGGCTCAACGCTTTGCTCAAATTCTCATCCAAACGCGCGAAAAAAGTTAACCTGGCGCAAACGGCGGTGATTAACGCGTGCATTGTGGAATTCCGTTGAATGTGACCACTAGGAATTTACATTAGCGAAAAGTTGGATAACTCACGCTTACCAGTGAAAGTTGGAAAGTCGGGACAAAGGATGAAGTTCGTCATCCGTAAAGGGAGATAGAGCACACGCAGGCTTAGAAAATGTTTTTTTCCGAAAAAAAGGCCGTTCTCGTTTCCTAAAGTCAAGGTGAATTTTTCCGGTGACTTGAGGACGATAAGAATAAATGGAAACCATTTGTTTCTTACTAAAACTGACTCTTTTTTGATGAACAAATTCTGGCTGTGAAAAATTTATGCATAAACTGTAAATGGATGATAGGAGGAGCGAGTTTGTCTTTCTGGATCAGGATCATTGTTTTTGTGGCTAGTTTTAGCGACGTTTTTTCTGTTTTAGCGACTTTTCGCATTATATGGCATGTTCTATTACTTCGAACCTCCTTTACATACATAACACGTTTGACTTAAAGTTAAATTAACATTAAATTCAGTTGATAAAAGACAGTACTCACATCATTCATTTAATCTGTGTAATTTATGAATTCTGAGTTATAGTCGCAAATTTAAGCTGTTCTATTTTTAAACTACTTTCTAGCTATATTTTTTACTGAGTTTAGCTATTTCATAGCTACTTTCAAGGGAGCATCTAGCGACATTAAAAGAAATTAACTGGCATTTATGATTACGATTAGATGGAAGTATTAGAATGAAATTAATCCATGGAATTTGTAATACAAAATAAACCCTTTGATCTCCTCAAAAGAGAATAGCGTTGTGCGTGAGTTGACTATTATACAATACCACTATTGAGACCACATTATCATTGAAGAATAAAATATAGAACTATTCACTCATAGAGCCGTGTTATTTCTCGGGATAATTAAAGGTTAAAAGATTCACTACCACTCAAAGGATAGATTTAGTAGAACATACAATTCGTTTCATACTAAAACAACATACCCATCCAGTCAACAGGAAAAACCATTTTTTAGTTCCGTTAGACTTCGAGAGAATTGCACAGCAGTGATGACATAACTGTATCTGTTATTCGGTAATGGGGTCGAATAGATTCGTAGTGCACCTGAACCTTCTACACTAAGAGACTCCACTCGTACGACCCACATCGAATTCTACTCTTTAATGAGGTCAAACCAAAATTTTGGGTTAGAAATTGAAGCACCTGAGAAAGCCATCATCCCACGTATAAATAAAAAACGAAGATCTGTATCAAACGATAGAAATCCCTACATTTACGTCTTATGTTTGTAAAAATAGTATTTGAAAATGCTAAGAGAGGAGTGAAAGATTAGGAAATAGATAGAAAAATAAATTAAATCGTCGGGAATTGAGGTTGCTCGCATCAGCTCCATCCACTTAATATCCTAAGATAATTATTACCAACGAGTGCTATAAAATGCACCACGCTGGAGCAATCGTATGGAGGCATCGTACTTTCACTCCATTTCTCCGACATGTTAGAACTATTGGAGGATGAATTTTTACTACATTAAACTAATGGAGAGAGGCGATAACAAAAGGATTTACGACGCCTCTCATTTATCGACGGTAAAAGGCAAAGGAAAAACAAAATCTGAGCCAAAGAAGATTATTCTCGAGGCGGTGAGTTTTACCATCACGTTTTCTCTTCCCTCGAATCATTTTCGTGGGGAACTCAGAATCTTTACCTAAAAGAATTAAAAGAATAGGACATATCTCTATTAATAGTCCCGTAGTATGTACAAAGGCGAATATTGGGCCATAGTTTCCTTACACAGTAACGAGTTAAAAGACAAACTATTGAAATCATCTGTTGTAATCAAAAAAAGTTATACAATAAATTTGAGTATAGATCTAAATCCGATAGTGTGTGCTTGGGGAATGGAAAATTGATTTCCCTGCAATTTAATAATTCTATTAGTTAGCATATAAACTCCAGGTGTTCTGGCTTAATATTGTGGGAGGCCATCTAATAATAATTCCAGAACGTTCTCCGTATTGTCCAGAACTTTAATTAAATACGACCGGTTTCGACCAAGATATCCATCCAAGACTGGCTTTGAGAATGACAGTCTTGGTCGAAACCGGTCGTGTTTGAATAAATTTGTGGAAAATATAAAGTACGTTTGTGAATTAT
>KZ312408.1:159194-170740 GCA_000376725.2 Ladona fulva
GTGAATTATCATTTTATTGAGTCAGTAGTTATTAAAGAGAGACAACACATATATTTAGCGCATATTCTTATCATATTCCTCGGAAAAAGATCGTAAAAAGTTTATATTTTTTCCACCTAAACTATTACATAGATTGGATTTTGAGGTTCAAGGTATTTAAGTTAATTTCAAATCAACTGATCACAATATAAAATTCAATAAATACTATTACTGTTATTATGCAATATGTTCCAATGATCGGTGAGAAGTCGAAATAAATTGCTGAGAGCAAAGAATATGAAAAAATAAGAAAAAGAATCGATCTTTTTTATCACTAAAGAAGGAAATTGAATACAAAGACTTTACTGTAACTCTGTATTTCTTTTCCTGTGAACTTTAAGTCGGTTATATTATTACGCAAAGATAAACTTTATATAGAGATATGAATTTTTCCAATCCACTTTACATAATAATAATGCATTTAGTCTTACGGACACGAAATCTGCGCTCGAAACAATCAAGGCAATGTTCTCCGCAAGTTGAATTAGCCGTGAACTCTCGCCTCTCAACACTTAGAGGGCAAAGATAATTTCATACGCGATTTTATTCGTAAGAAATCTTTTCTCCTACAGATTAATCCTTTAATACGCATATTACTTGTTTTCGCTAGACTTTAAACAGTCGCTTTTTCGCAGGGCAACCAAACATTAAGCAATCTGCAAAAGAAAGACATTGCAGATGTATATTATTCAGGCAGAGGTTTTGTACACCTACTATTAAAATTTAAAATGATGATAATATTTATGGCCGAAAATCTAAATCGCTAGAAAGCAGTATTACCAATAAAGACAGATTGGTTTTCTAAAAAGTTACTGCTCTTCGATTCTCTGCCTATATTACTGAGGTCGTATACTGATAAGACAATTAAACTGAAGCGATATTAAGTAATAGTTCAAAGTATTGCACCGCGTGTTTTTCACGTATCTTTGCTCATCAATTAAACTATAGTTTCATAATGATGCGCTATAGTTAAACTGCACACCCAAGTTGTTATAAATTTCAAATGAAGACTCAAACTGAATGCATTCATAAGGCCATCTTCTGATGAAATACACTATAAAAAATCACGACTGCTGTGTAGATCAAAGCCAAGTCAGAGAGAACCACCTCCAGTTATCACAAGACACAACATGAAAATCTGAATGTTGCTCTAATATATGAAAACAGTGCTAAAAGAGTTATCCACGATCAACGATAAATGGAGTAGACAACCGGCAGCAAGGTGGCGTGCTGCGTGGTTTTGTAATTAGACGTTCGCCAAATATGTTTACCGAAAATTTACACTTAATTAGATTATTTTCACACACATTGTTATGAGGGAAGCCCTGAAACTAAATGGAAAAGAAAGAACGGATACAGTTAATGTATAATATAAGTAGTAAGTCCTCTTTTAAGGAGATTAAAATCTATGAAAAGTGATATAAAAACAATGTCGTAAGCAAAGAGACAACGATAAATACACCAAGGAAAGATCGTATTTGGGTAAGTTTTTCTAAAAAAGCTATGGTCCGGTTTGCTCTTTCTACCTTTAAATACTATGAATTAAAGTTATCCACCCTATGTTTTGGACGCTTTTTCTACCAAACACCGCATTAGTTTAAATTAAAACGTAGGAGATTGAGTGGAACACAATGAAATAAATCTAATCTTAGAAATAATAAGTTTTTCAGATCGGTAGAAAAGATTATCATGGATAATTAACCTCTGATTGTAACCATAACAGTTGATTTTGTTCTCGAAATCTCCCTTCAAGACTTAGGGATTAAATCATTTCACAAGTTAAAAAGTTTCAAACATTATCCGTCCATGTTTATAGCGACATTAAATATCCCAACGCGAGTTTTCAATCAGCACGTTTTCTGGATTAAAATATCATTAATTTGTGAAAATTATCATTCGCCGGTCTTTACGTAACTTTCAAACTGTTCCCTATTGAAGTGAGCGAGGTGATGCTCCTTTGATTCTCACAGCTCATCCATTCCTCCCTATACCTTTCCTCAATCGAAAGATACTGTATAAATCTATGTTTAAACATTTCCTTTCGTTCCTCAGATCCTTCCTCCTCAGATTCACTTCACTATTCTTGCTGTAACCAAAATCCCATGCATAAGATCTCTCTTTACGCGAGAATTACAATGGAGGTATGCATCATTCCGTAAAATTTGAAATCGAAATGGGGAACAATAACATTCACTCCAACTTTCTGAGGAACTAAGAAACAATTCGGAGTCAAAGTTACCCAGGGTGAATAGAAGTGAAGAATATCGGTGTGATTGGTCCAACTCAAGTCTTCCACTTCTCAAGTGGGCAAAATGAATTCCCTGGATTTACATGCGCACGCCTACACTTGCACTGAGTCCTGATGTACCACACGAAGTTCACTGATCCCTGATGGTGTACCCTGATCGTTACAACACTGTTACACCCGTCTCTATCAAAGAAATTGGCACTTGGGCAAAGGAGAGCCGAGGGAAAGTGTTGGCTGTTTCTGGGCCACCCATTCCCGAAAAAGATTTAAAAAGTATTTCATTACTGGCGAACTGGACTGTAATTTACTTACTGGAGAGAGCCACATACTTTTAGCGAGTCGCTGTACACTTTCGAGAGGAAATTCCACGATTGCAGCGAAACAACCGACGAACGTTAAAGTAAACCACTTTTAACTCGTAAAAGCACTCACCCAATGCAGTTGGTATTGGAAGGCGAGAGGTGAGGAGTACCGTTGACATTTTGATGTCCGTGGAAATAGTGGCGGTGAATATTCAACCCGCGACACAACGCCTGTCGACCGAGTCACTAAGTAGCGCTAATGCTCTTCGTATGGATAAGAAACAGAATGCACGCCTTGTGGCGCGGAAGTGAACTTTCTTGCATTTTTGAGACGACAGCGTGAGCAGGTAAGAATGAATCAGAGCAGCGTAAAAAGGAAATTCGAAGCGATTTAATTACTGATTTAACCAAAGGTTTGAGTCCGCGATTTCGATTCGATCGAACGTTTCAGTTTTGTGAAAATGAGTTGGCAACGCTCTTCTGTCGGCAAATTTAACTTCTTTGAATAGTTTTTGCGACAAAAAGCTTCATTTAATCCATTAAGTTTTGCAGCAAATGCTTGTATCTTCCCATTACCTCCTTAGCTGGCATATTTTTTGTACATTATATACTGTTTACCCTTTCTCATATATTATACAATACATAACAAACGTCTTATTTATTGGGCGAAATTGGGGCTAGAGAGATCCATCTTCCGCTTAACCCTTGTCAAAACAATTACAAGCACGAATATATAACATTTGAAAAATTATAAAGTACAATATATACATTTTCAAGAAGAAAAGCGGAAATCGGAATGAATGAATGAATGAGGAATGGTTTTGCGGGTTATAATATAAGGGATGACGAATGATATTTATAGAACTCTGAAAGTTTTCGAATTTAGAATTTATGTCTACGGAAAGAATCAGAATATTAAAAAACTTCTTCAGGACGTATATTTTCACACTATTACTTGGATTTATTTAAAACAAAATATACATACATAAACCTTTAACTTACGCCTATGATCTATTAAATTTATCTTCGCGGCTATGAAGGAGTAGCAAGAAAAATTAAGACTCTAATGGCGTGGGGAGAAGAACTGATCAAAGTTGAGTAGACACAAGCCACTCGTAATTGATTTGGAGTTATATTATTGGTCTTATCCGTACACCCGATCATTATCTCTCGGAGTTCCATCAAAAATTAGCTTCAACTCATAGTTGCCACTTATAACATATTGCTTTTGTTCTTCCTTAAGTATTATGCAAGTAAATTTTAAATTCATTTTTTCATTGACCTTCCATCGACGCCTAGAATTATTATTTAGACACTCGAAGGTCAGTATTCGTATAATAAAAAAGCCAGTATATCACATATGGCAACGCAGAGCTGAGGGAGATTATTTATCACGGAACTCCGGGGAGAGAATTAGTAACTACGAGATTACAGATAAGTTCAATAGTTTAGCTCCCAATCAAAAATGAGTAACTTAATATAATCGTTCTGATTGGTCTCCGCGCTCTAGAAGACGTAGTATTTCCTGCTCCGCCTCCACAGTCGTGAAGATAAAGTTAATGGTCTCTAGTAGATAATAGTGAGCTTATTAATGGTAGTATTGTGAAAAGTGCTTCGACAGCTGATGTCACTTTGCACATAGACCCCCACCGAGAATTGAATCCATGACCGCTTTCACCAAAGGCGAACGCGTTACCCACTTGGCCATCTGAGAGCCCGGTGAGCAAATTATCAAAACTAAACCTAACTACAATCTTGAAAAGTATGAAATATAAACACGAGTGAACTAAAATTAAGTAATGTAACTTGTAAATAATTCAATCTGCAACTTCCCAATATTCCATCAGAAATGAAAATTGTCCAGAGGAAACGGAAAAATAAATTCCATATTTATTTTAGAATGGTAACCCGACGAAATAAGTGGTAATAAAGAAAATTTTTCGACTCAGACAAAGATGAATATAAGAAGTTTATTTGCAGTAACTTCATTAAAGTTGATTATCAGTAACCTCTGAGAAATGTTTCATTCTAATTTAAATGGCTTAAAAAGCATTTCTTTTCTACCATTGATTTCTCCATTCAGACCTGAGACATAGTTACTTTTACCCTTGAAATAAATTTTCCTTAATGAATCCTACTTGTTAGGCAATTACTTGTTACGCTTTTTACTCTTTGGGATTCCCAGCTAGCCTTATCTATCCCTCCCAGTGTTAGGACAGGGCGGGCATAAAGTATGAGTAAACACCACGCGGAGATATGAACCAGCGACTTTCCTAGATGACACCTACACAAAGGCAATACATACTTAAGTTATACCTACACAAAAGCAGTACTTACTTAATATAACAATATACTTCCATAGGTAAAATGGTACAAGAAATTAACACTTTGATGAACAAAATTTCTTATATTAACGTATTTGCCTTCTGAGAAACGAAACTGAGTGACGAATTCCTAAACAACATGTTAAACGATATTCCCTTTTCACTGATGACTGACCTTTTTGGAATGAAAATCCCTTTCCAATCCTTAATTTATTAAATATGATTAATTTTAGCAGGGAACATGAAGAGCTATTTCTGTTACTCTAGCAGTATAGTACCGATGACTAAAATTACTCTCAGTGGTAACTAATGTTATCAAGCTCTATCTGCGTCCTCAATCATGAAATGCAGCTATTTCGCCGGGAAACTTCTTTTCGCGGGTAATTATGTACTCTCGAGGAGCAGTTCCAAATTTCCCAATGCAGATGCTCGAGATAGGTATCGATCAGAACTAGAGACTGTGGATTGAGTAAGATATCGTAAGGTATCGCTATTACCTCCATATTATATCTTGGGTTAATATTACTAAAACATTCCAAATTAGTCGAAAGTGGAGATATGGCTTATAGAATTCGCGGGGAAAGAATTATTCCCGGAAACTTCTTTCCATCTACTCGTATACTACACACAGAACAGGGCATGAAATACAAAACATCTTACCCCAGATATTGTTGTCACTTTATCTCATTGTAATTCTGATGTCTTGATTCACCATGAAACTTAAAGTTGCCTATTGAAGGTCTACATAAAACAATTGGTTGTATGCGTGTGTCAGTAAGTGTGAATTATTTTTTCCTAACTCGGGATCTTATTGATAACGCTGTAGAAAAAAATACAAGTATATAAATGGAGATACTATACATGACATCTATAAATGAAAAGATATCATGTATTTATTTCATTTATATCTCATATTACGTAAGGTTAGATATCATGGAATCATTTTGTTATATTTTTACGTATTCTATGATTTATATTTTTTTATTGCCTGCACTTTCCACCCTAAGTTCCCAGCCAGATGATTTGCGTTTTTGAATGGTTAAATAACCATCAATTTCTGACTGAACTGTATTGGTCACTTGTATTGGTAAGATGAAATTCAAATAAGACACGCGTAAAACTATGTTTAAAGGAATACCTAGGAGTAACAGCCTAACGATTGTTGTAAATGATTCCTAGGGAGTTGAGCGTGCAGAGATCATGTTAGTTTCATTAGGTTAGGAATCCTTAGAGTAAGGAAAGTACACGTAACAATATTAAGCCTTTTACTCTAATAAGGGTTTATTGGGGCGGCCCTAATAAAGAGATTTTCACTTATCCCACTAACGGGTGCAATAAACGGATGCACATACTTAAGCATTTTCATCCATTGTCAGCTCTATGTTACAGTATCTTTACTATATCGTTTTCACAATGTGTTTTCAAACCAATAAGATCTAGCAGTTCTCTTTCTTGCACACGTTCAAGGTGACGATTCAGAATGTAGTCACCGCGATGGAAATAGGAAAATATCTTTGAGCAATCGATTCCATTCAATAGCAATCTTTTTTGTGGCGAAAGCGATTCAAATCTCGCCTCTTACCTTTATTTTGCAAGACAAGTTTAGAATTATATGACGCTGATTTCAGGGCGACTGAAAATAACTTATAATAATCGCTATCAGCATACGTATCCATTCATCTTAATACGTATGATTTGTGTGCTCTCCAAAATCTCGAGAAGAGGTCGAAGTGCTCTAAAATTTCCATTGCTGAAATCGGATCCATGTTTTCTTTGTCATCTATCTCATTAGAGCAAAACTACATGTTCAATTATACCAGTAGAAATTAATTCTTACGAACAGACACTAATTGTCATTAAATTTAGGCACAAGACAGTCTTACGAATACTCGTTATGAAAACTTTCAATCTTCGCATAGTATTAAATTTCCTCAATCCTCAGATAATATTATGGTAATGTTACACTGTAATTTGAGATATACCCAATTTATCGTTTATCTAAAGTGTTAATTTTTAATTGTATTAGTCTATGTCACGGCCTTACGACAATATTTTACCGTACTTTTTATTGAATTGCCTAATATTTCGGCTTATCGGATGAAAAGCAAACTGTAGAACAAAATATCTTTGTTATTATTATNCGAGCTCTATCAGAGCGTATATTTAAGAAAAACCTATGACGGGATAGAGCAAGCAGAACTAGTAAGGTAATATACCAATCTGCTCCCTTGGGGTTTGTCTCGGGACCCAAAGTTACAGCAGGATCACTAAAAATGTAATTCTGGGGTCCTTGGTATTTTAAGGGTTAAATGGTAGCGGGGAATATTTAACAAGCCAAAGTTGATAAGGGTATGTAACTCTTGTCTAATTTGTCCCATCAGACGAAAACATGAAGACGAATCGACAAGAAAAGAATAAAAACCAATGGTCGATACGGAAAACAAGGGAACGAGTTCAAAAGCCGAATATGGTACGTATCGTTAATAACACCGGTTAGAGAGAAAAGCATCCACACTTTATTTCAGATAAAACTTTATCTGCAACGCTGACATACATCGATTATATTAATAGTTTATAATCGAAACATTCCGAGCTCGCAGATAAGATGGACAGACCTTAAAATAAACCTTCCTAATCATATTACTTTTAGATTAATCGTTCCTGCGTCTATATCTTGATGAATGGAATGTTTTCATGTATCATTTGGTAGAGGATGTTACATTTTTGTCTCTCTTTTCCATGGTTGTGATGATATGAAAGCTACTGAGGTATGAACGATGCTGAATAATTTCGTTGATTTAAGGTTTCTCATTATGGAATGTTGCGAAAATTGTTTCTCGTAGTGTCAGTGTTTTACATCCACAAATTCTTCTTAAGTTTTCCTCTCTATTTCTTATTACAAATTTATTGATGTTTTATTAATAACATTGACGACAGGTTAGATGGAAGAAGAGACTTTTTAGTCTCAATTTTGCCTTAATAAAAACCTTAAAGAACTTAAAGTGTGCTGTACTTAAGTGGATTCCCAGTGGTGTCATTCTGGCTCTGTGGGGAAAGCAATAGCAAACTACCTCACTCCTCATCTTGACCAGTAAGCCTCATTCCTTCTATAAAGCTATTGGTTGCTACAGATTGGGGATGGTGTTCAAAACGGCCTACTGCCCGAATGCTGTACAAAGAGAGTTAATCGATAAAAAAGTTCCTTTATGCGAAAGTTCATTCCCCCTTTTTGAGAAAAATATGCAGCAACAAGGTATGAAGAGAAAATTGGAAGTAATTTTGGATGACCTGAAAGATTACAAGTACCTGGTATTACCTTCACTGTAAGTATAGTGTCATAACAAACAAACCAAAGAAGACTAACTAGCAAGGAACACGCGGATTCCCAGGTAATTTTCGCAAGTTCGACGCTAGGTACCCTTAAAAATTGCAAAACAAGCGTCCTACTTCGGCCCAATCCGATTAACTCCCCCTAAAATATCACATCTTGCGCCATTTTAAGCGTTTAGCCGAGCGCCTATTTCGAAGGCACACGTAAAGTTCGGTGGTAGACAAAGGGTAGCATTCGTGTCGGGGGAACGAATAACTGGAAAAATGTATGAGCGCATGGCGTTTTAGGAAAAGTAGCGGATGTTTCGAAACTCGTTAACTACGGCAGTGCCGCTCATGATCCTCCTTTTGTTCCGATGGCTCAACGCTTTGCTCAAATTCTCATCCAAACGCGCGAAAAAAGTTAACCTGGCGCAAACGGCGGTGATTAACGCGTGCATTGTGGAATTCCGTTGAATGTGACCACTAGGAATTTACATTAGCGAAAAGTTGGATAACTCACGCTTACCAGTGAAAGTTGGAAAGTCGGGACAAAGGATGAAGTTCGTCATCCGTAAAGGGAGATAGAGCACACGCAGGCTTAGAAAATGTTTTTTTCCGAAAAAAAGGCCGTTCTCGTTTCCTAAAGTCAAGGTGAATTTTTCCGGTGACTTGAGGACGATAAGAATAAATGGAAACCATTTGTTTCTTACTAAAACTGACTCTTTTTTGATGAACAAATTCTGGCTGTGAAAAATTTATGCATAAACTGTAAATGGATGATAGGAGGAGCGAGTTTGTCTTTCTGGATCAGGATCATTGTTTTTGTGGCTAGTTTTAGCGACGTTTTTTCTGTTTTAGCGACTTTTCGCATTATATGGCATGTTCTATTACTTCGAACCTCCTTTACATACATAACACGTTTGACTTAAAGTTAAATTAACATTAAATTCAGTTGATAAAAGACAGTACTCACATCATTCATTTAATCTGTGTAATTTATGAATTCTGAGTTATAGTCGCAAATTTAAGCTGTTCTATTTTTAAACTACTTTCTAGCTATATTTTTTACTGAGTTTAGCTATTTCATAGCTACTTTCAAGGGAGCATCTAGCGACATTAAAAGAAATTAACTGGCATTTATGATTACGATTAGATGGAAGTATTAGAATGAAATTAATCCATGGAATTTGTAATACAAAATAAACCCTTTGATCTCCTCAAAAGAGAATAGCGTTGTGCGTGAGTTGACTATTATACAATACCACTATTGAGACCACATTATCATTGAAGAATAAAATATAGAACTATTCACTCATAGAGCCGTGTTATTTCTCGGGATAATTAAAGGTTAAAAGATTCACTACCACTCAAAGGATAGATTTAGTAGAACATACAATTCGTTTCATACTAAAACAACATACCCATCCAGTCAACAGGAAAAACCATTTTTTAGTTCCGTTAGACTTCGAGAGAATTGCACAGCAGTGATGACATAACTGTATCTGTTATTCGGTAATGGGGTCGAATAGATTCGTAGTGCACCTGAACCTTCTACACTAAGAGACTCCACTCGTACGACCCACATCGAATTCTACTCTTTAATGAGGTCAAACCAAAATTTTGGGTTAGAAATTGAAGCACCTGAGAAAGCCATCATCCCACGTATAAATAAAAAACGAAGATCTGTATCAAACGATAGAAATCCCTACATTTACGTCTTATGTTTGTAAAAATAGTATTTGAAAATGCTAAGAGAGGAGTGAAAGATTAGGAAATAGATAGAAAAATAAATTAAATCGTCGGGAATTGAGGTTGCTCGCATCAGCTCCATCCACTTAATATCCTAAGATAATTATTACCAACGAGTGCTATAAAATGCACCACGCTGGAGCAATCGTATGGAGGCATCGTACTTTCACTCCATTTCTCCGACATGTTAGAACTATTGGAGGATGAATTTTTACTACATTAAACTAATGGAGAGAGGCGATAACAAAAGGATTTACGACGCCTCTCATTTATCGACGGTAAAAGGCAAAGGAAAAACAAAATCTGAGCCAAAGAAGATTATTCTCGAGGCGGTGAGTTTTACCATCACGTTTTCTCTTCCCTCGAATCATTTTCGTGGGGAACTCAGAATCTTTACCTAAAAGAATTAAAAGAATAGGACATATCTCTATTAATAGTCCCGTAGTATGTACAAAGGCGAATATTGGGCCATAGTTTCCTTACACAGTAACGAGTTAAAAGACAAACTATTGAAATCATCTGTTGTAATCAAAAAAAGTTATACAATAAATTTGAGTATAGATCTAAATCCGATAGTGTGTGCTTGGGGAATGGAAAATTGATTTCCCTGCAATTTAATAATTCTATTAGTTAGCATATAAACTCCAGGTGTTCTGGCTTAATATTGTGGGAGGCCATCTAATAATAATTCCAGAACGTTCTCCGTATTGTCCAGAACTTTAATTAAATACGACCGGTTTCGACCAAGATATCCATCCAAGACTGGCTTTGAGAATGACAGTCTTGGTCGAAACCGGTCGTGTTTGAATAAATTTGTGGAAAATATAAAGTACGTTTGTGAATTATCATTTTATTGAGTCAGTAGTTATTAAAGAGAGACAACACATATATTTAGCGCATATTCTTATCATATTCCTCGGAAAAAGATCGTAAAAAGTTTATATTTTTTCCACCTAAACTATTACATAGATTGGATTTTGAGGTTCAAGGTATTTAAGTTAATTTCAAATCAACTGATCACAATATAAAATTCAATAAATACTATTACTGTTATTATGCAATATGTTCCAATGATCGGTGAGAAGTCGAAATAAATTGCTGAGAGCAAAGAATATGAAAAAATAAGAAAAAGAATCGATCTTTTTTATCACTAAAGAAGGAAATTGAATACAAAGACTTTACTGTAACTCTGTATTTCTTTTCCTGTGAACTTTAAGTCGGTTATATTATTACGCAAAGATAAACTTTATATAGAGATATGAATTTTTCCAATCCACTTTACATAATAATAATGCATTTAGTCTTACGGACACGAAATCTGCGCTCGAAACAATCAAGGCAATGTTCTCCGCAAGTTGAATTAGCCGTGAACTCTCGCCTCTCAACACTTAGAGGGCAAAGATAATTTCATACGCGATTTTATTCGTAAGAAATCTTTTCTCCTACAGATTAATCCTTTAATACGCATATTACTTGTTTTCGCTAGACTTTAAACAGTCGCTTTTTCGCAGGGCAACCAAACATTAAGCAATCTGCAAAAGAAAGACATTGCAGATGTATATTATTCAGGCA
>KZ312408.1:179714-239104 GCA_000376725.2 Ladona fulva
TTATTTCGCGACAGCTAATATGTTTGCGTATAATTTTTAATTATTGCGTATAATTTGTTTCAATTGATTTGGTACATCGTTGAACGTTGAGTTCCCACGTTGAATATAGGTTAACTAACACATAAACGTATCTCTTAGTTGGGCGAACCGGCGTATTTCAACAGAAATCCATTCTACATATGTCCTTTTACCTGGGATCAAATAAGGTAATGCGCTACTGAATACGTTACTGCAATCCAATCATATATACTGAACAGAACGAGCTGTCGGTATTACTGAACAGTCTTTGTTGATGACAAATGTGACTGAGTGAGCTTTCCGTCTAAAAAGATAAATCAATGACGTCGGGAGGCAAATCGTTTCCAGAGGCCAACTGCAACAGTTCCGTTTTTATGATTCGTTGCGCTAAGTCACGAGAAAGGCCTCTGGCAAACAAGTTTTGCGTAATGCACGGAGAAGATAATTACAGTACTAAGTCGTAGGAATAATTGGCGCCATTTACCTGTACTTCGAATAATGACGAGGAATGAAACTCTGAAGGGGATCTCCTTTCCCAACTTCCTGCGAAACGCTTCAGTTTCCCAAAAATTTTGCGTAACTTCAATGCGTAAACTTTGCGATTTTACTAGAGAAAATCACACTTGAAATACGAAATCTATCGAAAGTTTTTTCTCCGCGAGCAAAATCTTACGTCGATACACAAAAAATTAAATCGCGGCTTTTCACGACGGAGTTCGACTTTCATTTCTTCGCCAATTAAGAAAAGGTAAGATTTTCCCTATTGAATTTCACGAGCCAATGATCAGAATGAGAGGAAATGTTCATAATTTGCGTGAGATGAATTTTTCCGAACAGCGTTGAGATATTTCAGTTGAGTTTTTGATCGGATCGATTATTCCGTTTTCTAATTCGCGATAGAGAAAAGATGTTTCAAGATTCTTTCACATTTATTACCCTCATTCACGGAAATACGCAATCGATTAAATTCAAATAATGGAAACGATTCCAGTTATAATGTAAATATATTCTATATATATTCAAATGGGATTCTTCGGCTTCATCTTATATTATCCTTGAGAAATGATTGTTACATGACTATTTAACATGACTTATAGAAAAGTGGGAAGAATTTCAATATTCTTTGAGAAATATTTTTCTTTTCTATTACTGTCCCAATAGATAATGAATCTTTGCAAATATCTTATCCCTGATTAGCTGCAGGAACTTTGATTTTATTATACTATATAACTAATACATCCCCTGCAATACGCCACTGGTGGCTCGCGGGGTAGAAATTTAAATGCAAAAACTTGGCTGAGAAAGCACGCTTGTAAATTCTCTAAAATAATTACTTATTTTACCCCTGATCTCAAAAATCCCTTATTCCGTCACCCCTCGTTATAACAACTTCATATTCCGATAAGGATTTTTGAAGCGAACTATGAAATTGTAATCCACAAGTAATATGCATCATACTAAACCATAAATTAACCATCTGCTGGGTTATAACATTTAACTATCTACTGAGAATATGGACTGAAAGAATCCGTAATTTGAATGCTACATGTATATTAGATGCATGGGGTAAATGAAATTAAAATGACAAAGTCTTTAACAAGCGCATTAGCAGACTGAACAACGAAAGAAGGCCGAGGAAAAGCTTGTCGATCGTATGGATGAGATCCTGAAGATACGGGCTAAATGCTAGGTGTAAAAGGAAGCGTATGAACGATCAGATGTGTGTATATTCGAAAGCTAAAGAAGTGGATGAACAAAGTTAAGGAGGCGGTTAACTTTCTTAACCCCGAAAGGAATAGTGTGAAACATCTATATGATGTTTGTAAATTATCTGGTATAAGGGTGTGAATTTGGATCATGGAAAAGAACTACGGCGGTGTAAATTCTGATGATTTCAAAAATAGATAGGTTCATCTTCTATAAATTAACACCCTCGATAAAATCTAACACTCGCTCTATAGAACTGAAATTCTTAAGCACAGCTGTGAGAACAAGTGCCAACCAAAATGATTTCTCTTGGCATAAACCAAACTAGAATATAAATTACGGAAAAAATTCACTCAACAATAAATCCTTCCCAAGCAAAATCGGGACTCGAACCAGGATCTTGACAGTTACGCACTAATATTACATTCATAGTACAGATTCTATACACTAGTGCATATCCTTAAATTCACTCTGGTTTCAATCGTAAAAATTTTTACACATAAATTATCATTTATCGATGAAAAAGATCTCCAGCAAGCCTTGGGTTTGGAAATATTCTCTCACCCCATATGACTCAAAGTATTCGTTAAAGTATGCAAAGTAAGATTCGCAGAAATGACCACAACTTCTCTTCAAGTTCATTATGACAAATGCTCGGACACAACTTCAAAAAGATTTCTTAAATTCACCTCTAAAACTGTGGTACAGGTGCCTACTGCTGTTTTAGAGGTGCATGTATGAAATTTACTCATGTGAAATAGTGTAAATAAACCACAAATATCATCACGAATCCCAAGGAAGAATGGATTTGAAAAAAGTCTGACGGGACCTGGAATCATACCCGGGTCTTCCAATTACCGATCGGGTGCTCTGCCCGTTGATCTATCCCAGCAGAACATTTACTTTGTGGCCAAAGGAGACCTGAGTTCGACTACCGGTACCGTCAGACTTTTTTCAAGTTCATTCTTCCTTGGGATTTTTCCTAGGTGCGCACCATCTTGCGCTAGATAACCCTTACCCATTCCTATATCATCACGAACTTCCACAAAGTCGCGATACGGCTTTTTCTGTGAATATTAAAACATTTCCTTTAGATAAACTCTGATCTAGAATACTTCATCCGCTCGAATTAGTTGCGACTTTTTGCAGCCCATGATAAAATGAAAATTAAATGGTACAGAAAAAGTGAGCGAGGAAGCGAGCGAAAGAATTGGTAAATATTGAGGGCGTAAATGGATTCCCCGACATCTTTTTCACTTCCACAAGAGAGAGGAAGCAGACGAAGTAATCAGTGCAAAACTGATCGGATCAGAAGAAAATTTCAGCACAGTCTGCTCTAACGACTCCGGAAAGTGCCTCTCACTTCGCGAAGACTCCGCGGCGCAGAAAAACTAGAGACTTCTCGGAGAATTTGACTTTCCAAGCAAATAGAAGGGAATTAACGGTTTACTACGAGATGCAGAAGTAAGCAATGAGTACATATATTTGATTCTCGAGCCAGAATCAGGAAAGTTTTCCGTTCTGGGGAGAAGAACCCTGAAATCCCCGTTAGTTAGCAGCCCGGTAACCGCCCACCCAACAAAATACAATAACAGAGTTTTAGCAGGCGCTAAGCGGTTAACCGATGTATCCTGAAAACCTCAATGCACCTGCGCGAAACTTTACGGTGTCCTGGTGCGACTCGCATTTACGTGTATTCTTGGTGTTATCACGTCACCGATAAAAAGTGAGTCTGCGATTTACGCCGTGCTGAAACTTTCTAATAACTTCTGGTTAATTCGAATCACTATGACTCGAAATTCGCCGTTGCTTGAGATTTTTAGAGTTGCACCGACCTGAAGAATTCATCCTCGTTCTCGCACAGAGCAAGCTAAAAGAAGTAAGCGGGACAGGAAACTTCTTATTGTAAGATGGAAGCAAGAAAGAAGGTACTCATTTTGGAAGGAATAAGGGATTTTTGTCCGACTGTAGACAATTACATGGTTATACTTTCTTTACCAAACTACCATACGTCTTCAATCCGCTAATATTTTCGATGAAAGAAAAAGAGAGGACTTCCTTCGTCGAGACCCCCTGACGATGGAGGCTTTGTTTCTGAAATGATCATTGGCACTTCCCAGAAATAGGTAATTCTGGAGCTTCCCGTTTTTCTCCTAGCGCGAGTTCCGCTTGCCGAAATAAGCTTACAGAGTGTTTTTAAACCTCTAAATCTAAAAAAAATGAAATTTTAGATATTCAACCTTTTGTCGAATATAATATTATACAACATATCTAATATAATATATATTTAATCTTTCGCATTTTTCGATATTTAACCTTTTGTATTTTGTGTGAAACGTGCAAAGTCTTCGCTTCTAAATTTTGAACTTTGTAGACCGAAAGTTTAGCGTTGAATTAAAGCTTTAAAAAAGTGCATGTTATTCCGCAGCTTGATAACGCCAGGCATTATATCCAGCAATATACGTTGAAGTACTTCAATATCTGCATGCAATTTCAACGGCAGACCCAATGACATCCTCTCTTACTTTTCTCTTCGAGTCCTACCCGTTATTCGAACCTCCTTCACATACCCCGTTTCCGACTTTCCATCTCTCAAAGATCCATGTTCTACCGTATCCCAAAGCTTTTTAATTCTCTTTTGTCTTTCGATCCTTCTCTCGAACTTATTTCCCCTGTCAATTCAATCATTTCTTCTATTAATTAACCTCCGTGTATTTATTCCTTTAATATAATTGTTACTTTGTTGCTTATTATTATTCATTTTCTTTAAATTATTTTTTACTTCGTTCCTGTCATTTATTCACTGTTTTCTTTGTTCATTTATTTTATGATTCAATGTAATTGGCCATTTCTGACTGATTTTGAATCTGAATAAATAAATAAAAAAGAATATAGGGCGCAAGACTGTATATAAATACGGGATAACCCAGCAACAGAAAAGCAAACTTACTTCAATATACAATACATTCATCGTTAATATAAGTAGTGAAAACGAGATCATCTCCATCTCAGGAAAGCACACCGCCAACAAAAGCGAATCAAAATTTCGAAAATTAACAGTTCCGCAGAATTTCTTTTTTCTTCACTGAAGCGAGTTCTGTAGTACCTGCTTGCTTATGATATTATTCTTCCATAAATTTCATATCGAATTTTTACCGGCGTATTTCTACTTTCTGATTTGACAGATCACACAGGCGTGTCTAACCCGTGCCTCTCGAACCCTATTTGTGTGGCCACGTACCGCAACCGGGAAATAAATGATCCGTTATGAGCCATTAAGCTGACTATACTATAAAAGCATTTTCTCTCGAGAAAATTTTATTTACTCTCTGAGTAGCGAATATAATCTTGAGAACCGATAAGCATTCAAGTCTCAAGAGCATCCTCTCTATTTTTTCTCATCTCTCAGAAACTTTAATGTTGTTTCCGATTCTTTTCATTTATCCCCGACTCTATCGAAAAAAATAGCTGGGATTGAAGAAACCATATCTTCAGATTCTTATCAAAACCTGAAAACATCACACGTCTTAGCTGCTCCGCATTATCTGACTTGTTTAGCATCGTTTTGGGGTATTTTGGAGGCCTTGTAGTGGTACTTTAACTATAGAAAGTACGGAACAAGATTCATTTTAAAATTCTACGGCCCAAGTAAAAACGGATTGTGACTTCGACGATAGATCTAAGCTATGAAACATCGCACTTCCTTTCTTATACTGTGCTTTGGTGAATAAAATTGAATCCTTAATCACAGATAACGAAGGATTTTCCGTATCTCAAAAGATACCTCGCCCAAAAGAAGTATTTCTGTTACTTTACAATTAACAATATAAAGCTCAGTTCTCCGAAAACTGCCACGATACATTCTTGGTTAATGCGATTTTGAATTTGCAGCCGGACGACCTCAATGACTTTCCGTAAGCTCACGAGGAGAGCGGACGTTCATTAAGTTTTTCAAAAGGCATTCTCCTACATGCAGAGATTTGAAAAAGCAGGCATCCCTCTATTCCTGCCATTGAATGGTCTCAATACTTTTAAAGCTTCTAATATTGAAGGGCGATTTCCCGAGAGATCCCAAACATCTCTGAGTAGGATTAAAAGAAATTTACCAAAAAAATCGTAAGTTAATTTTTAAGCAGAGGTAAAATGAGGTAGCTGAATCTCAAATTCGACTTTCAAAAGCAAATTCAGGACATATACGATATATACGATCATTAGTTGTATGTTGCATCATTAGTTAAGTATGTTAATGAACTGCAGTCTACATCGTAAGCAATTACTTCACTGTCGGTGGAAGTAGCTATCTTTTCAGAGGCCTCAATTCCACAACTAACGTCGACGAATTAAATCAAGACAATTTCACAAACCAGATGTGTATGAAAAAGTGATTGTATATGACAATGTATGGTGACTCAATAAGAAACGTTTTTCGCACGTCAGGACCCAACCGTAAACTGAGATCAGCATAAATGGATGGCCAATACGTGAATTCCGTACAAGAAATGCAGTACGTTCTTTAAATGATGAGTAAGAAGAAGTACAACATTCAGAAAAACGCTACCGAAATATTTATGAACCTTTAATAAGTGTGCCATCTCTATTTTACAGACTTACTCTGTGGTGGTGGTGCATGCACCCCCTGCCACACGCCGAAAGGCGGCTTGCAGGGTAAAAACATAGACAAAGACATACTCTCGATTTGGAGCAGTTAGACTGAATATATAATTCTCTATTTCTCTATAATTCGTATAATTACTAATTTTTAGCTATAAGTAAAGTAATATTTTAACCTCTCTACCACAACCAATTATAGAAACCGATACGCCGGTAAAAGTGCGTTTCAGGAAAGCCATTGTACATCCAAACATCCATTTTATTCTACTTTCATAACATTCTGCGCGCAAATTTCCCTGCTTCGTAACTGCAGGCTATTTTGTGTTTTCAATGTGCGGATTATATAGATACCTTCTCTTTCTGGCTAACCTACTTAGCCACCTAAAACGATGAATAACAGTGAAGCACCTCTCCGCTTCACATGCAAATAAGATGTAAGATGTGTAATATAATATAAAATGTGTAACATAATGTAGAATGTTTGTGATTATTTTGTGACAGAAGTATTTCGCTGAAACTAAATACATTTTCATCAGCAGACAAAAGGCGATGTGGTTCAAAAATTTTTCCCTTAAATTTCAGTGAAAGCACACCAATCTCACTTTCTAAATTGCATCACAGATACTTTACAGCAATTATTTTTGCCGAAATAATTAGAACAATCTTTCACAGTCAGGGTTCCAAGAGATGGACTTAGTGAGATTTTCATTCGGAAAAAATTTCAACTCACTCAATGGCACCTCGATTCTGTATCTAAAAAAGGAGAATGTTTTATACATAAAATGTAGGTCTAGAAAAGTAGTTAGAAGAACATGAACAGTTATGGTGAGATATAATGTAGTTCCGCAGTAAAATTTCAGGTGCTTAATATTTTCAATTTCTGATTCTATTCTAAATGCTTTGTGATGTATATACGAATATGTAGTATAGCACACGAGTAGGTATGAGTGCCTATGTAATCTTGCGCTACTTTATATTTCCTTATTTGTCAATCAGAAGCCTTTAATCTCTCCCAAGGTGCTGACTATCTCAACAGGAAGTGCCCCAAATTAATCATCCAATATTCCTTAATGTTTTCTTCGTTGCAAGAAAAGAAAGTTGCGATTTTCCTACGCCCTTTCATTTCCCGTCAATCGCATCGAGAGATGAAACGTCCACAACGGTTCATTTAATTCCATCGACGCGACCGTTCAAAAAAGTAGTGATTTTTAAATACCGAAAAGACATTCACAATGACTCGATATATTTTTCATTTGGATGATTGCGCAAGATGCTTTATACAAATATCCTTCTTGTTACAAACAAAAGGATAAATAGAAAAAGCAGTGTGTCTTCAGGCGAGAAGACAACAGTTTTACGTTGGAAATTCATTCCTTTTAATAATCCCAAATTATTTTCCTCGTCAAATTATGCATACATGTATGTTCCAGTGCCTGGGGCGCCTAGAGAAATACCAACAACACTTGGTACAAACATTAATTACAATCCTAATTAAGTGCTGTGGTGGTAACGCACCCTTAGCCAGTGGTGGGACTCAAAAAGTTTAGATACTGGTTCCTTATTTATTTATACCTACAGTGTATGCAACCGCGATCTGCAGTCTACATGTCTTAATTATTTTAATTTAAAATTTGCGTAACTTTAAGTTGAAATAAGAATGAGGTATTTCCTATACTACAGATATAATTCTTTCCTTTCCCTCTTTGGTAGATGATTGTAACAAATAAACATCCGGAAAACGCCGAGAAATCAGTCATTTCGACTATAAACATAAAGTAATTGTTAGCGAATTCTTGCAGTAACAAATTAATTATAGATACAAAGTAATAAAGTACATAATTCACTTGGTAAAAGGCCATCTATTCTAATAAATAAAACATTTATTTTCTGCGATGATTCCCAATCCCTTCGGCGTTCCTCTTACACGTGCAGTATAAAGAAGTTACTCAATCATGAGTAACAAGACGATTATGACTCACTTATCATAGGTAATTTATATTTATTTAAACTCCATCCTTTCGTTTTTATGATTATCTTGTTATTTCCACAGCTTAGACTTGATTAAGTTTATTTTCGCATCATATTTTTCAGCTACTTCCGCGAAGCGTTTAGCAGTTGCTCCGAGCAGATCTTTTCCGAGACGTTTTTGCTTCGACTAGAAAAGGATGAAAGTGCGATATCGGCAACATTTTCCCAACCAGATGCTTTGGTTTCATTTTCCGTCAACTTTACTTTTCCAACGTTCATTTCGATTCGGTGATCACGTAGAAAGTTCTTCACTCAGCTATAAACATTTTGAAAATGCATTTCCACAATCCCGTTTTTTAAACAAGCGGTTTCGAGCTGGAAACGAAGGTTCCTTTCTTTCCTGTCACTTATCCTTGCTATTACTTGATTGAGCTTTCATAGATTAGTGGTTAAAAGCACACACGGGTGGATCTAGAAGCCCTCCAAGGGATGGTTGCCAATGGGATACGGTACTTGACAAAGGAGGTGCAATTTAAGACAATATCCTTATAAACTCATTTCCAATAAACTTTTTTAATGTCATTGTTGCATGATAAATGTAGTAAATGCGTAGTGATCGTGTAAAACTTCACAGACTGGTTTCAATTCAAGCTCCTCGTCAGCTCCTATTCGAATTGCTATTACTACAGTCACCAAAGTGATCGCTTCCTTCGCACCCCCCTGATTCCACTAATGAAAGCACATTAGATAATGTAGTAGTTTGCTTCAGACGCATTACAAATTCAAAATCATTGCCTTCTTGTCTTTTTTAGGACTTACCTCGTGATTTTTAAGTAAAATTACTATTTAAAATTTCATTAGGTAAACGGCATTTCCAGGCTCCCGGATAGCCAAGTGAATGGCTACGTCGAATGGCTTCGAAGTCGAACGCGTTCGACTTCGAAGAAAGCGGCCCCGGGTTCGATTCCCGGAAAAATGACCATAGCAGTCGAAGCACTTTCAACAATACTACTACTACCAACAGCATTTCCATTCGCCATGCAAAAGGTAACTTGGCGAATACTTAATTGATGCCATCGGGAATGCTTTACCATAGACGATATTCGTGTTAACGATTTTTCTATGCGCGTTCATTCAAATATGATACCAATCGCGTTATCAGTGTAAGGAATAGCGAAGTTACTACGACAGGTTGACAAGAAAAAAGCGTCGGGACTCGAAATTATTCCATCATTCATTATACAAACCTGGTGAACTATCTTGCCCCTTTCCTTTCCTATTTTTTTTTGAAAAAGTTTTTTGCCGATGGCGTTGTACCAATGCCGTGGAGAAGAGCACACATCACTCCGGTTCTTGGTGAACGGAGTGATATGTGATGTTCCTCAATACCGGACGACAACCGCCCATTAACTCTAACGTCGAAATTTGCGTTCCCTAGTTGATATGGGGGCAATTAGTCAATGCCAACACGGTCCATAAAGGTAAGTCATGAGAAACTCAAATTACCCTTTCTCTTAACCTTCCGTTGGTGTAGTGGTGAAGAAATCTACCCCATGCGACCAATTTAATGGCGATTGATCTTCTATTTTTATTTCCTTACTTTATTGTCCTAAGCTTTTCAGTACCTATAGAGACTCCTGTTAAGATGATTTCTGCGTTTTTAATAAAACACTTTTTGGTGAGCACGTCTTTTCTTGAACGGAGCCGAGATGAAAGGGAGTCTGTATACATCACTTTGAATTTGGGCATTTTGATTTAGATTGAATTTTTTCTGTAAAATATTGATCTTTTATCAAAAATCTGTTCATTGGAGCAATTGTTGAGTTATCTGTAACTATATTTTTGATTACCAAGAATAAGCACGATTTCCTTTTGCCTTGTGTATTCCCATGTTCATCGAACGAATAATTTTTATCTATTGTTAACTAGCAAAAAGTATTGTTGATGAATGTCATACATTCGTTCTTATTCCTCTTAAACAATATACAGTTTGATGGTAAAATGAAGATATTTTCCCATGTTATAACTTGTTTCAAGCATGGGGTGGAAACGTACCCCACGCGACTAACAGCGTAAATAAACACGCGCCACTAACGGAGGGTCATGGAATACTTCAAGCATTTGATCACGGCGTTAGAACAGACGCCGTACTTCTAGATTTCAAAAGATCATTCGAAAGAGTATCCCACGTAAAATTTATCCAAAAGTTGGTGGCTTTTTCACGAAAAAGTTATCGAATGAATAAATCGTTCCTCGGAAACAGATCGCAGTTGGACGGAAACCTATTCTCCACATATTGATTGCATCTCCTTTACTCGTCATTCTTATAAGTGCACTAGCATGAATACGCAGTTTTCCTACTCCATACTTTATCTTGGTTCAACACCCCAGATTTCGTCTTCAATTTCCCTTAGATGAATCTCGTTTCTGCTTCGAGAATAATAGAGAACTAAGAGCGATACGTTCTCGAGCTTTGAGCATAGAATTTTCCTCCCCGAGCTATTTATGATACGTAGTATCGTTTTGTTCGAGTTGTTCTGTAAAAGAAGTAAGTGTTCATTTTGTTTTCTTTACTTAAATCCTTCTCACACTTCTATGTTGGGTTCTTCAGAGAAATTTCCCCATAGTTCTCTTCTTGCTAATACTTTCTCACTATCATTCAACAAAGCGATTCACAGATTATAAGGTGCCTAATGAAAAATGAATAATGGTGTATATTATAGCTTATTTAAGACGATGGTGTATTTAGGGCCGCTTAAAAGGAGGGTTCCGTGGATGCCTAAGAACCGGGCCCCCATTTCGAAATGATTACTTCGTTAGTTTGCAGAGGAAAAATACATCTATAAATATAGATAATAATTCAGACTACAAATCCCTTCATAAATAGAAAATATAAGATAAAATTTCCTTTCCATGAATAAATACATATATTGAGATTGAGGATCTCATTTTCTTTCCTTCATGCTCGATGGAAATTCCCTCTCGTCTGAACTGAAATTCTGTATTAAAATTTTCATTAGTTATTCTCCATTATCGGGAGTTTACCATTTATATTTCTTTCGGGAGAAGATAGCTTCTGAAGTCATTCAGTGACAAAACATTCAGCACTAACGAGGGGTGGACGAATTTCTTCACCAAAATAATTGCGAGGATAAATTATATTGCACCAAAGTGAGAGAATGCTGTTAATTTCTAATCGAAGGAAATGACCGGAGAGACTAATGACCGCTGGGACATCTATGTTTTAGAATGGTCGAATTCTCAATCTTCGGTAATATATTAAAACAGAGTTTTTAGAACCTTTTCCCATCAACAAATTAGCAAGAATTGTCTTTAGGAGTGATTTTCAAAATTAAATGTATTGGTATATCAACAGTATTCAATCATGAGCCTTATGGAGATCCCTTAAGCCGGTATAGAGTAATACCACTACAGAAAGAGGTCCGGATTGCCAAGTAGGTAGTGTGTTCGCTTTCGGCGAAAGCGGTCCCGGGTTTGATTCCCAGTAGGAGTCCACTCGTGCTAAATAACCTCAGCTGTCGTAGGTTTTAACAATATTGCCACCACGAAACAATTAGATACATAGATAAGTAACTATTAATGCTTTAAACCGTTGTAAAATGTTCAAAATTAAATTATAAGTTATATTAACGTCTGAGATAAATCAGATATCGAGATATATTTTGGCGAGAATTATAATAACATAAACTGCTTAGGGTTCTCGAACCAAATCTTGTGGAATGAAAGGCATTTCATAGTAGAGTAATAGAGGAGGATGGCATAAGTAGAGAATAACCTATATTAAATGTACTGATCTCATGCCTTTTATACTACGAAAGCTACTGAGGTGTGAATGATGCTGAATGAATTTCATTCATCTTGTTAAATCATTAAATGCTTTGAAAATTATTGTTCATACGGTCATGGTGTAGAGCTTGCATTTTGTCCCAACGACTATTTCGAGTTGCATTGGTTCAGTAATTGAATGAAAATCGGGTACGCTCTTCCAATCACCCGCATAGGTCGGTAAAATCTCTATAGGTGACCAAACGAAGAAAGGAAGTCGTAAGAGAACTGCGATTACTGAGCTGATTCATCCTTCTATATCCGATACCTTGTTGAACTTACATCAGAAAAGGAAAATTTGCTTTCGACACATCTTAGCAATAGCATTGATTTCCTACTTCCTCATGGCTCGTGACTGACGCATTTCTTCGTAGATGACCAAATGTACAACCCAGAACCTTAGATGTACCGTTACGAAAATGTCGAAAATTCCACTTCACCCAATTTCAAGCTAAAAGTTTTTGCACTGAGAACAGGGATTCATCTTTCCTGGAGGAAAACGCAATACTTAGAACTTGCGTAATACTACAAAAAAAAACTTCCGCAACTTTGCTAACACATTACTATTTAAACGTTGTTTGAAGTTCTCTTCACCTACTGAATTATATTTCTGTATTTCATAACTACATCCCTGACTTCGTCTTGGATTCAAAGCGGGTTCGTTCCCTACTTTACTTTCCACTCGCGTTGTTCCTTTGTGATTCACGGCAAACACGAGAACTTCCTGTCGTGATTCAGACTGCCTCGAGATCCGCGTTTGCTAAGCTCTAGCCGATTTCGCGACTCCATCTGAGATATTCATTCTCCGAGTTTCCCAAACGAGAGGCTCACAATTCTTTTCAGGGTGCTATATCAATGTCAATGGAATGTACCAACTGACCGATGACGCATCGGCAACCGATGAATTTTCCGAAATGCCACCGTTTATTCACTGCAAGTCATCATTTTGCGACTCATAGATAAAGTTAGCCAACAAATCATTCAATTAGTTAACATAAAGTCAGGCAAAACCACGCTAATGAAAAATAATCACACATTTCCTGTAAAAACAATCACAAATTGAATTTATCAACATATTTTACTGCGTTATCGATAAGCGAAATAAGCGTACAAAGACATATTCAACCAGTCGAGGCTTTAGTAAATCTCTTTTCACTTGAGGCTACATCGAAAAAGGCTTTAAGTACAATCACTAAGAGTTCCGAAAACCGATTGAACCTCCAATTCAAAACCCACTGGGTCAGTACCCTCGGATTCAGATATTCGCTTCATTGCATGAAGGCTAATTATTTCAGTAAATCAGAACTTATATGCCTCTGAAGTTATCGCTGCTAAGTCACAAACCAAAACGTTATGGATGTTTCGCCCAAAGTAACTCTACATATCAGTATTTAAGATTGATTCGATTTTGTAAAACCAAAGAATATCTGCGGGTATCAACACAAAACTTCTTTTCATTTCGATTGTTAAAGCATTATCAGAGGCGGATTTGAGCTATCAAAGGCCACAGGGGCAAATATCATATAGAGAACCCAATTGGAATTACGAGAATGAAAATTTGAATTTCTCCAATAAATACACTATTAAACATCCCATTTAATTCCCGTCATTACGGCAAGAGTAAATAAACAAGTTTTGAATTACGACACATAGTGTTTCTATAAAATGCAAATAATGATGGATAGACTTTATATAGTGGCATAAACAATGTAATAAATTATGCAGACTTACTCAACATATGCAAAATTCTTTTTTAAGACAAAAAAGAAAAGATCAATATATTATTGAGAATTTATTAGCACAGTCTTATTGAGGACCCCATGTGGTTGAGGCCCTCACCTAGCGCCTGTTGTGTCTAATTATAACACCGCTCCTGGGCATAATTAAGAGAAAGTTAAGAGGTCAACGGAAACGTTTAAGTGATGTTTAATATTAGTGTTTATTATAGCTGAAATCGTTCTGCTCCAATGAATGATATCTTTACGTGTCCATGTTAAGTTTCAACTCTACATCGCGAAGTCGATTTCTCTCCCACGTTGATTTTCTTAGATTTCTACACAAACGTAATTTTTGCTTTCCATTCATGTTTTTGAATTGATTCGACTGATATCTAGTCCGTGGGTAACATTCAGTTCATTAACTTTAACTTATATTTGCCATCGAAAACGTTTAAAGGTCTGAAATTAAACTAAGGAGCTAAAATGAGGGTAAAATAAATTTTCTAGGATTTCCAATTAACGAGATTATTGAAGGCTTGTATCTAACTAACGTAATGGTGCTATTGGATTCCGAAGCTCGGAGTTGCTTGGTTCTTTTAGAGCGGAAATTCCCAATTCCCAACTTCCGTCAAGCATACTTTATGACTGATTCTTCGTAACACTAACGAGGAAGATGTATTAAAACCACAAGTCACATTGGTGAGGCACTTGATGTCTGAGAGCTGTATAAAATATCTAATTTAGGTCAGAAACGTGGAATCTCTTCCGGTAAACTTTGAGGTTCAATGAAGTTGAGAAAAAATTTAAACTTGAGTTCTCATGAAAATATTGATAAAAAATATTTCGAGGTTAGCTTGAGAAATACGAAAATACATACCCCAAGATTTTTAACACTACGGGGCACCTAAAAGTCTAAATCAGTTCGTTTAAATGAGATTACTAAAGAGCAATAATATCATTCTTTACGTTTTCATCGAGAATCGAAGAATTTTTTTAGTTTTCCATCCTCTAATGGCTCAAGAATGATTTCCTTTCCTTCTGAGTTATATTAAAACCGTTGTGAGGGCGGAGGCCACGTGTCTAAATGATAAGCCGATTTCATCACGACAAAGGGATTGCCGCCTGGTCATTAGAACTAATTGCAACCCATTGCGTAAAAATAATAGAAACCTAAATACTTAATTGATAAAATCGAACCGATCAGTCACAGTTCGTTTATATCATTTATCTCTTTGGAAACTTTAGGCGTGTTAAGTTGAGCGTATTCTTAGATAGAGGTAGAGCATTTTGATTATGCTTTTTCACCTGGTCCCTTTTACTGATAAAAGGAAAAATTCAAACATTTACTGCTATGAATGCTTATAGTATAGTATTTTTCAGACAAGAAACATTCCGACAGAGGGACAATGAAAATCGCATTTTCTATACATTTTCTATGCAGTACAAACGTCTTATTTATTGGGCGAAATTGGGACTTAAGAGCCCATACTTTCATCTAATCCTTGCCAATACAATGTACACGCATGACATAACATTTGAAGAATTATAAACTGCGATATACACATTTTTAAGAAGCAAAGCGGAGATCGAAATAAAGGCAGGAATGACAGAATGGTTTTGTGGTGGAAAAAACTAATTTTTATCACAGAAAAAATGTTTCTACTACAGAAAAACACCCACAAAGAGAAAGGGGGGTGTGAGTTTTCATTCCAATTCATTAAGATTTCCGGGATTACGATCTTTAGCCACGGTAGAGTACATACAAACGGTTAAACTGCTTCCAAAATATTTCTGATATTACGAAGCGAAAGTATAATAAAGATAATAGAGAGAGAGAAGCATGAATGAAGATTATGAGGTGGTGGAATTTCATAGCCTAATGAGCTTGAATTCTAGAGAATTTCTGTGTTATGGACATATAAGGATGGGAACTTAACTTTTGTGTTGTCATAAAAAATGAATGTTGATATAAAAAATTCCCTTGTCCTAAATTCTTCGGAGAATCTTCCAGCTCTTGAATAAAACCGGTAAGCAAAGAGGCTAGCTAAGCCAAAGGGATCATGAAAGGTCCTAGTCGGAAAACAAGATGATAGGATTTGTAGGAAAGCAGGCAGAGAGTAGGTTAAAAAGTAATGTCGGCCTACAAAATACCGTCGACTATAAAATATAGGAAAAAGAAGTGTCACACATAGAATTCAAATTCCTTCTTTCAAACATTGAATATATTCCTTGATACGAATCTGCGCTTAATGAGGCACCAAATTAATTCGAAATTGCCTCTGAATCGATGTATAACGCACCGAATGCAACTTTCTATCTTGGAGGACACGCTGCGCTTGTATACCAGCGCTGAGGTAAGAAGCTGGAATTAAGCAATGAACGACAATGAACGATTCGGTTTCCACAATCGACGTTTCATCACAATCGCAAAATAGCTCCACACCACTGTCTTCAATGGCAATCAAAAGGGCTTAAGCCTAAGAGCTTAAGAAATAAGGAACGTCAAAGAAGGCGAGTGTGAGTATAAAGAAAACGAACAAATGAAATATTTGTATGTAGCAATGTTTCATTCGCGTTTTAAAGAATGAATTGATTAATTCACGATCATTTTCAGGTTGTGCAGAAGTAAACACTTCTTCAGAAAGGTAACATCTGTAACAGATTAAAACCCCGTAGACTATGCCTTCTACGTATGGGTACAAAACTAATGACAAAAATTGCGGCAGATCAAAGAGAAAACACAATATGATTCATATAATACGACAACCGATTCTTTTAATAATTACATCAGTATGCGAATGAAAAGTGAAATGTTACGTAGCATAATAAAAGTGTGCGAAATTCAACGCCAAAATTTTAAGAAGCTTTTGAATTTTATTCTTTCCAGTATGACATGTATTGCACTATTTTCTATTGAAACCAGGGTACGTCTACCTCGATGTAAGCGTAAATACTTTTATTTTGATGTTTCAGAAAACGATATTCTTTGTACTGTATTGGGGAAATGCTTTAGCGTTTAATAATTGCATTTTAATATAACTCATCAGTATGGCTTCTCAATCTTCTACAAGACGCATTCCGGCAACACCACATACATATATGTATACATATATGTGTATACATATATTACAGTATATAATTATAGTGTCTCCGCGCCATTAACTGTATTCTAAATACTTCGGTTTCGAAAAGAGTATAAATTCATTGTTGATCATGTAGGTTCCTCATAGTTAAAGTGGAAATTAAACTCTTATATCCGTAGGAACATTTTTTTTATTAAAAATCCCGTCAGAAGTGGATAATTATCCAGTTGTAACGTCACATTCATAAATACTATAATAAAACTATGAACTATTGACTATAGACTATACAGACTTTTAGGTGCGATCAGTGATATGAACTACGTGTTTAGAATTGCCTGTGATGCTGAGGTAAGTTTATTTAAACCAAACATCATAAAAATATCATAAACTTGGCAGTAGCATTGTTAAAAGTTCATTTCTCATATTAGGGCCCCACAAGGAAAAACCCGGGACTATTAAACAGTTCCACAAAGCAAGATACGCTTCCGAAAAGATGTCGTTCTGTCTCAAGATTAATTTAATTTTTTTTGGGCAGCCTCAGGCGAAAAACGGTCATTTTTCTACGAAACGCTCAAACTTTTTAGCTTCCTCCAAATTAAAACTCAACGAACCCGTTAATTATGGGATCAGCTCAAGTGTACCGCAAACTTCTCCACTTCCCGTGCTAAATTCCTTCCCTCCGCGTGGCCTTGCGAACACTAATAATTGCAGTCTTTAGCTACGGCGGATTGCATTCGCAGACTAGAGTGACATCCAGTTTTCTGCCACACAATTCCCGATACCTTTTTGTTCTCGATGAATCCCACTCATCCAGTTCCTCCGGTATCTTTTCCTTGGCAATCGACTACTTTCCTGTTCAAGGAGATCTCCAACATATCTCTTTACTAAAGCCTACGACATCCCGCATGATCTCTCCAAGCTGTTTTTTGCCCTCGACGAAGGGTAAGGACGCAGGAGAATTTTCCACTTTTGTAAACCGAAGTGGCAATGATGGCGTAGATACTGAGTGTTGGGAAGGCGCAATGCGAGGGAAATGAGACTTTCCGACGATGACTGGAGGTTTTGAGGGAAGGATTGGTAAGACTGAACGCATGAGGTGAACAAGAAATATACAGGAAAGACAGGCCACTTTTATTTCCTCTTTAACTCACTGACTTTAGTAAAGGTGAGAAAACAGTGTATATCAACATCAACCAACAACAATTTATATTACGTTGTAACCATCAACAATATTTATATATCACATTATTGATGGTTTTTAGAGTTTTACAACAACAATTTACTTTACGTTGGCTACTTCTATTCCACGTACAGATTTTTCCAACATTTACCAATTTTATCTATTAACTTTGATTCTCAGTTTAACGTTGCTCAAGGCTTTTGGACTTTTTCAACAGCAATTAACTTAACCGTCAGTGGCTGCCTCTATTCTCTGAAAGAAATACGCGATTCAGTACGTAAATAACGATCAAAAATCACACTGGTATCTCGAAAACTTCTCCAACGCAGGACTTTAATTAGAGGAACGCACTCAGTCCATCAAACTCAGCAGTCTTACAAATGTATTGTTTTAACAAAACATTCATTTCTTATTGTACTCATGAAATCATACTAAATAAAATTGCTTTTGTCAGTTTTTTTCGTTTTCAATTTCCATCCCATCAAATTTGATATATTTTATAGACTAATTTGTGCCTATAAAACCTGTTTTTATTCCTCCCTTTATTTCTCATTTTATGGTTTATTTTAATTAATACTTTAATAAATTTAAATCAAGTTTGTCCTTAATTGCAAATAACAGTGGAAGAATGATAATTAGAGAGATAACAATATTCTCATTAATTGTTCTATCTTGAAAGAGGAAGAATTTTGTTGAATAGCATGGTTGAAGGGTTCCATAGAATGAATCTGAGGATATATGTTGCCAAAAGGTAGCCTCCGTTTCTAGAAGGAATGAACCACTTGAATAACAGTGAGCTGTACATAAATCGTGAGATCAATGAACCGTTGAATGATTTTGCGTTTCTGGATACCTTGGTTTCTATGATTGGAAGGATAAACATAGGGAACGGAAGGCAAGCGAGGACGGATACCAGAATGGTAGTTAGTAAGTGGTCATTGATTAAATGTATTGTTTACTTTCTTTTTTTCTTTTAATGCTCTTCCGAATATATTAGCTTTTCCTAACGGAAGATTTTTCACATCCCCCCTCTTAGTGCGTGTTTTCCTGCAGTGGATAATTTTTCCTTGAGAATCTCTGAGGTTTTTTATATCCACATATCCCTTCTCAATTTTCTTTCCTACTATCTTTTTAAATTAACAACTGTATGGAAAACGACGATGAGTGAGATGGAAGTGGAGAATTTTTATCCCCTACACTTAAACACGTCTTATTATTACTATAATTGTTATTTTATTCCTTTCTTTCCTCAGTACTGCTGGGAAATTCATGGGCGCGGGTATAAATACCAAGTATTCCCACAGAAATTGATTTGGCTTCTAAAACAGTTATTTATAGTTACAAATCCCAACATTTAATAATTTTCCAACAATGTGGCACGTTGACATAATGACTGCCTTCTGAATTTTAATAAATATGTTGCTGTTTAAACTCAATAATTTAGACTATCAAAGGGTTCCTTTGGTCGATAACACTGTATGTATTATTTCTACTAGTTTAATACTCTACATTCTGAAAATTTCGTTTGCCATGTCTTCATATTTGTTTCTCTTTTCGTATATCGTTCTTTCGATATTTTCTGTTAAAGAGATTGATATTTCTTAAAAAAACCTTATAATAATAATAATGACTATTGAAAAAAGTAAAAATTGTGCCGTTGATTAAAAAGCTTACTTATGTCCACTTTGTGGTATGGCAGTGATGCTTGGGTAGAAGTGTGGGAGTAAACTGGATGGAGTTGGAATGGGTTACGCGAGGAGTATTTGTGGCAAAAACAGAAGATGTTCAGTCGGCAATAAATGAATGAATGAATGTACACTAAAAGAAAGGTTTTGTATGACAAGTATGAAAGGGGTCTTCTAGGTGGTTATGGACACGCAGAAAGAATGGATGGAAGCAAATTAACTAAAATGAAGCAAGAGGAAAATATGATTGCTTCCAAAACCAGAGGATGATGGATAAAAGTCTGAGTATACGCTAAGTAAAGGCATTTACGTAACTTTGAGAGTAAAAAGAAATGCGTCAAGATCGAACAGATGCGACTTAAGTGGAGGAGTTTTGCAAGAATAGGGAATTATAATGGAATAAACGAGTCTGCTACCTTGAGAGGTGTTTTACGTGTTTTATAATTACGCTATTTATTACCGCGTTAAAAGGAAAGAATTGAACTGAGAAAGGAGGCCCGAGGTGTAGACGTCGTAAGCTGTTCACGGGAAATTAAAGGTGGGCTCGAAATTTATTTCGGTCCAAATTTCCAGCGACGAAATATATAATTCCGGAAACGCGGAGAATAATTGAGGAGAACAATACAGCAGTGTGGAAGAGCCATCGAGATTGCAGGAACGCGCAGAGAATATATAAAGGGCCACGAAAGAAGATGGAAGGGGAAGAAGATGGAGGAGAGGATAGGGCAACGTCATGGAACAAACGAAGGTGCGTGAACGATTAACTCTTATCTATGGGAAGAATACCAAAGACGCTATCAGTATAAGATTAATATTTCTCGGGGAAATAGAGTTGAAATTCCGGATGGGAAAAATTTGGGGAACATGAAAATGGATAGGAAAATAAAGAGGCGAAATTAATTTGGTTAAGAGTAGCGTGCGGCAAGATATGTTTTGCCTGGATGACACAAGGAATCAGTCAATATTTACATGAATTGCATGGGAGACGGTAACGGAATGTACATAAATTGATTTACATGGATAGCGAAAGAGTCTAGTTAATGGAAGCACCCATTAAGGAACTGCAAGCATTTCTATGAGAATTGAATTTATAATGAGAACAAAGATTCGTATTGGAGACTACCGAAACTCAATGATTGTGTGACCCTAACATCGCCTTTGTATGTACGTACTTAAATCAACTCAAGATAATTAGTTAATTGGAAGCTTGATGTGTATTGAATTAAGAGCAGCCATGTCTAAACCGTAGTGCCAGCATTGTATTACTTTCCATCTTAAGACTAATATCGCACTCGTAAAAGACGGCAGTAAACTGTTATCGCAAGGCATAAATGGCACACTAATTATATCGATAATCACGTAGTCATAAAAACTGAACAATTATTTTTTACGGCTCACGATTCTAATTAAACGCGGATTGAAATAAATCGATAGAGTCGATTCAATTTGTGAATCGATTCGAAAACAATTTTCTAATTACGTATTAATACAGTGTACATGACACCCATATTTCATTTAAGTTTCACCAAAACGATTTCCTGATTTTTCACAACTAAGAAATGTATCCAAACTATTATGAGTATAATCATAACTGGTTATAGCATCACAGGTGCTGTTCTAAGCTAGATGTTCTTCCGCTTTCATTTGGTGCTAATGACCGAGAACAAAGCATCTGAGAATGACCTAAGAACCAGACTTGCCCCGCCTTTTTCTAACGCACAGGTGATGATAATGATTTGCAGCTTCTTCGACGAAAAACTTTATCTCAGCGGAGAGTTGGCATCGGTACCAGATGATGCCGTTCCGACGCTTGGTCTATTCTACTTCCTAATCCCACCTTTCAAAGAAGAGTTGGAGATTTAACAAATGTTCAAACAAAAATAACCTTTCAATGGCAATAGAGAGTTTCACCAACTCGAAATAATGGATGCCATTAAATTATATGAAAATGGAGGATCATTCCTTCCGGAAATATTTTTTAGGAATGCTCCTCTTTCCTTATCTGGGTTGAAATGCCTCCCTGATCGTGGGAAACCGTCTTACGCCATTGCACTGAAAACATTCCACATAGTTTACCTCACCACAGAAACTTATCTTCCGTATAAAATCTAACTCTCCCGACTTTGGAACAGATACTCTGTCTTCTTTCTTTCTCTGTTTTATAATAATGAAAAAATAAATGCCATCGTACTATACGGAAATCTCAAAAAGAGTTGACTATTTCTCTTGGTATTCTGTTCTACATTCCAGCTTTGTGCAAAGAAAGCACGTAATAAAGAACGATATTCAAACATTCATAATGCAGTATTTCAATTGCATTTCTTTCAATGAAAATCACCTTAAAGAACCTCGAGACTAATCCGGCCGTTACGTAAACAATAGTAATTTTCCAGGAAATCTCATTTCCTGTAATGAGATTCAATTATGATTCGATCCATAAATTTGTTACATAAGAGCGTAAGATTTCTCAAGAAACAAGGAAAGAAGCGGAAGATGAACTTATTTACTTTTAACTCCATTCTTTCGATCCAGCTTAGATGGATGGTTCAACGGTTGAACGGTTCAATGGTTTTATTGCCTTTAAGTAAAGGTTAATTACTGCGCTCGAGGAATTCAATAGTAAATTTGCCTCATATATTTCATAAGCTCATTAAAATATACATACTCTCGGCTGAGTAAGTAAGAAAATAAATACTACAATCCATGGATTTTAAACCTTTATTTGAAAAATTGAATTGTACGTATTAACAGATAATTTATTGAATGAAGTTAGGATACACATTTGGATTGCACCAAATTTTCACAGGAATTTTGACTAAAGAAATGTTCACAGCTGACCAAGTTTAGGTCAAAATTTCTCTGACCACCCATTGAAATTTACTCTTGGAATCTTAGAGGAAAAATATCTTCTGACTTAGGAGAAAGGGAGAGATCTCTTAAAAGTTCCAAGATACATCTGTTTATAACATTTGCGTGAGCTCAGAAGCAATGATTGAGGATGCAATGAGCTTTGTGGAACAATGACCAGGAGTCACAGAAAAACCAAACTTTTAGCAGAAATGTGGTACATAGTCGTGAAGCAAAATCCGCGTTTCTGAGATCCGACCATGATTTATTGACCTTTGATAAGCGACGTCATCATTATAGGCCGTCTCATATCTCTCCCCACAATGCATTTAGGAAAAATCGCCCTCGCTTATTTTTTCTAAATCATTTAAATAGCGCGTAGTAAAAATTTCAACTGCGTAGGATCAAATTTGTAGGAGGAGATCGATTTTTAATTCAGACGCTTATCAAAGGTCAATAAATCATGGTCGTATCTCAGAAACGCGGATTTTGCTTCATGACTATGTACCACATTTCTGCTAAAAGTTTGGTTTTTCTGTGACTCCTGGTCATTGTTCCACAAAGGTGTGAAGATGACCGAGTCATGGATTTGCGCGAATTTACCGTGTTTTGATTTGGTTTACGTCGACTCACATAAAGCAGGAGATAGCTATTGACTTTTAATGTGTATCATTTTAAAGACAAATAAATGCTCTTTCGAACGATGTATAACATGTCCCTATATAATAGCAGATCATCAATGGGTAACGCGTCAAAATCCAGGTCTATACTATTTTCAATCCGACAGTAGATGGAATGAGATTACAAGATGAGGAGTCAGGTAGTTTCCACCTGATTTCCTCCCTGAGTCAGAATTTCATAACCGAAAAAGATCGCATAATCGAAGCTCTATGATGACAACATTCATCATCAGCGATATCTAAATAGCTTTCATACCATCACAACCACGAACAAAAGTGAATGAAAGGTTCATTTTCTTCTATCCTGAACTAAAATACAAATGAAAAATACCGCACTCATTATATGTTATCAGGAACTTACATATCAATCGATAATATCGCGAACGTAGTACTTTTACCTTCAAAATTGAGGGAAGGCAATGGAGATGAACAGTTTGAAGCCGTTGTAATTTTGCTCAGCGGCTGCCAATTACGGTGCGTTATTGTTTTGAAATATTTCCGGATCAATCAGTTGATCGAAAAGCTTTGAGAGAATTTTATTGAATTTATTCGTCGGCTAATCCTGAGACCTCGATTGAGTGCGATCATTATCTTCCGCGACAACTGATTCCTACAACAAATATCGAACAAATGGGTTAATTTAGCTATTTTTCTAGTCTACTGAAATACCTGCGAAGGTGAATATGTTATGACATGTGAATATGAGGATAAATACGTTATTGTTGAAATTTGGGATGCAGATCGAGTATGAAAACTACCATGCACTGAATCAAGATAAAATAAAATACATAGGGAACATGAAAATGGATAGGAAAATAAAGAGGCGAAATTAATTTGGTTAAGAGTAGCGTGCGGCAAGATATGTTTTGCCTGGATGACACAAGGAATCAGTCAATATTTACATGAATTGCATGGGAGACGGTAACGGAATGTACATAAATTGATTTACATGGATAGCGAAAGAGTCTAGTTAATGGAAGCACCCATTAAGGAACTGCAAGCATTTCTATGAGAATTGAATTTATAATGAGAACAAAGATTCGTATTGGAGACTACCGAAACTCAATGATTGTGTGACCCTAACATCGCCTTTGTATGTACGTACTTAAATCAACTCAAGATAATTAGTTAATTGGAAGCTTGATGTGTATTGAATTAAGAGCAGCCATGTCTAAACCGTAGTGCCAGCATTGTATTACTTTCCATCTTAAGACTAATATCGCACTCGTAAAAGACGGCAGTAAACTGTTATCGCAAGGCATAAATGGCACACTAATTATATCGATAATCACGTAGTCATAAAAACTGAACAATTATTTTTTACGGCTCACGATTCTAATTAAACGCGGATTGAAATAAATCGATAGAGTCGATTCAATTTGTGAATCGATTCGAAAACAATTTTCTAATTACGTATTAATACAGTGTACATGACACCCATATTTCATTTAAGTTTCACCAAAACGATTTCCTGATTTTTCACAACTAAGAAATGTATCCAAACTATTATGAGTATAATCATAACTGGTTATAGCATCACAGGTGCTGTTCTAAGCTAGATGTTCTTCCGCTTTCATTTGGTGCTAATGACCGAGAACAAAGCATCTGAGAATGACCTAAGAACCAGACTTGCCCCGCCTTTTTCTAACGCACAGGTGATGATAATGATTTGCAGCTTCTTCGACGAAAAACTTTATCTCAGCGGAGAGTTGGCATCGGTACCAGATGATGCCGTTCCGACGCTTGGTCTATTCTACTTCCTAATCCCACCTTTCAAAGAAGAGTTGGAGATTTAACAAATGTTCAAACAAAAATAACCTTTCAATGGCAATAGAGAGTTTCACCAACTCGAAATAATGGATGCCATTAAATTATATGAAAATGGAGGATCATTCCTTCCGGAAATATTTTTTAGGAATGCTCCTCTTTCCTTATCTGGGTTGAAATGCCTCCCTGATCGTGGGAAACCGTCTTACGCCATTGCACTGAAAACATTCCACATAGTTTACCTCACCACAGAAACTTATCTTCCGTATAAAATCTAACTCTCCCGACTTTGGAACAGATACTCTGTCTTCTTTCTTTCTCTGTTTTATAATAATGAAAAAATAAATGCCATCGTACTATACGGAAATCTCAAAAAGAGTTGACTATTTCTCTTGGTATTCTGTTCTACATTCCAGCTTTGTGCAAAGAAAGCACGTAATAAAGAACGATATTCAAACATTCATAATGCAGTATTTCAATTGCATTTCTTTCAATGAAAATCACCTTAAAGAACCTCGAGACTAATCCGGCCGTTACGTAAACAATAGTAATTTTCCAGGAAATCTCATTTCCTGTAATGAGATTCAATTATGATTCGATCCATAAATTTGTTACATAAGAGCGTAAGATTTCTCAAGAAACAAGGAAAGAAGCGGAAGATGAACTTATTTACTTTTAACTCCATTCTTTCGATCCAGCTTAGATGGATGGTTCAACGGTTGAACGGTTCAATGGTTTTATTGCCTTTAAGTAAAGGTTAATTACTGCGCTCGAGGAATTCAATAGTAAATTTGCCTCATATATTTCATAAGCTCATTAAAATATACATACTCTCGGCTGAGTAAGTAAGAAAATAAATACTACAATCCATGGATTTTAAACCTTTATTTGAAAAATTGAATTGTACGTATTAACAGATAATTTATTGAATGAAGTTAGGATACACATTTGGATTGCACCAAATTTTCACAGGAATTTTGACTAAAGAAATGTTCACAGCTGACCAAGTTTAGGTCAAAATTTCTCTGACCACCCATTGAAATTTACTCTTGGAATCTTAGAGGAAAAATATCTTCTGACTTAGGAGAAAGGGAGAGATCTCTTAAAAGTTCCAAGATACATCTGTTTATAACATTTGCGTGAGCTCAGAAGCAATGATTGAGGATGCAATGAGCTTTGTGGAACAATGACCAGGAGTCACAGAAAAACCAAACTTACAGCAGAAATGTGGTACATAGTCGTGAAGCAAAATCCGCGTTTCTGAGATCCGACCATGATTTATTGACCTTTGATAAGCGACGTCATCATTATAGGCCGTCTCATATCTCTCCCCACAATGCATTTAGGAAAAATCGCCCTCGCTTATTTTTTCTAAATCATTNTGTTTGCCATATTCAATACATCAAAGTGTATTGCTGCTGATTTCTTAAGTAAACTGAACAACCAGTTCAACACCATCAAATTCATTTGCAAAGAAGAAACAAATGACATGTTACCATTTTTAGATTTGAAAATTACTAGAACACGAATCTGCAGAAGAAGTAATTGTGTGATGGTGTTTTTGGAAAATACCAACAAAAAAAACTTGGGCAAGAAACAACACAACATTATAAAAACACTTAATGAGAAAGATAGCTTTTACCTTAAAGCCGACAAAGGAAACAAAGTAGTCATCATCGACAAGAGACAGTATTTTGACAAAGTTAAAGACTTGTTAACAGAAGGCACTTATCAATCTAAGTACCTAAGAACATCGAGCAGCCAGTTAGAAGGTTCAAGGATGAGAGAGGAATATATTATAGCTCCTGGGAGCTATAAGTAAAAGAGAGGTATGGAGTTAGGACTAATTGGAGGTAGTTTTGGTTGGCTTTTATCCATCAATGAGCAAATGATGGCTGTTTATAAAAATGGTAATTGATATTTACTCCCCATTGAAACCATTCCTCGAAATGTTGTTGTCTGCTTTTTCTCGGATTCAAACATTTTTAGGAGTGTACTTAAGGTATTAACCTTGTTGAATAATAATAAAAGGCGAACGCGCTGCCCACTTGGATATCCGGAAGCCCCAAGGAAATACTCCCAAAATTCAAAATCATACTACCATTAATGTAAAATTGGCCGATTCGTGTGAAATATGGGAAGGAAATTCTTTGCAAACGCAAGATTTGAAGCTTTTCCGGAATCCCTGAAAGTGTCAACCGGCAATATTAGTGTTTGTAGCCTTATGGGGAGGGAGAGTTGGGGACTACCCAAAATCCTTTTACGACTTTATTTCTTGTCCTTCCCTCTGGAGCTTCAAAACAAGAGCGCGAGTTTTTTCTCTCGCTTTTCCAGTTTATGAATAGTTTTCTCAGAGGGAAAGCGACAAAAAAAGCTTTGTGATATTGAGAGCAATAACGACCTTTTAAAGTATGAGACGCCTATAGACGTTTATATTTATTTGCACGCTCAAATAAAAAACCGATTCGAGAGTCATAATTTTATGTTCTTGGAATGATTAGACGTTGGAATATCAGTTGGAGTTTTAACTGGTGTGCATAATCACGTCCATTGCCCCATCTACTATCTATTATTGCATTCTTGCACATATTAGAATCTAGGTACATTAAATATAATCCTATCACATGCAGGCCACTCTCTTCATTTACGTTTAACCATCATTCCATTGATTCCTACATTATATAACATGACAACTTTGTTTTGGCAGTATTCCGATCAATTCTATGTGCAACACCAGCCGTGCTACAGAACAACATTTGGGACATAATTTTCTCCGATCAATATAGCCTCGCCAGTTTACAACAGCACCTGCGTATTAATGTTAGATTATGTAAAATCCCTATGATCTTCAAACGCATTTAATCCTCCACTAGACGTAAAATCAGCTCACAAACAACTGACCTCAGATGGAGTCAAAATAGTTCCACAAAATCGTTTTTTGTGAGTCTTAGGATGGCGATCCACTCAGGCGTAATCACCTAGAACTTATCTACCAGTCATGCTTATCAATAAAACAATAGAAGAAACGATTCTTGGTTTTTAGCAACAACTATTGGTTTATCTTTGATTAAATTATAGAAATTTGAAGGTCCGATGCCACTAGTAAGTCCTCCTACCCACATTTACGGCCAAAACAAAGATTCTCTTAAGAGCCAAAGATTAAGAGAGTTAACAGAGTTTACTAAAAAGATTTACAAAGAAAATGCTGACGAGAACGTGGAAAAGCATCCGCCCGGGATACAAAAGATTCCGGGTTCGAGTCCTGGTTCTGTAGGACTTTTTTCATGTTTATTTTTACCTAAAATATTTATTTTTACAAAACCACAAAAGCAACAAACAATCTGACCCGGGTTACTTAGTCTGGAATCACCATCATGAGGTATCGAAGCCAGGGGCAAGCTGTTGTTGCTTTTTCGGTTTTGTATAAATAAATATTTATAGTTAACTCTCATAGTAGTAGTATTGTTAAAAGTGCTTCGAAAGCTAAGGTCATTTCGCACGTAGGCTCCCACCGGGAATCGAATCCGAGACAGCATTAACCAAAGTCGAACGCGTTGCCCACTAGGCTATCCGGGAGGCCTAGTTAACTCTCTTTCTGGCCATCGAATACTACCAAGTTAAGCCCAACAGTACCGATATTTATTAAGAGATTAACCATGAGTATATAACATGGCATATGCATTGAGAACCAAAAACTCTGAGGTAAATACGATGAGACGACGGATATCAACTCCGGGAAGGATACTAAAAGGTGAACTAGAAAGCTCTTTTGAATATCCATTGAGGAGTGGACGAGGGACCTTAACACTTAATGTGTAGGCGGTTGTTGGAAGCAAAAAGCCGAGTATACTGCATGGGCGGAGGAATTCGGCAAGGTTGTCCACTTTCTACAGCACAAGAATAGAGGCGTGGAGGGTTTGACAAAAGCAGGTAATCTCTTAAAGAGATGCGCCCCGCTTTCCAATGTTAAAACGTAGAAGATTCGGGAAATAAGTCAGGAGGTAAAAGGATGTGGCATATGAGAAGCGTTATATTTCTCCGAAGCCCGACAAATTGAATTCCGGGTTAACTCGACCGTTCCGTAGCCACAGAGGGTACACCTAGGTAACGTTTTCTATCACGACACATGCTGACCATATGTCGCCCTGAATAGCAGCACGGAAATATGCTGGACGGAGAGGATAAAAACTTGAAATTGAGGATATAAATCCAATTTGGAGTCAATAAAAGAATCCCGATATCCCTGTCTGAGATTTCCGAAAATAATTCCGAGGAAAAATAGATTTCACTTAAGATTGGGTAATGTCGGAACTTTCATGGATGTTCAGGATTGCAAGTTTAGAGAGATTAATGTGGTATAACCGACGATTGATAAACAGATATACTAACGGAGATACTTATGTTAGTTTTTATCAGCAGAAAAGTCTTTCGGTTTAATACAGCTATTCGATATCGCTTTCAGGAACGATTTTTCGTTGCTACATAAAATCAAAGGATCGCAATGAATGACAGTTAACCTTAATGAATCTTCGTAATCGCTTAATTGAATGTGAGATTGAAAATACTTAAAATACTTTCTATTAGGACTGAAAACACTTTTTCTCGAGGGAAATGTATTTAATCATTTAATTTCTTTTTATCTCTGTTATTAATCAGCAATTTTCGAAACCGGGTTGTGTTAGCATATAGACAAGACTAATATGATATTGCTATTTCAGCCCATACATTTGCATAAACAATCACCTGAAATTTTTCGAAATGTAGTCGTAAGCAGGCTGACCACGTGAAGCCAAGAGAACTACTTAATGAGGCCCTTAAAATTTAAGCTAATATTTTAGAAAAACGATTCTTCGGAATAAGTGAAGCGATAATATTTTTCAACGACATATTGTTTTTAAGGGTTGAATGATGGCGAATTTCTTTTGCATGTTTATTGTTGTCAAACCTATTTCTTTTTGGTCATTACGGAATTATTGATAATTTTAATAAGTACTTGTATATTATGCTTTACATTATTTTATAGTAATTCATGATATTCAGGCAACTAAAAATGCAAAGAATACGAGCTTTTGTGAAACTACTTAAAAGTAGACGGAAAAATCTGTCATATAAATGGGTCCATGTCAGTTTAAAGTGGCTTAAATTTGTCAAATAGTCGTGAAAATTTATAAATATGAAAAAAAAACAGAAATCAAAACATTTTATCTATTTGTACGTCATCTAAGTGACCTGTTGCGGATAAAGAAAATCTTCGAGGCGAAAGAAAGCCGTCTATAGCCCTCATGTTTTAGCCCTGGAATTTTTTTCCAAAATTTCAAAACATAAATTGAGAGCTGAGGTCATTTTGAACATATGGGCCCCCGCCGGGAATCGAACCCGGAACCGCTTTCACTAATGGTGCTTACACGATATTTACTTGGCTATCCGGAATTCCTCAACCCGACAAATTTAATTTATGTGGCTATAATACATATAAAAATTAAGGAATCAGATATCATATATCTCAAGGGTTAAATATTGATTTATAGTTATATATTTTTTCAGAAAAAGTGGGAGCAGAATTCTTTGAAAATAAATTATACAAATTTCGTTTAGTTATGGAACTAGAATTAGAATATTATATAATTAGATAATGCAAATTTTCCAATAGATTTAGAAATTTTTGCAAAATATAGGAGAATGGAAATGTTACCTAAATATTTGTAAAAAATGGTCTTATATTAAAATTATTGCGTAATTATAACACCACTTTCTCGAAAGATTCAATGTATTACGTAATTATTCTGAGAGTAATAATCTTAAATAAGAAATAATTAGCAGGTAATTAAACAACAGAGGTTCGTTTAAACCCAAAAGCAAAGAGGAATTTTATAAATAAGTACTGCAGAGGCATCTCGGAAATGTATATTGTCTTGGGCGTTGAGTAAATACTAATTGGAACTCATGCGATATATCACACTTTCCCGTTTCATCTTTTTGGCAAGATTTCGGCGTTTTCCAGTTTTTTCCCTAGTAAAAGCATAAAAAATCCTCAGCTTTCGCCAATTTCCGAAACCATCCACCTGTAAAAACTGCATCGAACAGCACGTGCTTTCCGCCCGAAACGCCATTCATTACGCTTATTTCACGTAGGATTCCATTACACGGCATATCGTTTATAATCCGGTTTCGATGGATGAGTTCCAATCCCCCGGTTGCTATGTGGAGCTGTTAGGTGCCATTTTTCCCACAATCTTCGAGAGATACGCGAGCGAGTTTTCCTCTGGACATTTTCCCTCCATTGTGTCCGATGAGAGCCTCTCTGAGGCCTCCCAGACGGTCGTGGGAGAAGCCACATCCTCGGACACGCTTCGAAGACGCCTCCGTTGGGCATTTCGGGGGACGCGGAGCGAGGCTACATACGAGAATAAACGACAACCTACTGAAAGGTGGTAGAGTAGCCTTCTACACCACTCCTCCGCAAAGCCTCCTCACCTGCCCTCGAGTCCCACACTTGCTCTTCGACTATCGGCAGAAGGAGAGGAAGTGGAAGCGACCTTTTTACGCCTGGCTTCTTTGCTCTCGAGGGGGTGGCATCGGAAGTCGACCCTCTTTGCTTTTATGATCGGTCTTTTTGAGGTTTTTCGTTTCCACCTGGTTTTGGCAAGGTTTACCTCTTTCAGGGTCGGACAAAGGGCTGGTGACTTGAGGCACATGCTGAGAGATGCAGAGGTTAACCTGTTCGGGAGCGTGTCGTACAATGCTAATCGTGACTAATTTAGCATTTCTCTTTACCTTTATGAATTCTTTCGGACTTGTATGCTCGATATTTATTTATATACATATACATATATACACATAGGCCGCGGAAAAATACAAGTCCGGTGGCAGCTTAATCATATAACATACACTTATTTAAATATATATAAAACACAAGAGATCATCTCTATTACACCCTTTACATTAAAATGAATCTGGGATTGTATTCGGGAAGTCTCGATTAGTGTAGCGCGAAGAAGTTTTTACGAGTCTTCTTTCTTTTCGAGATTTCACCTTGATGCATGTACTCGAATTTGCTCTCATTAGTGCAGTATGTTTTAATAAATAAACTCCAGAACAGCAGCAGTAAAATTTTTTTATCCTATACTTAATTATTTTCTTTTTCTTTGACCAGAATTCAGTCAAAAATGCTTGTTAACGAACCGTTTCAGACTTCTGCGAAGTTTGAGCTGATATATAAGAATGGAGAGCAGCCTGCGGAAAGAAATGAGCCACAGTGCATCTATCGTATCTAAGTCTTTCGGGGCCATAAAAATTGTCATTTCTATGCTCAGTAACAACTTCACTTTATCTCTCAATTTGGGGTGCTATCGGCGAAGATAATCCGATTCAATCATATGGTAGGCATCAGAGGAAATTGGATAAAAGAAAAATATTTATACAATACAGATGTATTACCAACCGAAAATTAGACCTTCTAAATTAATGGAATCGTTACAATTTTTCCTGCTTCTGAATGGTACGACGATTTCTGCATGTGGTACTCACTGCCCTTATGAATAATACTTTCCTTTCAATTAGGATGACCAAAATGGATGTCGATGATTAAAAGCAGGTAGTACGGAAACGAAAATTTCGTTAATTTTTTCCGGGATTTAAGATTTCATCCCGTTATAAGTAGCTCTGCTCAATATACTGCAGTCGGTGGGAAGTGAGTTGGGATGCATTTTTTCTGTCAGACTCCATGCGACCCAAAGCAACAGGAAGGAAATCTAAGCGTAAGCAGAGCCGGAGGTTTCTTTGTGTTTGCTGGGATCGTGCCAGTTAGAATAGGACCAACGACGAGAGACCAAAAACGACGAAATTTTAAAAGCACCATTTTGATAGGTTTCTAAAGTCAAGCAATTGCAGAGTTATTTTCTTTGAATGCAAACTTCTGGCGAAAATACTTGTCGGAGGTTAAATAGTTCGAAATATAAAGTTGATCCCAATACCCATAAGTATGTATCTCAGGTAAGAATTTATTTCTCCATCTAAAATTCCGCTACTTCATAGAGATTAATTATGCCTTCCTGTAACGAAATTTTTGCCTATTATATCAATTAAAGCTGCGTACTCGATACATATGTAATAAATTTAGGAAACTACTACTTAATATCAAAATTTAACTTCACGAACAGTTACCATACGATAAAACTCATCCTTTTGCTCTAATAGTGTTTATGGCTAATTACTGAAATAGAAATCCGCCAATGTTATTTGAAAAGCCAAAATATGACTGACATTTATATTTCACCCATTTATTTTTCGATGAAAATTATTCAGCGTATACGCACCTCCAGAGATATGGGCAATCTTGACTTATTATCGATAGACCACTAACAATTTTAATGCACACTATGTTGTCAGATTGTTATTTTCTTCTCTAATATTGACTTAAACATGCCATTTGATAATTGAAGCTGATTTTATTGACCTTTAGACCCCAACTATTGTTATTGGTGAGAATCAAGTTCATCATTTCGGTTTCAGCCTCAGTTATGGAGTGATCATTAACTGGAAGAATCAGAATTATTAACAAATAGGTACCACATTTCAAGCCTTTCTCCGCTGATCGAGCGTTACAACTTTCACATCTCTGCCACGAAACATCCGGTTTTACCCTCCATGAAAGCCTATAAATAGCATTCTGGAATCATTGAATTGAGTATCCCTTGTCCTCATTTAACATCTATAGATAACGACTGGACAGAATTCCGTTCCCTCCCCAAATGGAATATTAATAGTAAGATTAACCCTCAATCGTGACCATCAAAATGCCTTCTATAACAAAAAAATCACAAATGTTTCATTCTTCTGGTAACCGTGCGTGCTTTATTTTACAGGGAATGTTTCATTTCAAATTTCTGTAATGCAAAACTGCTCCATTTTAATATTGGCCTATGTTTTAATAGACCATCCGATTGGAAGGGTCTTGTGGAAAATAATTTTGAAGTTGAGAACAATATTAAAGGGAAATCCAAAAGGTGGAAGCTTATTTTATACTATACTTGATTACGATATTCTGGAGATCAATTACAATCATTATAAACGTACAAACGACTTGTTTCTATTCTCTTTTGGTTCTTTCTCTAAAATGAAGTATGTGTACCATACTTATCTCACTCCTTATTTATTTCACACTGTTGGATTAAAATCGCACACTATATTTTAGGGGATAACCTCTGCTGTAATTATCAAAATTCGGTCAACCGATTCCTGTAAAAGTTGTGTGAATATGAAGTCTCGATTACATGACTTTCGTAGGCCGAAAAAAACGTGAAAACTCAATATGTGGAAATGAACATATAAAGGGAACTCTTCTTCTACGAGTACTGTACTTTCTATTATCCGTTCTTTGATCGAAATTAGGAAGTTGGGCAATTCAAATTCCGCATTTCCGCTCCCAAAGTCGCTTTCCCATGACACCCAGGAAAACTCAGCATAGGTGCTTCAATATATTTAGGAACGAAATACTTTGGTTTATTTAATTATTCATTAGGCATCCCGTAGAGTGTGCCAAAAATCCGATGGCAACGTCAACTAATACAACGATAAAAAAAGCTGAACCATTATTATGAAATACCTAATTAATATAAAAGTCGGAAGACCAAATTTGAACAATTTTCAGAAGTAGAAATATAACAATGGGATTCTCAAGTCCTCTGTATTACCCTCTTACGTATTCTCGGAAAGGGATTAAGGGTTCGTAAAAGTTTGAATTTTCTTTGCTCCTGATGGATACTTACCACTAGGTCACGGTCTGAGCAGTTGATTCGATTAAGGGTTTCTTCCGATAAGTCATTCTATTCTTCTACCAAACAGTTAACGAAAGTATATCAGTTTTCATTTTCAATTTCATTTTCTAATATTAAGCGGTTAAATATAAACTGAACAATTATAGTCACTTCTACCTGTAAATTTTGGACCTTTCATTCTAACTTGGACCACTTTCCAGTTCAGTTGACCTAACAGGTTTAGCTTCTATCTCTCTATTTTCCCTCTCGATTCTAACAGTCCCAAGTCTGTCCTTCGATCTCAATAATGTTTCCCAAAATGCCCTAAGACGAAACTGTCAGCCTTCCGTTGCTTCTATTCGAATATTTCTTTTGGTTGGAATGCTTTTGGGATAAAAGTAGCACATCAGAAAGTAAAATGAAATTTACCTTTCCATCTATAACAACCTCGCGAAAATAATTAGTAAAGGATGAAAATAGTAGAGTAGATGATCAACAGATAGAAAATATAATAGTATAGGATGAAAACTTTTACTACCGCGGTTGTGGAGTTTATTTAATAAAACATATTGCGCTAACAGGAGAGAATTCGAATACATGCATCAAGGTGAAATCTCGGAAATGAAAAAGACTTGTAAAAACTTCTATGCAAATCCAAAATTCTCAAATGCGAACGACTTGAAACCAGAGTATCGAACCGTAATATATTTCATTCCGGTTTTCGCTACCGTTCAACAAAAAAACGAATATCGGTTCAGTTCAGGTTTAGCTCCTGCCAAATGTGAACCAGTTATAGCATTTTGTCGCTCCGACCACTGTAATACTATATTAATCTGAAAGTTTGTTTTATTATTTCTAGCTTTTTTCACATACACTGCATTACACTTAATTTCGGAATAAAACTTAGTGATAATTAGCTCTAAGTCGAACGTTCACACGTTTGGTATACCTTTCTTCAATTAAACTTGAGTAAAATGTGCATTATTAGGGGACCAAAAATCGTAACGGAATATTAAATGGTTTTTCGTTTCGGTTCCGGTTCTTGTTTCGGTTCGGTTTCTTGTTTCGGTTTGTCTTTTCGGTTCGGGTTCTGTTTTCACGCCAGCAAAAATAACAGTTTTTTCTCGGTTTTCGGTTCGGTTCGATGCCCTGTCTGAAACCGCCCCCAATTTTATCTCTATATTATAGAATAACAAGATGTAATAACGACACATAATAATGAGTCAGAGGAAGGATCGGAGGAGAGCGAGGACGGGAAACGTTTAGCAAATAAATGATAATTAGCAAGACAGAGGGTTCACAAAGAGGAAGCAGGATAACGGTTCTAAGATGGAGGTAAAAAAGAAAGTGGGAGAGATATTTGGAAAGAACATGTTGGGAAGAGCCGAGTCTGAAACAGAGATTTCGGGGAGAGATTATTTAATCACTCGCCGCAGTATGATTTTGGAAAGCATCTTCTCTGTGGGCAAAAAAGAGCTACAAAAACAAGGATTCGTCTGCTTCTTGAAGAAATGAAGATGTCTGTCCGGTTTCTTACGCGGGGCTCTTTTCTATTTTAAAAGAATATTGTAATTCCCGAACGAAACGAAACGGTCAGCAATGTTCCAAAGGTAGAGTAGATACATCACAAAACCGTATCTCTTAACGTTGATTAAACTGAAACGTAGCATGTGAACAATATTTATCATTCTATATATGCCATATTGTTTTACTATTATATTCCACCCAAAAAGCTCTCGGTCATGGACTCCTTTCTAATATTACCAAATGAACGATATACGACAGGTACCAATCGGAGAGGGAAGTATTATACCGCAGGAACAGACGTAAACATATAACCACTTCTTAAAATCTCTACTCGGGTCATATTAGCTACAATAGTCCAAAGTCTACCGAATAATTCCGGCTGAATACCTCAGGTGGGACGATTTTGCAATTCCAAAAAAATTAGGTTTATACGAGGTGTAATAAAAATACGCGAATTTTTGGTTTTCTCGAAAAATCTTTATTTATTCATTGTTTTACCCTTCGAAGTATCATTCATCCGGTGCTGCTTTTGGTCAAATAATTCAACGATTTTGGGAAAAATTTTGCAGCCACCCGTTTCATGCCCAAACCATCCGTAAAAATTGATTGGCATGAGCCAAATGATATGCCAAACTCATCAGCAACCTCTCTAATAGTGATTCGGCGATCGTCCATAGTCATTTTCTCCACCTTCTCAACGTTATCATCGGTTGTTGATGTTCTGGGAAGTCCAGGGTGCTCGTCATCTTCTGTGTCTTTACGGCCCTCTTGGAAACTTTTGTACCACTTGTAAACGCTCGCTTTGTTTATTGAACATTCGCCAAAAGCAACATTTAACATTTCCAATTTGGTGCAGCACTGTATTCCATTTCTAATGCAGAATTTAATGCAAATTCTTTGTTCCATTTTTGCCAAAAGTCAAAAATCGCCTATCACAGCTAAACACGTGTAACCTTCTTGACTGCCAACAATAGAATAAGCTTTCAAAATGGCTGCCCTTAACAATGTACCTTAGGGGCATGTGTACCAATACACAGAAAAAAATTTTGACAATTGGAATTATACAGCCGGGGAAATTTAAGAATTCCGCGTATTTTTTATCACACCTTGTATCTCTACGATATATCTATATTCTTCTAAAGCAGGTCTCACCAATCCAGATATGCCATCATGGTAAAAATTGCTTCAACGATGAAAAGATTACGTAAACTAAATAAAAAAAATATTTTGAAGCTATTTAGTGCGATAAAGAATTGTCACTGGCCCGCTTTATTGATAGAAATGTTAGAACTCTACGGTCTAGATAGTGAAATATAATGACGGAATGACCCCATGACCATAACTTAATACTGACAGGTAATGTATTCGGACCACGGGCAAATTATATATCTTTCGGCACTAAATTTCGGCATGCATACATCTTCCATACTAACGCAGAACGTGATAGCAATAGTTTGATTCGAAGCCCGCGTGAAAAAAAACTCATGCAAAATACAAGCTGACGGCAGCCACTATGAAATCTGCTCCGCAGGAAGGCAAAAAAGGCGGTTAATTTTACTTCCACATGAAATATAGATGAGCTGCCAAGAAATGAAAAGAAAGGGTTAAACCCAGAGGCGTAAATATGAGTTCATGGACACGGGAGCGAATCTGAGAAAGCGGTTCCCTTGCTATCTTCGCTCGTTGAAGAGTACAGACCTGGAGTTACGCAATTCCTCAAGATATGGGAGACCGGATTCTGACGCCATTATGTTCCTCTTCAGAAAAATATTAGGATCTGATCTCTATTTAAACATCGAGAGTCCTTCAACTAATACCAGACAATGACACGCGTAACAGAGTGTAACCCCGGAGTAAGGCCACTGCTTAAGATAATTGAGGTGGAGATAATCTAACGTCATTGAGTTCCTCTTTCGAAAAAATATTACGATGGACTCATCTCTAGTTAAACATCAAAATTTTGTACAAACGACACCGTATAATGTCACGCTTATAGTTTCAAAAATGGCTAAGCATTATTTTGAAAGAATAATACGAGAATAAATGAGGATGTGCTCAATTCATCTAGATCTAGAGCATAACACCCACATTCACCGAAAATCCTGTTTTATCCAAATAACATTCGCAGACGTGAACATCAAGGAAAATGGCAACATATAACCACTGAACATGGAGAAGTTTAACATTAATTCGCAATTAATTTCCCCCCTTTCATTCCCATATTGGTACTGCGGAGAAAGTAGAACTGCCTTTCATTACAGCCTTAATGCGGTCACAGCTTTGAAAGTCTTTATTTAAACGAGTCTGTTGGCACAGTTTGCTTGAATAAAGCGAGCAACTGAATCATATCAAAACTTAATGATTTCCCTTCGAACTTATGGATGATATAATCGAGGCAACGACCTTTGCATATGTAATATGCCTAAAATGTATGCAGAGCAGCAAGGATGGAAGAGGAGAGGCGAAAGAAGCCGAGAGTGATGCAAGAATGAGAAGGATAATCAAGAACATTTTCACGGAGAATACAGACATGGGAGAGATGGGATGTAATGACCTATGAAGTCGTATTTCTATTGAAGATCTTAACAGAGCCCCGAAAATTACTGCCATTAGAAGAATGAACAGTGTAATTAACTTCCTCTGAGGAAAGGTTAACGTAACAAACGCACGCACTAACGTTTAAGAAGCTGAGGCCCGTATAAAAACTGCAGTTCTTTGATTCTCTCAAGAGAGAATCGTAGCAATTTTAGGAAAAAATGAATCGCTTGACTTCAACGTATTTTTAAGCATGGCAGATTATTTCTTACGGTCTCACTGTAAGTTGAACGCTATAAATAACGACTTTAACGATTGGTCGAAACAATCTCTGCAGGCAAGACAAGGGTTAAAGGAATAAAAAATGACGAAAATATATATTTTAGGAAATAGGTATGTTCATAACCTAATGGCAAGTTCTTAGTGTATTTCAAGAGTCCGGTCCTGGTGAAGTCTTTCCCCTGCTCTGATCATCAAACAATTCCATATGAATGTTGTGCTGACGAAGAAATATCCTTATTGCAAAAAAAACTTCGTGTTGATTGAATGGAGGAGTTGTTCTTTTTTCGCAACAACTGTTTGTTGTAGAAAAAGTACAACTCCTATCTTAATTCCGTATGATGGGTTTCCACATGATCTCGCCTATGAATGTTATAAATAACCTCTAAATATATACTTCTTTAATAATATATGTGATAATATACTTCTAAAATATCAGATTTAAAAGAACTCTTAACGTTGATTAAACTGAAACGTAGCATGTGAACAATATTTATCATTCTATATATGCCATATTGTTTTACTATTATATTCCACCCAAAAAGCTCTCGGTCATGGACTCCTTTCTAATATTACCAAATGAACGATATACGACAGGTACCAATCGGAGAGGGAAGTANGACTCCACTTGCTAAATTAGAAAGGTGAATGAACAATTGCTCCGTACTTTTGCAGTTATCTTAAGACAAGAACGTCGTCCGGATTCTTAATCCTAAGACAAGAATATCATTCTCCGATCCTGGATTAGTTTTCTTGTTCAAGAATCTACAATTGTATGATAGAAAACAAAATTATGATAACTGGAAACTCGTTACACAAACAGTAGAATTTATATATACATATATAGTATATATTACATACCTAACTAAGTACAATTTAAGGATAAATCGAAGATGGGGCTCTCTAGTCCCAATTTCGCCCAATATAGACGTATTGTATGATTCCTCCAAACAGTACCCACGTAAGAGTAATGAATCATTGAAACAGCGCAGAAATTAGTCCCCAGTCCAGTGGACGAAACTGGATGTAATGTTGAAAAAGGCAAAGCAAAATATTTGGTTACGGATTTCAAACTCTAATGATGAGGATTCCTATATCGGCGAGCACGAGGTTAACTAGACCGCGGGAAATCCCGAAATCCATTCGTACGATCCAAGCAGAGATGACGAAGGCTTGTAGATGGTGCAATGCACATCACACTGTGACGGATGTCAGGGCGAGATACAGAAGTGGAACACCGTCCGCTCGAACTAAAAACCCTTTGTTTTAAAGCGGCCATTATCGAAAAAAACCACAAGTCCACATCTCATTCATACTGAAGTAGAAGTTCCGTCGTTGGATTCCATCAATCACAGTCATTCACTCATCGTAACAATCGCGTAAAAGAGGTCAAGTCCTGAATAATCACTTCCTATTATAATCCTTCCATGACTTCTGCTAATTCTTCTCTTAGCTTGATCTTTCAAGTGGATGATCATGTCGGTTTGGAGCAGCGATTGCTTAAAACGGCTTTGCAATGACAACACAGACTACTGAGCTCTGTACCGAGATCAGAGATTATAATTTCTTGATGTGAATCAATGGGACATGTAAGTTCTCCACGAGGTTCTTCATCCTTTTACCCCGTAAGGAATGTTACTTGCTGGATCGGGAAATAAAATTTGAGACATTTCTATGATGAAAAGAGTGTGAAAGTAAATATAGATTGGGTCGCGCACAAAGCTAAATTAATGCTGCCTATAGGCAGATTTAGTTCAAATACAGATGTTACTAAAGCCATTCGATACTGAGGAAAATTTCAGGGAATTACGCATTTAAATCACGCCTAAGAGTGGAGAAAAGCATAAAAAAAAACCTCAAAGGGCAAAGAAACCGAGCGATTCTCTTGTTCTATTTTTCTAGATTTTTAAAAGAACCATTAAACCATTAGAGATATTATCAAACATATTTAAAGCCTAAAACTTTTCAGTCTGTTTTTTCATGCGACAGTTCGTATATTGTGTTCGCCCATACATGATATTCATACAATAATTCGATATCTGAGTGTTTTTCCTATGAAACATAAATATTTAATGCATACATATTGAAGTTCGATTTAGTTTTGAATACAGTGGGGTACAGTTTAGGGGTATTTTTATTTCAGAAATCCGATTCATTTGATGTCTCTTGTTGATTACGTAATAAGAGAGAACGTATAGAATTCGCATCTGTAACTTTAGGTAGTAAATAACGCGAATAAATTAGATGTTTCACTCATATTTGACGTAAAAGTTATTATCAGTTATATAGTTATGATCATATTTCTCCGTTAAGCCAAAAAATAGCATTTGTAAGGATTCGATGGGAATCCTGATCCCAGAACTGAAAGTGAAAAATTGAAGAAAATTACCTTTTCCGCACAAATTTCATTTGCAACTTCGTTTCCTTCTCATCTCATAGTTTAATACGTGCCATTTCAAGAAAAATGCACACCCGTCCTATCTCTTACAGATTTAGTTTAAAAAAAAAGAAGTCTCCATAACGAGAGAATAATTTTTGAAAATTACGAGATTGGAGACTTCAACGATCGGAACTGTGCTCGAAGAGGTACATAGTAAATTAAGAGCTAAGCACTAAGGATGTAAAAAATTTAAAGCAATATTAAATTAAATTGTATTGTGGGGAATCACCATCAGCAATTTCTAATTAAAATAAAACTAATAACCGAGTTTCAAATTAGCGGAATATATAATCGTCTTTACTCTATGATTTAAAAAAACTTTAGCTAGAGTCTTTTAGATACCTTTAACCTTCAGGGAGCGCTAAATTAAGTTTTCCATCATTTTAATTGCATGCATAAAAACTCAATTTATGGAAACTCATCTAACATGATAAATGAGGTAAGACAAAAGCTTCCATGTGAACTATATTGCGATGTACGTATACGTAGCTTACTTATTACGATAATGAACATTTCGGCAAATCTTTCATTGCATAGGCATATTGATTAACCAGTAATTGGTCGGAAGACTTCAAAACAGAAAAAAGATTCTTCGTAGATTAAAAAAATAGAACAAATTATATTAAAGTAATGCAACAAAAATGTAATCAAGACATTTCACTTCGCTAAGACATATTTCACACTTAGTCATATTTGCATGCGTAACCATCCCAAAATGCGAACTTTAAGACATCTGAATTTCATCGCCAAAATATCTGAAAAGTCAACAATGAGTTCCTTGGGGTAATTTATTTCTTAACTGCAGGACAAATGATAGATAAAAGGATTTGACTTAGCGTCACTAAGCCGATGACAGCAGTCCTCTATAGCTACAGCGGTGACAAGGATGTTACGTGTCTGCAATCTCTATTAGGGGTTCTCAAACTTTTTCAGAGGGCAACTCAGGTAAATCGAAAGTACATACTAAACGACTCTGATCTAGAGGATCACTATTCGTTATTCTTCTCATTGATTACATCTAGCTTGACCAGGTTAATTGAATTGTTCTTTGGAAGAATTTAAAAATAACGAGATATATGTAACGTAATAACTAAATAGTAACAGTAAATGGCTTATCATTAGCATAGACAGTATATCACTTTGATGGCGAGCCGCATATAAACGTTTCCCGAACCGGTTCTGGCCCGCGGGCCGTAGTTTGGGGACCACAGCTATAAAATATCTAAAGGGCAATTCTTAAAAACTGCTTTGGCATCGCAAAAAGCACAATGAAAAGATTCTTCCAGAGATAGGAAATGCAAGGGCGAACTTTGATCTAGGATCGATGTATGCATTATACAACAAAATTTACTGATCAAAAATTTGATCCACAGAGGTAATTTTTTGGCTTGATTCCATATAGAGCCAGACAATCGTATAAACAACAGTCGATTAGAAGATTTGATGCCGATTAGGTTTATTTCTTGTCCGTGTCGGAATCTTATACAAGTATGTGTGTGTATATTGGCAATTTTACATCCTTCTCTGAGCTCATATCTCTATTGCGAGGAGAAACGACAACCGATGAACACCAGCAGTACTGAACTGGACACCAAGAGATCTGAAGAGACCAAGAAGAAGACCAAAGGACCGATGGAACACAAACATCATCAAATACATAGAGGTAACATGGCAACGAGAAGCTCAGAATAGAGATTAATGGAAAGTGCTTGGGGAGGCCTACATCCGACGTCAACTACATCCGAATTCAACTTATATATATATATATATATGTTTATTTATTTATATACATATACATATATACACATATATATAAGTTGAATTCCAAGCGCCTCATGTAATGCGTCAATCCTTAAAAGAAGAACACTGGATGCGCGGGCATCTAATGGGCAGCTGGACGTTGATTCAGATGCCCTCAGCGGCGGCCTGGAGTCTCACCGTTCTGTTGAAATGGACCTCTCTCACATCGCCACGCGGGGGTGGAATGCTTCCGAGGTCCTTGACCTCGCAGCTAATGGCTATGCAAAATGGCGACCCGTTAAAATCCTGCTTATTTGTATATCGGGATCGGAGCGCGACCTCTCACGCGGCAGATTCTAATTGAAGCCTTGTTTCCGTACGAGATCCAAATAGTTTATGCCGCGAACAGTTACTTTTTTCCCCTTCCGATCGCTGCAGTTTCAGGATGTGACATCACCGTGATATGCAATCCGTCGGATGGAATCCAAATGAGAACGCGGTCGTGGTGAAGAGGAATGAACAGAGACCTGCATTCCTGAGAATCATTTTAACGGAATCTTGGAAGAGAAATAAAGGTCAAAACCGCAATTTCTCTCAACGAGCCAAAAATCGAGTTATTAATCCGTTCGATGGCTCCGGAGCACTCGAAACTCTCGCGTTGCTTTTCGATTGATCGAACTCTGTGTGGATGGCGAATGGCCTTGCTGCGCCTGGACGGGACGCAGGAAACAAGGGATGTAGTACGCGCATACGAAATTGCACTTTGACGAACTCGTACTGAGTTTTCCGGACGGATGCTCCAGACTTTTCAAACCTCCACTGGGATTCCCAATGTTAGGCCGGTTTCATCAGGAATTCAATCCCCAGATATTAATTAACAAAATATGTTAGCATCAGGCCCTACAGATAACCAAGTGGGTTGCGAATTCGCCTCTAGCGGAGGTGATCCCGGGTTCGAACCTCATGGCGGCTCATTTGCGCGATATAAACTGAGCTATGGAAGCACTTTTAACAAAACTATTACGTAGTAGTCTCTTCCGCCGATATAAAAAAAATAATAATAATCATTTATTTACTCCAAGGTAATGTGAAAAAAATCACAAAAATAATAATAAGAGTACAGAAAGAAAAAAGAAACTGCCTTAATTCGGNATAATAATAATAATAAATCGTCTTTATTCGGGCGAGATTGAGAGTAAAACTCTCCTCTTCCATCCAACCCGACCGATATTACGCAATTACAGATCGTAACACCTTTGACGTCTTCAACCTAGTACTTGGATAAATTTAATGAACTATCCAATGATATTGACAAAGCTGATCACCAGTAATGGACTCAATAATCTCCATTATTTTATCTTCGCAGATAATACTTTTATAGCTAACATGATACTGACCTGTTTTGGAACCGTAATATCTGTATTTCATAATGTCTTTTTCTGATTATTTTTCATGAAAATCTATTTCTAGTTGTTATGTCTATGAAATGATGTATCTGTACCATTTTGTTTGCTTTTCAGATGTGATTTAACCTGTCATTTACTAAAAACGTAATTAACTATCAGTAGGTTTCGCTGGTTTTTCACACCCCCCCATTCTGTGAGTGTTTTCCTTCTGTGGTGTCCAAAGTCCAAACTTAGGTTTTACGTAAATCCCACAAATTATTTTTCTTCCATGCACTTCTTTCAAGCTATCTCTTTTAAACTTCATATGACGAAGGGTTAGATGTAAGAGGAGACTTGATAATCTCAATTTCACCCGAATAAAGTCGCATTATTATTAATAAACGGAATTTCAGAGATGCAACAGAAAACCAGAAAAAATTTACGGCGGTCGGCTCCAAGCAACAAAGTGGTAGTAGTATCGTTAAAAGTGCTTCGACAGCTTAGGTCATTTCGCACAAAGGCCCAAACTGGGATTCGAACCCGGGCCGAGCAACAAGGGTGCGTGTATCCAGGTCGAGGGTGACGAATCTATGACATGCGAGAGATGCTTTTTGACTCTGACAACTCTGACTGCTATATCCTTCCCATGTATTATTCACTTAAAAAATGAAGTCCCAGAGTAAATAAGTGTTGATTCTATTCATTCGTTATGATAATTAAATATTAATTATGTCAATAACCGCATCTTAATCCCTTCAATGACGCAATAAAACACACAAATCAAAATCTCACACTATGGTTTGGCACCACATTGGCACGCAAGTTCTTTATATACATTATATATATGGCACTTTTGCCGCAAAAGTTCGCCATCCCTGATCCGGACCATGCGTGCGCAGACTCGGGTTATCCGGCCCACAAAGCAATTGAAAAACATTTGATGTCTTCATGCTAATGAAATGCAGAAGTAACACACAACTTCGATCATTGCATTTATATTGAAGTGTTACTGAAAAGATCGTGGAGACATAAATAAATCGGGATCGTTTGAATTGATTTTACCAAAGCTTCTTGTTCACATTTGTCCGTCGAAGAAGTACTGTCGGCATCATACGGATCGTAAGTAATAAAGCGTCAAATATGGTCCTCGAGCCAAATAGTTTAGGTGCCCACGGTCTAGACAATTCGTCTGTAGAGAAACGTGAGTAGAGCAAAATATTTGTATGAAATATAAGATCAAGAGAGCACATATCAGAAGAAATCAACGTAAGAAGTTCAAAAACTTGATGGAAATGGGAATTTCCATAATTGAATCACTGGTACATGCAAGCTGCGGAAAATGTGAGATCTTTCAATAGTTCGCCGTTATAGTAAATCCTCGGCTTCTCTCAGAACTCGACTGAATGAATTTCATTTCACCCATCATCTGAAGGTGTAAAAAGAGTAATCAGATGGAATAATCCACTATTTATCTTTAATAAAAGTAGTAGTAGTAGTAGCATAGTCGTGTTGTTAAAACGGCTTCGGCAACTACGCACATACTGTCCCCCGCCGGGAATCGAACCAGGGACCGCTTCCACCAACGGCAAACGCGCATCCCACTTGGCTATCCGTAAGCCCCATTATAAAAAACGATTGATATAACTTTACAATTGCTTTAGACCCGTAATAGTCGTTTAAGAAGATACATATGTATTCCCATCCATTTCCATTAGATTTATTTTATCGTCTTCCATTGAATTTATTTTATAGCTTATCATACATTCGCATAACGGATTGAAAATAGAAGATCCATAAGATTTTTCTCTGAATGAAATAACCGTCTGAGTATTTCAGCCGATTTCAATCGCATGGCCCCGTTTACAGCAACGTTCTAAGGTTGGATATTATATGATTATCTGAAAAGATAATTGATTGAAAAGGTGTGGAAGAGTTGACAACGTTAATGGAAATGGTTCCTGGAAGAAATTTCACCGCACCAAGTGTGATGTATTTTACGACTTCGAACTCGACAGTTTTCGTAAAAGGAGAAAAAAGAAAGTTCAAAATACCGCGTAGACAAAGAAAAAAAACACTGAAAAATGCGGCAAACGGAAAACAAGTAAAGGAGGACATTGGAAGAAAGTAGGGAATCTGGACGAACAACTTCACATAGACTGTAGACCTTTCAGTAATTGATTTCGTTCCCAAACCGCTATAATAAAACCATTACGTGGCAATGCAGGGAGAACCATTCCTACGGGACCAGCACGGAGAAAGAAAGGATGCTAATGAGATCAAGGTCCGATTGATTCTATAGCTGCTTACACCGCAATTTAATCCCACGAAAAGGTTCCCTGGAGAGAAACGATCCACAAATCTGTTCGAAATGAAAGCCTGAGCACCAATTCGAGCGTGAAGAAGTCCTCTGAACCCAATGGCGACACCTGCTACTTAATTAAAAGTCGTCTAATGGCACGTGATGGCAACCGCAACAAGGCTACCGAAGTGAGAATTTCAGGAATGACACGTCTTTCTTCCCTTTTTTTGCAAATCGCCGAATTTTGCTACAACTGCGATGTTGTTTAGCTGAATATCACATGGTATATATTCGTGTAAAGGTCGATCTCGCGTATAGGTCGTGCCCCCGAATTTTTACTTAAAATTTCCGTTTCTTACGTATCTCGTGAATAATTCCACCGTTTTTTCGTAAATATTAAACACTGTTAAGCTTCTTCTTGTGGACTAGTTTTAATTATAACGAGTGGAATTTGAAAAAAAGTATATTTTCAAATGGATTGACAAGAAAAGTAACGAATAAGTTCTGAGGGAAATAAAGGAGGAGAGGAGTTTATTTAAAGAGATAAGAAAAACTAAATTAGTAAATAAAAACACAATCTGGCTCCGTCCACAGAAAAACTGTTCTTTTTGGAGAAGTTCCACCAGATATCGCCAGAATTGATTCATTATAGAAAAACCAAATTTGTTGGACATGTTTTGAGGCATAAAAACTTTCTGGAAAATATAATGGAGGGGAATATACTGGGGAAAAAAAGAAGAGGAAGGCCAAGAAAGGAGTTCATTGATGACATAAAAAGAGCTATGGGAGTTATGACATACAAGGAAACGATTGGCAATGGAGAGACGTGTATGGTTGCAGCTCTGTATGGATCTACCTTTACAAGATGATGATGGAGGGCTAAAAGAGATATAATTTAATATCTAGAGTTTGAGTTGTATAAGTTAGAAATAATTTCGTACAAGGCATTGACAATTTTTGTGCAATCTTCACTTTTTCAATTAAAACATAAGAAAATAATATTTATTAAAATAATAATAAAATAATTTTTCGAGTAAATATACGTGTTACACGAAAAAAATTTTCCAAAGATGACTTGGGAAGTTTTTATTTCGAAGCAAGTAGAACTTTCTGGATGACCCCGTCGTGTGTAGGTCGTCCCTTGATTTTTTCATTGAAATTTTGAATTTAAAGGTCGACTTATACAAGACTCTATACGGTACTTAAAATCCGCGAGTTCACATAATTACAGAAGAGCTTACCTCTTAATATATACATGAAATGTTCATTGTTTGCTGTCCTTAACCTGAAGTCAAGACAGTTCTTAATCAAAACAATCTCAAATAAAATTCTACCCTTTTACAAGTACAAAGGTACGCAAGATACCCTAGATAATCGCGTAATTTATACCTAATCATAGTACATGTACATTGAGGCTGATGCGACTATTACGTCATAATTAGTCGGTAATTTTCCCGAAGAATTTTTTGCGAAATGCTCTCCGGGTGGATATGCCATTAGGTGAACCCCATACCCTCCTCCCTAGCAGCTTGATGAAACATTCATTCATTGAAATGGTGTTGAAATAACCTCGCAATTCTTCCATACCGTGTAGAAAGAATACGAATCCAAATAGTGTACTTCGTAATAATCTTCTATTTAGAGGTGGATCTTTATTCGGGATAAACATATTGCGATCGCTATTGGAAGGATGTGAAGGACAATCTTAGGCAGAAGAAACACAATACTAACAAATTTGGCTCGTTAATAATTGGATGATGAAGTCTCAGTTTACAAAGAATAAACCCGCGATTACAGGTAAGAGATGAAACTGGAGGCGAAGAAAAAACTACGTTTCAGGAGAGAGTTTTCTCGTCAGCAAAAGAGGCGCATACTTTATTAGGTACGAGTGGACGTCATTCCTAAACAAGCGGTTGAGTACTTTTTATCAATTTCATTCGCCAACTTTGACTTCGATTTTCACCAGCAAACGTAATGATACATTCACCTTTCGAGAACCATTTCTCGGCTCTCATCAACGCTCGCAGTTGGCATACCTAAATAATACTTCATTTTATGAATAAGCGCGAATGTGTCGTTGACATGGCTTGCAAATCACTTCAAAGATCATTTTGGCGATTCACGTACATCAAAACATAAATCTGTAAAGGTGCAATAACGTGACCTCTACTTTCTGATGTTGTTTACCACGACATCGATAAGTTATACTTTTTTAAGAATATTTTATTCTAAGTTATACATTCATAGATATAGATGGAGCTATAAATAATTTAATATAATAGCACCACAATAATATAAAAATTCATGAACAATAAATAATTTAAATAGTATAAAATCTTAGTGTAAATAATTATTCAATTTTTCAAGTTAATCAATCTCACTCAGTATTTGCTTTTCTCTACTACTTAAATAATTCACATACCGTAAAAAACAACATGAAAATTATCATTTTTTCTAATTTAGCTTCCTTATTTACGATAACTTCCTTACTTATTTACAACATCATCATCAGCAAAAATATTGTAATTTAATCCACTTAAAATGTTGTGTTAAGTTGCAATTGTGGAAGTTTAGAATAATTTACGGGCGCATTAAAAGATAAATACATTAACAATCAACTTGTGAACCTTGCAGTTAGTGTAATTCCCTGTGAGCTGTCTCCGGCAAACCACCACGAATAATCGGGACAGATTTTCACATGATTAGGAATATAATTATATCTCACAGAATCAGGCGCCAATTACTAGTCAGGCGTTAAGATCTTGCGGTCGGGCAACCAATATTGAAGAGCGACCAAAACATTTAAGTATGTCACTCTGAAACCGTTACGTCGTCCTAAGAATTTTAATACGAAAGCCACAGTCCCAACGCATTACAAATTAATGTCGGAGACTTACCACCAGAAGGATCACCCGAAGGATTTACAGCGAATTCCTCCTCGAGAACCGTAACCGGTTTCGAAACACTCTTCGCATGGTCTTCCTCCGATGCCATATTGCCGTCCGGCGCGACCGTTGGCTCCTCGGGCACAACACACTGGCAGCTATGGTACTCTTCTTCCTCCACGACCTCCACGCCTTCAACCTCTTCGATAGTTACACTCCCACCGTTTGTCATGCCCACATGAAGCAAACTCTGGCACTCTAATTCTGTCGTATGGACCTCCGTTCCGTTCTCGTTGGGGATGACATCGTTCACTTTGAGAGCCTTGCCATCCAAAACTTCGACGATGTTACCATTGGGGATCGTGTCGTGCACCATTGGCTTCACGCTTGCCACGGGACAATTGACGTAATATTGAGAGCTGTGGGCGAGAGAGACGTGCTTTATTTTCACGCTCTCCACAATGAAATCATCTCCCGGGGAAAGGAAGCCCCCCTTTGAGTCACTCTCCTCCAACTTCCCATCCTTCGCCGCTTCTATATTGTTGAGATCTTCGGAGGAGACTGGCTTTGTTTCCCACGTCCCATCGTCCGATATTTCTATCACTGCCAAAGTGTCTTCGGGCGGTACCTTCTCGACCAAGGTATTGTTAGTGCTAACGGTGGTCGCGGAAACTTCCGAAATTAAGCCGTTTTCCACTGCGCTCACTGCTATCACCGTCGTTTCCTGGGTTCCATTCATTTTGATGTTTCGAACAGTACGAATTACTTCCAGAATATTGCTTCTCAAAGATGAAGTTTCTCACTTAATGTCATATTCGGGTTCGCTGAAATAAAATTTCTCACGCACTTTCTACGGAAATTCCATGGAGGAGATCGCGGAAAGTATTTGCTTCACAGGCATTTCCCCATCCTTGAGGTTATTTGCTAGGTCATGAAACTACCTTAGCCTTTACTGTGGACTATATCCTTTTGTGGAGTCCGCAGACGAGCCTTGTACTCGTTCGACGCTGAGTTTCTGGCGAGGATGATGAAGATGATCTCTGCAAATAAATGAAAGGAAAGGGATCAATTGAATGCTGCAAGAGTGAGGTTATCGTAAACAGTAAATAATTGTAACGGATTAGGTTTTGGGTCAAATGTTCCTTGACAGTGAAAAGAGGAAAAATTAGCGTCATTCCAATTTTAATTTGGAAATTAGGCTTTGTGAGTCAAATACCGGATTTGGAAAGATTATTTCCTTTGCTCCTATTCTAGCGATACAATCACGACTTGATTCCAAACTTTTCATAGAAATTTTGAATTTAAAGGTCGACTTATACAAGACTCTATACGGTACTTAAAATCCGCGAGTTCACATAATTACAGAAGAGCTTACCTCTTAATATATACATGAAATGTTCATTGTTTGCTGTCCTTAACCTGAAGTCAAGACAGTTCTTAATCAAAACAATCTCAAATAAAATTCTACCCTTTTACAAGTACAAAGGTACGCAAGATACCCTAGATAATCGCGTAATTTATACCTAATCATAGTACATGTACATTGAGGCTGATGCGACTATTACGTCATAATTAGTCGGTAATTTTCCCGAAGAATTTTTTGCGAAATGCTCTCCGGGTGGATATGCCATTAGGTGAACCCCATACCCTCCTCCCTAGCAGCTTGATGAAACATTCATTCATTGAAATGGTGTTGAAATAACCTCGCAATTCTTCCATACCGTGTAGAAAGAATACGAATCCAAATAGTGTACTTCGTAATAATCTTCTATTTAGAGGTGGATCTTTATTCGGGATAAANAAATAAGTTGTAGAATAAAGCAAAATATCATAAACAAAACAAGGAATGAAAGAAGAAACTTCAAACAACCGGTGCAATAGTTACGTCTAACTTCGATAGAGAAATTTCACAACTAAAATATAGAACCACCATGAGTTATGGGTGAACCAGGCGAACGCCTAAGGCACCTCGTTTTAGGGAATTTAAATTACCAACGGTAGACATAAACATCATTACAATGGGTATCTAATCATTCGAAATTAGGTCGTCTGAAGATGGTGAGGAGGGTAGCGGATAAAAAACCTTGCTCGCAAGAGGACTATTGCCATAGAATAAGGCGATAATTTCTAAGAAAGCACTTATATACGGGCCTCTTTGAGGAGTTGGATACGATAATTGCCTAAACAACCAACATCATCGGAGATGATGACCTTTATTGATATTCTTCGGAACTGTGTCGTTAGGAAAGAATGCGGATTTTTGAGAGAAACGACATCTTTGTGCACTGAGAGGATTGCAACAGGTTCGATGGAAGATTATTGTGCCAAACCAAGCAACATCTATTGGTCTGCTACAACTCTAATGGGGCAATTTTCCCATGTAACAGTGGTTGCTCATTTATTTAATGTCTTAACATAAGTTTTCTACCTTTCGGTAGGTCCATGTGCCCTAATATTCCCTATTCATATCCCTTTCATTCGCTACCTGATAACCCACCCCACCCTTTATGTCATCTAACATTTTTTGCCTTTGCCTTCCCCTCTGTCTTTTCCCTTGCATTCCCCCTCTATCACATTCTTCAGCAACCCCTCTTCTCTCAATATCTGACCCTAAATAGTTTTCTAAGACTAGTTCAGTCAATTCTTCGAATTAGGTAAAAACAGATGTGACGGGGATTCTATCCGGGACTCCCGGATAGCCAAGTGGACAACGTGTAAGACTTCGATGATAGCGGTCCCGGGCTCGATTCCCCGTTGGGACTACGTGCGAAATGACCTCAGCACTCTTAACTACTACTAAGAAATACCGCAAATGAGTGTATTTGATATAAATAACTGACAGCAAGCAAAGAGCACAAAATATTAAACGTGAAATTTGACTTTTGCCCTGAACATATGTTTTGTAAAGAATATAAAACACTCTTGCTGACATACTATAGGCTCTAATCATGTCCTGAAGGAAAGAGTGTTTTAGTTTAGATCTAGTACTATTCAGGTTATTCCAGAAATGAAAATGAACGGAATATCTTATAAAACCCTCATTTTCCTCCCATGTAGATACACTATGATGCAGCCTGCACGAGTGTACCCACTTTCTTCCTCCGAAGACCCCAAAATTGGGCCCATCATCGTATGCATCCGCTTTCCCTTAGTAAAATTCTTCGAGAGTTTAGTGATAGTAGCGGCTACTCAATTCCTTTGGAAAGAGTAAAATATCCATAAAAATGTACCTTTTGAGTATTTGATATTCTTCAATTACCGGAAACCAGAAAAATCTTCAAATTTGTGCATTTTCTCTTAGCACCACTACCGTTATAATAGACAAATGCTTCATTATTGTACCTTTATTTGCATTTAGAAAGATTTTTAACGAAAAAGATTTATGGAATTGTTGCCTACAATTAACAACATTATCACTAAGAAAGGAGCTAATATCAGTTGATTTGTTGAACAACCTATGATTGTTTTCAGAAAGATTAACTTCAAGAAATAAAATCTCGTGAGTTTAAGAACTTAGACTGCTTCTCACCAAAAGCTCTATCTTTCGATGCATTTCAAATTGAAAAAAATGCTCATTTTTCTGATTACTAGACTAGAATACTTGTGATTACTGGAACCACCTGCAGGTATACTATTTTGACCCTAGCCGTGATACATTGAAACAACCTAACTCAGACGCTCGGTCGAGAAAATGGAAAATAATGGCAACATCCGGCAATATTCTAACAAAAATTCCCTGAGGAATCTCCAAGTTTCTCACTCTATTGACTCAACATCTGAATAACAAATGCGGGCATACTTAAGACCTGCCAAATAGGAAAGTTAAGTCAATAATTATAGACTTCCGTGATAGTTCTTATGGATGAAAAGCTTGTTTGGTCAAGGTTTTCCAGAAGTTATTGGTCGTTAAGTGTTCCGTGATCTAGATATTTAACTGCACTGTTATTAGAGTCTTCCTCCATCAGAACGTAACACTAATAAAGGTCGGAACTAAAAAAATCGCGCACTTACACTCAATCTGCGAGCCCACTCTAGCGTCATTACGGTCACACTTGTGTCGCATTAGAAGAAAGGAAGTACAAAGAAGACCACCTACAATCTTAAGAGGAAATTATGAATTATTGAACCGCCTCACAGAATGCCGAATCAGATTTACCACCCCTATCTATCTCCTAAACTACACATATGGTTAAATCTTGTTAAACGAATCTTAGCCTTACTACATAACCTAATACCCTAATATCTTTCTACTCCTTATAAAGCCTTGAGGGTTACCACGTAGTAGGAATTGTAAAAATCTTCTCAAATATATTAAATTTTGAATAACTTTTGCATACTTTTTTAGAAATTTCTACTGAAACGTTTAAAGGATGGGCATTTCTAACCTCGGGATCCTTCAAGAAAAAACAGTGCTCGTCTGCTTTCTAGCTATCTCAGGAGCAAGGTAAGGTAATTCCGTCATAATTCACTTCTATCGATTCAATATTTAAAGTAGGCATAGGAGCACAGAACTACTCCATACCTAAGTTCTCATTAAACAGCTTTCAGTATCATGCAGCTTCGTTATAACCTTTCTCAAGAAACATCTTCCTTTGCAATTCAAACTTCAATGAAAACAAATACAACCGATATGATTGATCAAAATCTCCTCATTGTCACATACAGCCACACGCCCTGCGGCGTATCCTTTAGTGCACCAGGAAAGCCAAAAGTGAGGAGGGGACGCAAGGAATTCTAAACTGATAAATAACGAGCTCCGTGGTCTGGCAACAGTTAAAGTGGCCATCTTTCTATTAAGGACCGTCCGCATTTGGTGGCCGTAAACTATACATATTTCCAGGATAAAAATCCGTGACGAATGCCTTCGAAAGGGGTGAAAATAAATGACGAAATGGGGGTGACCTAAACGTCTATAGTATTCACAGGTCTTCTTCCATTTATCTGATTCGACGTCAGAAAATTATAGATAGATAAATGTGCAGCCACAGATAAAAATTCATGGCATCTCACGCAAACATCGACAGGGAGAAAACAAATTCAAGACTGCAGTAAAACACAGCAAGCGTAATACGAATAGACTGTGTTAGTTGTAACATTTAATTGGTTGATAATTGTGATCCTTAACGTTCTAATTGAACATACATATGGGGCTTGATAGAGCATCGTCAGTAAGTTTTAATACGGTAAAAATCGTAAGATTCATCTCTTTGTTATTGCTATAACGATAGAGTAGCGTAAAGCATACAATGAAAAGTAAAATTTGGATATACTGTTAACTTTTAAAATTTAAAAGTACGGAATAAATATTAATGGTCGGTGGTTAAGAACTTTATTTACTTCAGTAGTTTTGAAACGCGTACGTAAAGGTTGAGGAAACCAATTTCGCAAAGGCTGCAGAATGGGTTACGAAATTATTATTTTAAAATGGTTTTCTCTAGTTTTGAGAAGGTTTTATCACTTCAGCAGATACTTCTCGCTATCTAAATTAGCTCAAATTTCGAGCAAATGGTAAAGAATATTAAATTCGCATTATCCACGCCGAGAAAAAATAAGATCTAGAGGTAAATTAGGTTCCTCTAGAGGTTTCTACGTCTTTACTTCCTTTAAAAATCTTCCGATAGGTATTTTTACACAAAAATAATAGTTTCCTGTCCTATTAATTAAACAATCCTGCAAATCACACCCTACCTGAATCAAATCACTTGAATATTCTCTCATTCGAGTGATAAACGCGTAAAACCAGGGTTCACCTTCAATTTCACCCCTCAAATTCGTATAAAATGATTTTTCAGTCGCTGTATCTCATTAAGNAAAAAATAAAAAAAACACATTTGTGAGAATATTATTCTTAGGGTTCTAACAGTAGTTTCACAGCAAATTGTGAAGAAGAAATAGGTGAAATTAGCAGCGAGTAAAATCCAAAATAAAAATCAAAGATTCCACACACGAATATCCTCATTCATGCGCAGAAATACGTCATTTCAGAATCAGATTATCGTTATAATTCCTTCAATAGTTTATTGAAAATGAGTAACGAGAAAAATCTCGAAAGATGTTAACCTGGGATGAGGCAACCATCATACAAAAATATGCATGCGTTGCAAAGAAAGAAAGAAACGTTTTGAAAAACTTACTAAAATCAGAAAAATAATAACTTAATCGATTTATATTGACAATAAAAGAAGTGGACATGATAGGAAGATAATCGGATAAAAAAATAAAAACCTTGTAACTCAGAAAAAGCTTACAATTCCCTCATTAACCAAAATCCACGTCTTTGTAAGACTAAATAATTTTTATAACATTTGATACTTGATACGTGTCGAGGTTAACACATTAAAGACACTTTGGGCCCATAAAAACAAAACATTTTTTTAAAAACGATCAAATTGGGCTTAATTAAATATGCATTTCCTTATCCCAAATTAAACTTAATTACACTACCACTGACACAAGGCATATTACCACTCATGATATAAAATAATTTTAATACTTTAAACAAAAACAATTATTGTATGCATTTTTTCTTTTAACAATGTGATCGACAATGATTCCTGAACAAATTTTCAACCGGATAATTAAGTGTTCTTAGACCTCCAAGATGTTATCTGAGATTTTATCTTCACTTTATGGGGATGTAATAAATAATTCAGAATCACTCTAAAGAAGAGCTCAAATTTTTACCGGAAAAGCAGCGATAGTGGGTAGAAGCACCGCTCTTCAACGAAACGAAACACCTTCTGCATAGTCTAAGAGAAATCAAAGAGAAAATTTTCACCAGCCTGGCGTTTAATAGTGACCGATAACAAACTTATTTGATGTTTACCGCTACACTGTAACCACGAAAAAAAGACAGCTACGCACAGTCCAAATCTGTGACAAAAGTTTCTTTGTAAATTCCAGAGCCTTTAAAAGTGTTTAGTAGAGTGGCATAAGCCCCGCCTTCTGACCCTTCCTACCGGTTTCCCCTCATACCAATTTGGTTTCTCGGGAAATCTCCAAAGGTTATACGACCCTTTCAACCCGTTTCTGCTGGACGGAATGTGGTAATTGTCCATCCTACAGATGCTCTTTATCTAAGCACGGAATATTGAAATGCAGCATATAAGCTGTCCGAGGTCGTGCATTCAGCGTGGACGGCATCCATTTCGAAAGAATTTTAATTGCTTATCGCTGAAGATTTACGCTTTCGATGCTACCGAACGGGCACAGAACTTCTATCTTCCGTTCATTAAAGACAACAAAGTCAACGCGAAATGATGAAAAAATACAAGAGTTTTTACACGTTAAAATCTAAACATTCCTATCGATAAGATACTCTCTTCCAAATAATAATCCTTAACTTTTATTTCACTACTATTCCTAAACTGCATCATCGAGTTTTGTTTATATTAAGAGATATGTTAGAGGAAATATAAATTTTTTATCTTTATAATCTGCACGATTCGAATTTTAAAAAGTAGATCCGTATTTAGTACACTATATAAACGCGTTAAAATTTACTACTGAAACTGCCTCTTTGTATTTTCGTAGAAATTTACAAGTTTCACCCAAGAGAGAGAGAGATACTGAGAAGAATAGTAAGTCCTGGTTATGGGGCAAAAGAATTGGCCCCACGCGAGGAGAGTAATAGAAATCTGACTTTTCCACAAAGTAGAGCGACGGATTAAGTCCTGGCTTTCGGTTCCAGTTTAGCTTCTCTAATCGTTATTTAGAAGTTGAACCTATTAGGGGGATGAAATATATAGTAAATTAACCAACGGTGAATTTTCGAGGGTAAAAACCATCCACAAAACAACTATCGACTAACTGAATATCAAAAATATCGGAACTGGTAGTATTAAAGTTGTTATCCGCATCCGACAGCAATCTACTTCACGACAATTCTGAAAAAAACAGGAAAATGAAAAAATAGAATTCCTTTGAATATCAGTGATCTCTGTTTAGTTTGAGTACATTTTTCTATTCCTATCATGGCTGGATGAATACTTAAATGTTGAAGGTTGGTTTATTTTGTCAATTACCAAACCTCTCCAAATACCATTCAGTGCAGCTCATTTACATCGTATCTCATATGGAGGAAATATTACGAATATTGTTAATTAAATTTACAATTTTTTAATTCTGTCATGCTAAAAGTGAAATACAACGCTTTTTAAGCGATAATAAGTGAGTACGTAATGCACGAATACTAATTAATATAGCAGAGCAGAGCTTCATAAGACGCAGCATTGAACTTGATAATAGTTAATTCTTAGCGAGAAATTTCTCCTCCCCTTAATCTAAAAGTACCGAAAATTTTAATAAATTGGTCTTAAACTACTTTGAAGGAGACACTCTTACAGACTGACCATTATTTTAGATAAATCGGAAGAGATAGTGTACACCAGCGAATCTCATACCTAAGGAAAATTAGGATCCTTACTTAGATTGCATTCACTATGCAGAGTGACACCGTAAAGAAAAACACTAGATGAGTTCCACAACATAACTATTTTATGTAGAATACCAAATGAGAAGATCCGCCAAGTTAACACCTCAGTATGTTCCGGACCTGAGGAAGCCAACGGCATCTCTAGCAAAACGTCGTCGTCTGAACTGACCACCGCTAGGTTCCAGAAAAAAGCATACCATCATAAGACAGTATGTTAATTTTACCACTGAGAATTTAAAAATGAACTACAGATCACAGATTATTAACAGACTTTACGGAAAATTTATTAAAAATTACAGAATATAACGGCTCTTTAGATAAGGGAAAAACTTTTACATTGAACTCAGAGCGGGTACAGTAGATTTGACTCTGATTTGGTAGAGAACCCATTGTAACAACCCGTTCTTTTCATTTCCTTGTAATGTATTTACCTTTCAATATTCGCCTTTAGAAAATCTATATATTCGCGAGAATACGAACTTGAATCTCGAAAAGATATTTGCTGAGTGACGACGTGAAAAAGATTTTCGGTGAAAGAAACTGTCAATTATTTTGTTACGCCTCTTATGTTAGACTTGAATCTTCTCCTATTAAAAGAACTGACCTCTTCATGACTACACTACCTTGTTCTGTTAGATGTATGGTCACAATGAATATCTCTAAACGCTTTTAATCTCTAGAGACCAAGGTTGCAGTAAATAGAAACGTGAGGCAAGGATAAGGATTCTGCAATGCCCGCACTTTAAAGGTGTACACCTCCACTTGTGCCTTAAACATGAGCAGCGGTCAGTGTGTGAACATGAACTTAGAAAGAGGAAGGGGTAGTTCGACATTGAAAGCGAAAATGGATGTTATACCTCATATTCGGTAGGGTGAGTATGCGATTTTACTTGTGATGTTATTTCCATAGGCCTCTTCGGCATCGAAACTCGAATAGCGGGATAAAGCAATGAAAATTATATATAATATTATATATTATATAACATGACTGGCGAAGAAAA
>KZ312408.1:266734-294409 GCA_000376725.2 Ladona fulva
CATGGTCTTAATGGGCTTGGTTTGTACAAGTTTGACCATCCTTTGTTATTTCAATCACAGTACCTTTTGGAATATTTTACCTTTGCAGATTTTTGGATTTGTAATGAATAAATGTATTCGTTCAAGGAGCCCTCCATGTTTGTCTTTCTAGGGTTAGTGGCAAAGGTATAGTGTAAAAATTATCAGAAAGAAGTTATCCATCCCAAGCATATTTTTGAAGTTGAGCAATGATATTTAATGCTATTACTTATATTTGATGTTGAATGTACTAATAGAGAATTTTATTGAACTGAATTCTTTAACTTAAGTGAATAATTATACGAGTAATGCTAGTCAAGCTTAAAGATCTCAGCCAATCTTATCTGTAATAGTAAAACGTTTTTATGTTTAGTATCCTGTGAAATGGCTACCGACCATTACCAGTGCTATTAGATCTACCAGTAACCTAAGGCAACTACTGGAAAGTGCTTCTAAAGCTATGTCTCCAGACAGCAATTATCCATTACCAGGGATATCCCTAGGAATTTCAGGATCTCTAGTAAATTAGGCTTGTGGACCATTAAAATAGTACATATCAAAGTCAAGAATACAAAAAATTACTTCGAATACAAAAACAGTGCTGTACTGGTGGCTCATTTTGGAAAGCAATTAGATTAAACACAAATATTAGAAGTAATTATTTTCTTAGGATTCTGTATTTTTTTCATCTCAGCCTCTGTGAAATAATTCTGCAACTCTTTCTCGTTCATAGCTGAGTTGTCATTTTTTTAAAAGGTTTACAATGTTTTGAGATTATGAACTGGAATTTCATCAGTTCTCATCATTAACTTCCATCTCAATATTCTTTGTCCACAAAGGAGGTTTGGCTATACATGGCAAGTAAAGATAAGAAATTACTACACAGCTGGAAACATATGGTTTATGAACTCATATGGCTGGGGTAATTTAAGTTTAGGATTGATTATATTATCAAAGCCACTAGGGCTAAACTATTAAACTAAACTAAACTAAATTTTTTATCTAGCACACTTTGGTACATTAGGATTAGCATTGGAAAAGTCAATGTCATTTTTATCTAAATATATTTGTGGGAAATATTTCCTCCAGTATTACAAGGAAATTTTCAGGGTTTGAGATCCTACTTACCTATCTTTTTTGATGTACTTGAGTTTTTAGCTTTAACACCACCAGGAGCATTTTCTCTCATTTTTGGCAAGACCTTGGGTTTACAACCCATCACTTTCGATGTATTTTGCCTTCCTGAATTAGATTCATTTGGCTGCCTATGCTCCATTTTAGATGCAACATGGTTGCCTGTGAGATTTCCTAGGGATTTTAAAGTCATCATTATCAAAATGTGCAGAATGTCACATATAAATGAAAGAAAGAACAATTTACTATCTTATTACAAAGCTAGGAGTATCACTGGTAAGCTTTAATGTCTCATTAAAATTTTAATAATTATTTAATCATACCTTTTACATACTAAAACATTACCATTTAGTCCTTTCAGTTTTACTTACCAACTGACTGTGCTTTTAAGTAAGGATGTTTCGGTTTTGTACCACATTGAACATTTTCTCTCTTTTTCATGGACGTGTCCTTAGGTCTTCTATTCTCCATTCCAGATACAGCATGGTTGCTTGAACTTCCTAATTATTTGAAATTCAGTTTTCTCAGAAAATATGAATTAAAAGTAGAAAATATAAAGCTCACCCTGGCTATGCCATCTCTACTTGGGATAAATAAATACAGTAATACCAGATTTTTAAGGGACTGACTGAAAACCACATTTGTAGCAGGATAGTTTAAAGGAGGGATGATAACTTTTTATTTCTTGCTCATTGAGAAACAGGAAAGGGTTTCTTGGCTCTTCGATTTTTATGTAAGCATTCTACACCTTCAAATATGGGAACTTCTTTAGTTAGGTTTTGTGTGTCACAGCTGAAGGTGGCAATCTGGTGAATCTGCTAACTATTGCTGTGGACTGCAATAGTGAGAAAACATCACAGAACACAATCTCTTCTAGACCATGCTCAGCATCCCATCCAATAGAGCACCATCTCTGGCTTTTTGAAATAATTCAGACTAAAGAAAATACTGCAAAGAGACTTTCTGCTAGCTAACTTTCTGCCTCTGAAACATGACTGATGGGGAAGATCTCACTGTCATAGGAGCTAGAATCTCCTATGACACTGGGATGGTTATTGTTTTATTTTGTGATGTATTCATTCTCAAAGGTATAATCATAGAAAAGAGAGAATCACAATGTTCCAATCAGAGACAAGGTGAGGCAAGAGAAAAGAATGAAGGATGGTAATGCAGATAATGTTAACAATTTTGGGTCTATCAAATGAGGCAAAAAATCGGCTCAAGTGAGTTGCATGACATGTGAGTACATAGTAATCCACCAACTAAGCAGTTGAGCTCCTAAAGTTGTATTCTTACCATATGTAATGTGTTAGTGTCAATGTGAATTAGAGGAAAGCACATTATGCAGGAACATCTTATCACTGGTTAGACTGTACATCCCTATATGTGGTCAGGGCAACCACACATCTTATTGGCTTTCCATGATTGGGTTAGATCCACTACCTATCAATTCATCCAACCACCGAATTTTTTCATAATGTTGAGTTAAAATTACATCCCTCCAGGATTCCAATTTGGGACTCTTACACTGAAGGCAAACCAGCCACCCTGTGATTATGTGGGAACCATAAAATTGCAGGAAATACAAATGCCAACAGCCAACATGACATTCATGACTTTGAAGCTTATGATTTTCATGACCAAATAACCTATCATTGACAAAATTATGAACTTCACTTTTGGACAACAATGAAGAGATTTTTTACATCAACAGCATGAAATTGAGTTCACAATGATTCAATAAACCTTCAGTCTATGAGTATATTCAGATGTACATTACAGTTGGAGGAAATAGTCATCAACATACTGTTCACCTAGTAGGGAAGGTTACGCGTTGGCAATGAAGAGAAATAACTAGACAGCTAGGAATGTCTGGTTCAGGGAAGTTTATGAACCTGTATATGTCGCTGAGGTGGTAGAGGACTTGGATTAATTATCAGGTGAAAGTTATTACAGCCAAACTTGGCTACATTTTTTATCTTGCTCATACTTTTGTTATTGAAATGTAGGACTAGAAAACTTACTGTGTAATTTTTCTCAATATGTACTTAAGAAATATTTACATGTTACATAGAAATTTTCATTAACATGGTTTGAAATCTACTTACCAATCTTTTTTGTTGTACCTGTATCTTTGAGTTTCATGGCACTAGGAACATTTTCTTGGCTTTTTGACAAGACCTTGGGTTTACAGCCCATCCCTTTCGATGTATTTGGTCTTCTTAAACATGCTTCATTAGGCTTACTACATTCCATTTCAGATGCAATTTGGTTGCTAGCAAAATTTCCTAAAGATTTTATATTGTGTTATCAGAATATATACAATGTCACCTATAAATGAAGGAAAGAATGATTTACATTCTTAGTCGCAAGGTATGAGTATTCAATGCTAATTAAGCTTTTGCATCTCATTACAATTGTAACAATTATTCTCAATTCTACCTTTAACGTAGGGTAGAAATTAGCATTTACATTTATTGTAATTTCACTTACCAACTGACTGATTTTCCAGAATGTTTAGGCTTTGTAGCTTAGACAACTTTCATGCAAATCATAAACTAACATCACATTATACTTGTACCTCAAATGCATCATTAGGTTTTAACCATACATATATAATCAAGGGTAAAATAATATCATGGTAAAATAGATTGAAATCTTAAGGAGAAGCCCTTTACTAAGGAAAGAAAGTGAGATATTTATGGAAAATTATTATGAAAAGATAATGGATATTGATCAGAAACTCTTTGAGACATGAGCCTTCTGAAGATGGAATTGGATTGAATGGCAAAAGGAATGAATTATGGAGAAAGAAATTGGTATGTTATGAGAGGCAAATAAGGACAGGGAAAATGGTGGAATAAAGCCTTTGGCTGATGACAGAATGGCTTTGGTAGTTGTAATAGACCAATCTTTATGCCAAAATTAAGCATTTCCTTCAATAATCTTCAAAAGCAGTGTTTTCCAGTCTTTATAGTCTCTCAGTCCCTCTTTCCATGTACTCAAGAAAACAAATTTCCACCAATATGCTTAGATTTGTTTTACTAATTGGTGTAATTTAATGTTTTACAAATACTTAATTTGTTTATGAATATCAGCAAAACTATTGGAATCTTCGTTTGAAATTCAGCAAAATTAAGGAAAATATAACCAGAAATTAAAAAATATAACAGCAGTCTCATCAAATTGACTTGCAAGTCCCACTTGTGGTATGCATTCCACTGGTTGAGAAAATTGTCCTAGACCAATGCTTCTCAACTTTCTATCTTCCACGGCACACTTATATAAGATTTTGCGGCACACTAATCCATAAGTGTGTCAGTTCCAATATAAATTATAATTTCAAATTGAAAATTAAGAGAACATCAACTGCAGAGTATAACATTTTAGTACAGTGAACATTCATTTTGTAGATTATCCACGCATGACTATTTATTCCTTGTCGAATTTTTGCGGGGTCTTTTTAAAATAAACTAAACAAAAAACAAGCATTTTCACATGCCAATAAAATCAAGATTTATGTAAGACCACTTGTCAGAGTAATAAGATTAAAACTACAATGACATATCCCTGTTATAAACATCTCTATGTGAAGGTAGTGCGAATAAAACTCTAGTAGTAGTAATTTTAAAAGTCCATCGGCAGCTAAGGTCATTTCGCACATGAGCTCCTACTGAGAATCGAACCAGAGACCGCTTTCACCACAGTAGAACGCTATACCCACGTGGCTATCTGGAGGGCATAAAGAATACCCCGAGTCCAAGAAAGGGTAAAAAATAACTGTATGCTAATTATAATGAATTGCTATTTTATGTAAATTACGAACATTATAAGAAATAAATGCAAAAGTTTGGATTATCCGTGTTTTCTGATTATGCATGCTTCTTTCCCCGTAGTTAGCACGGATAATGAGGAATTTTCTATGTAATTTGCGCAAAGTTATTATCTCTAGAACTGAGACAATTTTATTATAGAGAATTAACAGACTATAGAATCTCCATCATACTCAAATATGCACGCAGAAACGAACTCTCAGAATACGATAATACATTTCATAGAGTATCATGCGTTCAGATTTTGATCGCTTGGTTTGGTTTATCACCAAGATATAGAAATACAATAGATGAGGCTTTTATCACAGTAAAATTGAAATTTCAAGCATTAGATGGACTAAGCTGGTCTAGGAATGAATCAATTAAAATGTCACGGGGTCAATTTTCTCAAATTCCACGTTTCTTATGAGTGATAGCTTACCTTCAATACAGCTGATGTCGTTATTCCTTGAGGATCTCTTAACACGCTAAGGACTTAATCTGCAAGGATCTACCCTAGTAATATGAAAAAATGGAGTAAAAAGCTATCCTTGGAACAGCAACCAGCTTTAACCAGCATGAACGAATCTAAATGCATTTACATCGACCAAAGATGGGAGTCTGTTACTGCACACTCATGCAAGAATTGGGGTGAACTTGAAAGTGCTTAAAAGACCGTTCACATCTGTCCTTCCTGTCAAGTGCAAAGCTAGTGCACCTCATACAATCTCAACTCGGTTCGGAGAAAATCGCGAACCGACTCGGAACTACGCTGCTCGACTACAATTCCTTCACTCATAGTGCTCATTAACCACTTCGGTCATTTCTCTATTACTAGGATTAGTGAAATATACACGTTGGGGGAAAGCAGTGATTACCATTCAAAAATTATTCAGGAGACCGTTGATTCCGAAGAAAGTAGTGATAATGAAGAAACTGTCCTTTTCGCCACAAGTTCGATTTGGGAAGATCTTCAACTGGCTAGTTAAATGGAAAGTCGCTTTCTGTCAAATGATCCCAATATCGAATGTAGAGTTCTAACGAGGTCTCAAGTTCTGTATGGCCCGTTACCAAGTTTTATAAAAGGAACTTGCCGTGACCGAATCACAACGGTTGATAACCGATTTCTTAAATCGAAATCCCAACGCAGTTATTCACAGTACCAATGCTCATAATATTCCAGTTGAAGATGGAAATGTCACTTTTGTTCAAGATAGTGAGAGAATACTACTATCCGGGGCGAACGTTAACAATCGGAGGCGCTAGGCGCCCCCGTAACAGCGAGGTCCCCAGCTGGCAGGGCTAATGGTAAATTCGTTCCTACCTACCATAGAATTCTCAGAGATGACGTACCAAATATTTCAAGCTATATAATGTATTTGAGACCGATCTCCCGTGATGAATAAATTACGGACTTCTTTTACGCCATTTTTAATTTGCGAAGTTTAATTGGTCTTCTTTAAAAAATATACAAATTTATGCGAAAGTAAAATGTTAAATGTCTTTTGCTTACGCAATTAAATGTTTGAAAATATTTTCTTTGATATTTAGCCTTTTTTTGCAGCAGTTTTCAAAGAACTGGAATGGATAACCTATTTTTGGGAAAACCCTACTAAAGTAGGGGTTTTCCCGTCTCCCGTTAAGGCAAAGCGGCTTTCGGTTAAACCCTGCTTTTTCCAGTAGGCAAGGAAGAAAGACGCTCTAGTTCAAGCGGCCGCCAGTAGATGGCGTACCAAGCCGTTGTTGTAACCAACAGAAAATTATTAGTTAATAACCAGGGATATCTTCAGTTTTACCAACTGAAATTTCAATAGCTTCTCTGTAGCTCCCAAAACCTTTCTAAAAGCCAATTGAACTGTACAGATTGAATACTATATATAGATGATAGTGTAGATGACATTCATGCTAGCCAACTACATGGCCCCATGGACATGGTGACATTTAAATACCCTATGAATATGCGTATAATAGTATTGTTAAAAGTGCTTCAACAGCTAAGGTCATTTCGCACATAGGCCCCCACTGGGAATTGAACACGGTACCTCTTTCACTGAAGTTGAACGCGTTGCCCACTTGGGTGTAATTCTAGGCATTATTACAAAAAATGCCACCTAGGGTGAAGACCCAAAATATGGACTGGCAGCAGATACATCAAAAACTGTTATGCAGTGAACTCTTTCAATTTTTATAGAATTTTGTTGAGCAAAGCAACTGTGCTCCAGTCTCCATGTGTCTTACTTTGAGTCATCCAGCATAAAAAAGTTTTTTTGAATACACCCCTTCATTAAAAAAGTTCTAAATATACAAAGAAAGCTTTTCATTAAGTAGTCTTTCTTTATGTCTANAAAGATATGACATACTTTGCTCTTCCAAAGGATATTCCAATAGGAAGATTGCAGCTAGCACATGCATATTTCTGCATGTCTAACCCTGGCTCAGAGGCTATTTTTCCAAGCTTTCCAACAAAGCTCCGAAATTCCTAAAAAATTTAATGAATACTGAATTGAGCTCATTCTACATAATAGAGGGTTAAATATGCTTAAGGGAGAAAAAAGCCCTTAAATGGAAAGTATAAATGACAAAGCAAAGTGGCCAAAGTTCCTACCTAGAGATACTTAGGGTAGCTGAGATTATGGTTTGAAAAAAGGAAAACTCAGAAATAATAGCCGTTGTTGCTTACAAAGATCAAAGATATAGCTAAAAATAATAAGAGAAAGATTTGAGGTGCAATTATTTTGTATTACAAACACAACTTCACATCACAAGCATATAAAACAAGACAGCAGTTCAATTCAACATTGTCCATCTTCTTTCTTTGGTATTTTCTGCAGATTAGCTTAATTAATTTTATCACTTATGGCTAATGACTCATCACAACCACACTCAATGCCAAATCTAAACAGATAAAAAATAATGAACAATGATGTCCCTTACTTTGGAGGGATTGAATAATTTTATAGGAGACCCCTCCTAAGAAATCACCCAAAAATTTGGACATCAAGCTTGGAAGCCAATTTAATAAGGTGCTTATCTTTAGTAAAAAAGAAATTTTAGAAATAAACCTCAAATTGCATTAAATTATAAGAGAATAGGAAGAGATTGAGGAGATCATTTAAATAACACAAACAAATAAAATCATATTAGACCATTAGGCTGGTATTATATAGTAGTTAAAATAGACAAATTATTTCCCACAATGTTAATTTCAAAAGATAGCATGTAGATTCCCACTGTGAATAGAACCTGGGAATGCTTTCACCAAAGTTGAATGCATTGCCCACTTGGCTATCCAGGAGCCCAGCTTATCTCTCATCAATTAAATATAACAATCAAAAAATCAAATGCCAAGCTGCTGTTGCAACAGCAGCTGCTGGTACAACATTGTTGCAGTAAATAAATACTAGTAAAAATGGATACAGGTTGACAGTTGATGATATTATATTTAGGAATGAAAAATAACCTCATATCTTGACATAGACAGAAAAGTCTACTTCATAAGTCAATTTTTATGCTTAACCCAAAGAAGCAAACATGTCAGAGTTCATACTGGTACAGTGAGTTGCAGTTTTTAAAAATCTTCTGCACACACAAAATTACACTTTACACTAAGGTTCAACTGGTTCCAGTAATGTGATATCTTCTCTCTTTTTTCTGCGCTCGCATTTTGGACAGGGTCGAGCTGAATCCTGGCATGAAGCGTGAAAAACTGCGTTGCAACTTGGACACTGTGATACAAGAAACAAACCATATAAATCAAATTATTTTATGAAAAATAAAAATTACCAGTTAAAGCACATGCTGACTTACTCTATAAGTTAACTCTGTATCAAATGGATAGATTACTTTAGGATTATTGCAAACTTCACAAATGAAACCTTTTTGACTACACAACCAGCAGCTAAGTACATGGTTCCGGGCAAAGGTGACTACTTGCTGCAAGAATTGTGCTAAAGCACCAGTAGGTATTTGCTGCAGGTCCTGAGAAAAGATAATTTTGGTACATATATGTTAATATAGTGCTATCAACAATTGTACACCATTAAATAAATTTTCCACTGAGGAATTGACAAAGTACATAATTGATATCTCACCAAAACTGAATAAAGATGGACATGTTCATACAGATAACTCCTAGGCCAAACCCTTTTCTGTAGCTCCTCTATAACTGGTTCTCTGCATGTGAATAGGTAAGCTCGCAGAAGATTCAACTGAATCCTCATGCACTGAAACATATGAATGGGTGATGAACAACGTTCCATTGGACTCTGTAATTTTCATAACATACAAAAACCTGCAAATTTACAATTACATATTGAAAATGAAGTGACCAGTATAGTAATGACAGGGGAAGGATATTGAGAGAAGCTGTATTCCAAGTTTCTAAATTTATTGTAATTATCTGATGTGAGCCCCGATGAGAATTACGGGCCCAGGTACCCTGGATCTCCATTTTTCCCATCATAGGCCCTTGTAATAACTTTTTTCAGGGATGTTTGGCTCATTGGTACAATTAGAAACTTAAAAATTAAATCAAGAGGTTCTAAAATGAGATTCTAGCATAAAATAACCTGACATGAATGACCCTATACAAATAACACTATTGGTTGAAAATTTGGATGAATTAGTCTTCAAATCATCAAAAATTTGGCTTTAGAATTTGATAAAATATATCTTTCTTTTAGTATTTCACTTATCAATAGCTATGAATAATTTATTTTCAAAAAAATTCCTTTCGCAGTTTTACTACAAAAACTTTAAAATCCATCACATATATTTAATGGTGATTCACTCAAAGATGAAATAAAATAAATACAATGGTATAGAAATGTTAGTCCACACTTCCACACTTTTATTTAAGATTCAAATTTGAGCATTGGAAATTTTAGTGATTCACCTGGCCAACCTGTTTTCAAATATTACTTGACCTTCAGCTTGGCAATAAAAGAAATTTCACTAGACTATTTATAACTTTGGAAATACAAATAACAGACTCATATTGGAAAGCGTAAATGCTTTATTTCAGTTGAAACACCGTGAGATATCAAATTTTGCTTGAAATAGTTCTTTTCCAGTGCTTTAATTCTGGTGTTCTGATGAATTATAGAATGCACCACTAATTTCTTTTGGAAGTCTCTCTTGAGTTGACATATGACTTTTGGGTGAAGCAGAACTAAGGGACTTTGAAATTACATTGAAATTGTGGTATATACTCTTGTTTGTATCCCTCCTGCTTGAAAGAGAGCCACAAATGATGAGCTTTTTCTTAAAATATGTCTCTGTATTAGAATATCCATTTTTCATCCATCATCCGCCCATTTGTGTCCATTCTGCAAAAATATGTTTTGAAACTATTGGCAGGGGTTGCCGTGTGTGGCACAAGGTCAAGATGTAACACTTTGTCAACTATTCATTCATAGATATATCAGTTGTTAGCAACTTCAATGACCCACTTATTTTGAACTTTCATAAATTAAGTATGAAAATATTTTCTACATAATATGAAAATCAATGCCAACCAGACTAACTAAAGTCCAAAATCAAACTGTGCTAGTCATGTTAACACAGAGGGATCAACTAAAAAATTACAACATTTAATGTCATAGCTTAGTAACAAAGTATTTATTCATAAATTAAAATTCTATACATATACGTAGTTATCAAATAAGTTTTTAACAGAAAAAACATACCTGTAATTTTGCCATTACATCAACAGCATTGTATAACCTAGGATTTAAAACTTTTAAATCCAAAAGAGGCTGATGTTGAATTTCATTCAAAAATGCAGCTGCTGAGCATGAAACTGGGTATCTTTTAAAATCCCAATTATGAATCACCCGGGCAGGAATTATTGACTCTTCATCTAAATGGCATTCTGAGCAATAATATGCTCCTAAAAATGAACAAACTCTGAAATAAATTTGCAATATAAAAGTTCAATGGCATCAAATGTCTAAATATAAGGCAGACAAAGATATGACATACTTTGCTCTTCCAAAGGATATTCCAATAGGAAGATTGCAGCTAGCACATGCATATTTCTGCATGTCTAACCCTGGCTCAGAGGCTATTTTTCCAAGCTTTCCAACAAAGCTCCGAAATTCCTAAAAAATTTAATGAATACTGAATTGAGCTCATTCTACATAATAGAGGGTTAAATATGCTTAAGGGAGAAAAAAGCCCTTAAATGGAAAGTATAAATGACAAAGCAAAGTGGCCAAATTTGGTCATTATTGTGGATACTTACAGGTATATCAAAAAGAGTGGTCGGGGACATTGGAACCACTTCAAATCCCAAGCCATACAGAGGAGAAAACTACAGCAATATTAATTAATCCTTATGGAAGGTGAAAAAAACTGTTAGTTCAATTAAAATTTTATGCACTTTGGAGCTAATACTTACAGGGTCTTCTGCTTCAAGGCTGTTACAATCATTCATTGGGAAAGATCCTTCAAATTTCTGCAGAAAATCTCTCAAGTCAGGTGTTTTCACATATGAGCTGGATAGCAAATTGTAGCTTTCCAAGAGGGAATGGTAACTTTGCATTTCCCCAGGGCTTTTCAAGGACTTTCCTGGCATTACTGTACTTTTTCTGTCTTCTGTTTCCTGGTTGTCTAACTTTGGACCATCCTCTTCCCTATCTACAACTTCGTCAAAGGAAGATGACCACCCCACTCTTCCAGCAAGAGAATTTCCAAGACTTCCACAATTTGCTTCACCAGGAGCTACTTCAGCCCTCACTGGAACGTCCCTACCTCCATTTGTTCCTTGAAGTTCCTCCTCTACTCCATCACATTTCTTATTAGCATCATCCTTTGCCTCAATTGTGTCATTCTCACCTTCGCACAAATTCTCCACTGATTTTTCCACATCGGAACCAAGAATTATCTTCAGTTTCTCTTCTTCATCCAGTCCTGATGACATGCCAAACAATGAACTATGAGGTGATTCTGAAAAGTAGTTCTGCTCTGTTCTTTGAGATACAGATGATTTTGAATTTTGGGGCATTTGATCCATGTTACGAACCACATCAACCCCTGAGGGAATGGGACAGGAACGCAGAGGAGGTGTCCAAATAGCTGAAAGCAAAAGTGGGGCATCTGTCCATGAGTTGAGCATGCTCGAATTGCAAGCCAATGAAAAGGGATATCCTTCAATCCCCTGGATGAGCTGTTGAATGACTTCAAGAAGTTCCACATCTTTCAAAAGAGCGGATCTCTGGTAGTAGGGACTCAACGCACTAGAATCGCGCCTCATTGCACCTAGGTAACTTAACATGAGTCCATCGTTAAGAGCCTGTCTCAACCATGCCCTACAGCGCCCAACATCTGTTTGGATCTGAGACAAACCAAGAATCTGCAAAAGAAGTTAGAGTGAGAATCAACTATTCATTATGAGTGAATTTTAGTATTGAACTTCTCCAAAATAAGAGTAAACTGTAAATGCAAATTGCTTTTACCCCACAGCTCAATGATGCTTTTAGATAAATCATTGAAATTCCTTTTACAGTTAATTAAAATAATGATTACACCTAATTGAGTAAAGTGCAGAACCCAATGAACCAGAATTTAAAAAACGAACCACTGCAAGCCTCAACTAATGTTATCATGCAATAATTAGGGAGAATACCTGATAAATAATATCTCTATGCGAAAAAACAAGCACAGGGCCCCAAAAACTTGGTTCCGGTCGCTGGTCAAAATCGCCGGAAATAGCCAAGGATACTCTGTTGATAAAGGTGTCCTTTAGACCATGAACGAAGATGGCTTCCAAGCTGGTACATAAGGAATTAGTGGCATCCGAATTTTCAAGTTTGTGACCACACACTTCTCCTTTCTCCTTTAATTCAAGATGCACTTCCTTGACAGATTCGGATAGATGACATACGAGAGACCTCTTCACCATCACGTCCCTACCTTCGTGGGAACCTCGTGAAGTGACAGATCGAAGGATGGCGTTCATCGCTTATGAAGTTTTCTTCGCTCTTTTTGGTAGACTTTGGATCCGATACTACGTAATTGCTACTCAAATGCGCCTACGTCTAACACCTATGTCAACCGTGTATCACACTGCCATATTAAGTTGGGCGTGTTCTGAAACTAAACACGGAAGGCCAATCGTGCATGAATTAAGAATAACTTAGCTCAGTTAATCAGCTCATACTGAAGTCTGAAATGAGTGACTGTTCAAAGATGAATACAAATTGATAATGACCATTTTCATTGAAAGGATGGATAATTCAAGTGAGAGGAGAATTGCTCTGTTGAATATTATGACGAGTTAATTCGTTCACTACCATTTTCCAACTGCCTGCCAGCAACTTCTGCTTCTTCATGATTTTGAAAACTGGAAATAGAAAAGGTCTGACAGTAATTCGGGAAGTCCACATAGAGTCGAATGTCATTTTCAACTAGGAGATGGTGCCTAGTTGAATACACCGAGGTAGGAATGTCAACACTACCTTACCTCGAATCAGCTGATCGCTCCGTACATAGATCAGCTGTTACCATGAGAAATACATTTTATATTACACACATTATATACTTACCTAATTCCGTCGTCAGTAGCCATAATCGATAACTCATTCGTTCCTTACTACGCCATGGTTATCGTTTTTCTTGTAAAAGTATCTGCATAAATAAGGTAATCAAAGGTTTTCTTACGCAAACATACTGATAAATTCTGCAAGGTTCCTCGAACGAAATATTTTCCGCAATTTACGATGATCCTCTTTTCATGAAATTAATGTTAACCTGTTAGATAGGTTCCCGGATAACCAAGTGGGTAACGCGTTCGCCTCTGGTGAAAGTAGTCCCAGCTTCGATTCCCAGTGGGGACTCTGTTATGCGAAATGATTTAAGCTGTCGAAGCACCTTTAAAAATACTTCTATACTAGCTATCTGATGTCATTGGAATTTCAATTTAAGGAATTCTTCAAAACAAGAGCTATTTAACCTGTTTTTGACAACAGGACATCTCTTTGGTTTCTCTCTGCATCTAGAAATCTTCCTTCTCCAGCTTTTTACGTCGTACATGACAATATCATTAAATGGAACATTATAACTCACGAACTAATTCAAGAATCACAATTCAACGAAATTTTTGAACCTACTCGATAAAATAAACCTTGGAAACAAAGATCGCTCAAGCACAAACATATCTTTCACTTGCAAAAGTCATGCAATTTCACCACTGGTGGCAGTAGCGTCAATAGTCGAGTTAGGAAGTATAGGAAGTCATCTTTCTCCAACAAGAACGTCTCGTATTATTTACGCTTAACGGAAGTTGTGCTAATCAATCGTATCACTAAGTTTTGAGAAAGTGAAATTAATGAAAGTTCACTATGTACGTGTGTCTTATATTTAATAACTAATGTTGGCTAAAGTTAATCATTATTTGTTAAGGTTCCTTTTCGTTTATTTTTCAGCTTAGTATTCGTCCAGTGGGAAATGAGGTAATGGTTACTCGGCGATAACTCATCTCTAAAGACGGTGAACTCCTGTTTTTATTGCATTTTTGTGTTTATAACCAGTACATTTTGATTAACAAGAAAATTTCTGTACTCTTGTTGCAATTAGCGGATACACGAAATTGTTTACGGAAATGTTTTCTCACCGGCCTGATACAAGTAAAAAAAGTGCTAGAGTTCCAAAAACTTCTCCTATTACCGACGATTATGAAATTTCTAACACTGTGTTGGGATTAGGAATAAGTGGAAAGGTAGTTCAGTGCTTAAGTAAAACGTCGGGAGAAAAGTACGCATTGAAGGTAGGTTACGTTTGGTTTGCATGAAATAATTTAGCTGTTTGAAAGAAGAAGTAACATTTTCTCTTATTTATTTAGAAAAGATTTTAATTTTGGGAACTGTTTTCGTTTTAATTTGGATTTCCCCTCGTGTAATCTATAGGTATTGCATGACAGCATCAAATCTAGGCGTGAAGTTGATTTGCATTGGCAAGCAAGTGGTTGCAGGAATGTAGTAAACATTATTGATGTTTACGAGAACAATTATAGTGGAAATAAATGCCTATTAGTAGTCATGGAGTGGTATGTGGCAATTTGGATGCTTCATTACGAAGCAAAACTTTGACATTGAATATTAAAGTTGAATTCCACATAATACTAACTTTTTGCCCTCTTTTGCGATTTATTTCATGTTAGCATGGAGGGAGGAGAATTATTTCAGAGAATACAAGATAAACAAGATGGCGCTTTTACTGAGAGAGGTTATTACATTTAAATCATTCTGAAATTTTTGCGATCACCCTATGCATAGATATTTCTATTCAGAATTTTGTTTACAGAAGCTGCCCAAATTATGAGAGAAATATGCTTTGCGGTCAAGCACCTTCATGATATGAATATAGCGCATAGAGACTTAAAGCCAGAGAATCTTCTCTACTCAAAACCAGGTTAGTGTAGCTATTCTAATTTTATAGCTAGTATATATAATTGTATAGAGCTTATTCAGTAAAATTGTCAGTAATAGCATCAAGTCAATCGCTCGTTTTATATGAAGAGCTTCGAAAATTACCAATGACTCAAATTTATCATAAGATATTGTCTGACCAAGTTCATAAGTCTATTCTGTTTTCTAATTTATAAAGCTCGGGAGATACACTATGTGATATTTATTGTCACTTATTTTCAATTTGGTACTCTCCTAGATGCTGTCCTTAATCCTGCTTTCTTGTTTTTGAATTTTGCATGGACTGTTGCAGAATGTTGCAAAATTATTTTAAATTGAAATAGTTATTACACTACTTTAGGGTGTCATCGAAGATAAGTCAATCTAAGAATGTGTTATGATCAAGATATCTAAGAAATTAAATATCTGAAACTTCTAAGCACGATTGAAAATTTTGGTAACTCTTTGTGTAATTACTTCCCTTTATGTAATTCGTATTAATAGTTATCTAATCTATTGAGATATTTGTACATACTTGAAGTTATAAAGTTGCTCATACTTTATTTGAAGAACAGACAGCAGTAATGTTTATCAATTTCAAACTATGTTTGAAGTAGGTTTAAACAAGTAGATATTAGAATGAAAATGAACCTAGCTAGCACAGACCTGCTTGTTGACCCAAAATTTATGTAAGCATTACGTAAAATACAGAAGCAACTGTTGTTTCCCTGTATTTTACGTAATACTTACGTAAATTTTGAATCAACAAGCAGGTATGTGCTAGCTGGGAAAGCTCATGGTTCTTGAGTATAAGCCGAGGCATCGTCCATTTCAATGATATTATGGCAAAGGGTGAGGGTGGTTTAAAGTAGGGTGACCAGCTGAATTGAACTCTGCAGTAATTTACTGCTTTCTGTGAACTTTTTCTGCAAAAATTTTGTTCTGCATTTTGCTCTTTTTTCCTTCTATCGTGGAATATGCAATATACTGTAAGATACAGTGTCACAATGCATTTAGTAAGTATTTAGCAACGTACTGTTGCTTTCCTTATTTTAGGTGTTGCAGTAAAACATAATTCTCTCTCTGGAAGAATTGTGGTAATTGGCCTATCTTTGATTTCTTATCATAGTTTTTCCTAGATAATTCGTGTGTATCACACATATTGTTGCAATAATAATAATGGTTTGCTGTACTCTTCTTGCCACCCTTTAGATGCAACCACCGGGTGCGATAAACCTTTACACTCATAGGACGGCACAGCTGAACATGCATTAATGTGAAAGAGTATTACATATAAAACTTGAAGTAGCATTAGAACTAAATAACCTATTTCAATCTTTTAAGCACAATGAATTTGACCATTTAACGCCCAAGTCAGACTAGAATGACACTAAAGTTCCCTGACAATGAAAGATGAGAGGGGATCCTATTTACATCAGGCAACAGTTTAACAGCATTCGACTATGCTGACTAGGTCCTGCAAATAATAATGCAGCACAAAATGGATGTTTGCCCCTGGAAAATAGGCTAACCAACAATTCAACTACAATTATACCCTTATGATTTAATTTCTTCCAGTTCAAAGTTTGTAACTCTAAAATTTTTTATCTCAAAACCCAGTTTTCCATTATATATTAAATTTAGTTTATTTGTGTGTTAAAGCATGTTAAAAAGTTCTAATACTACTTCAAGTTCTTATCAGAAATCAAAGATTGGCAAACATTTAAAGGAAAGATGTATGGATATCTAAAGACGAGAAAGGAATATTTAATCGGATGAAATCAAATTTATTTATGTTGACGTAGAATTCTTATTATAAACGTTCATATTTATTTGCGGTAACTGTCAACTCATATTGACAATTTACTAAGTCAGCTTATGGAATCTGCATAATTTATTGTTACTGTTGTTTTTTGACCAATGTAAGCTGGGTAACAAAGTCATAAAACACTGGTTTTTTCAGTCTTACTAAACAATTTTGATCAGTAAATCAGGAAATGTATGGTTTTGGTATTTAATTTAAAGGGCAGCAGATAGGCTGGGCGTGGGTCTGTTCAGCTATGTATGAGAATTTGCTTCTCTCTAACTTTCATTGTTTTTTTCAGATGCCACTGGTGTTCTAAAATTAACTGATTTTGGGTTTGCTAAAGAAACTCTTTCCAAGGATACTTTGGAGACTCCTTGTTATACTCCGTACTATGTGGGTAAGTGGATTCTTCCAATTAATCAATCTAAATAGGTTATATAATTATTTTTGCTGCATTTAAGGGGTGAGGATGGTTCTCTATAGCTCTTTGAAGTACCAAATGGGACCAATATGTTGAGTGGTTGCACAATACATCATTTTAGTTTTTATAGATGTTAATGTATTGCCACGTTTATTTTTTCAGCTAAAAATTCATCAGTGGCCTGTGTTTGATGTTTTGAAAGTGTTTAGTTTCATTGACACACATCTTTGAATTTGTGCCATTTATAACCAATAAGCAATAAATTTAACTATCAGCCAAGTGTTTTAAAGTGTTCCTTTCAACCATCAGTCATGTATCATAAAGTGTTTCTTGTTATGCCCTACCCTAATCCATCTGATCATGCATCATTTTAAGGGATATAATTTGCTAGAAGGAGGGATCATTAGGTGTGCTTTGATTGGGAAGATAAGCAATATGCGTGTTTTCTGCCGTGTATTTCTGTGTAATGTGAATACCATGCCAGTTTTATTGTTATTTATTTGTTTTTGTGGTTGTGTACTCCATTTTCTTGTAGTGGTATTTCCACGAGTGACAAATATAGATCTAATGCTAACTTATTATTAACTGATTCTGGTCGATTGAAATGTTCCAATTTCTATGTTTGTGTTTAAATTTGGTGATTTTTTAAAAACAGTATCATCCTTCTGCAGTAACAGACTGCATTTAATTGCTTTTACAATGTGTCTATGTGATACTCAAGTAATCCAGTACAAACTGTTTGTCATGCTGTTACAATGAGATTCTAATGTGCTTGCTTGAAAGAGCAGTATAGTTACCACATTTATTGACGTAAAACACTATAATTTCAAGAAGGAAATTTGGGGAAAAGTTTTAATATAATATAAAAGATAAATTTGTGGAGAAGGCTGTCACTTAGTGGCATTTTGACATTGAGAATTTTCTGAATAAAAACACAGTTTTATAACAAGGAGTGTGAATATATTTTGGATTAGTAAAAGTTGTAATAAAACATTTTACACTGCAAATCCTTTTAATATAAAAGGTTTGGCTCTCCTAATCTTTGAGATAGTTCAGTATGAAGCTTTATTAATACGTATAGCATTGAAATAGCTTTTAGAAAGAAGATTTCATTTAAAATTCTCAAACAAAGTACATAAAAATACAGATTATACTAAGTACAAAATTCCGTACAAAGTACAAATGAGTTCTATTCAATTGAATTTATAAAAAAATTGTATATGCATTTAACATGCAGGTAAAATTTCAGCCCTTAATTATTGGAAAAAATTGTTAGACACCGATAAATATGGTATTTATGTTCTATCCTTGTTCTCATTGCTCTAATAGTAATTTCATCTCTGATGTTCTCCTAAAAAATGGTTTATTACTGTATTATCTATGGATTTGGTCATTACTATGTGGAATTCCATAATAGTAAAGATGGAAGTAACTTTGTTTAAGCCTCACAGAAATTGTTTTTATTGGGACTGATTTCAACTAGTGATGGTTATCATCAGGTCACAAATATAAAACTCTTTCTAATTCTGGCCGTATGATAACTATCTAATAAATGAGACAGAAAACTTAGTATTTTCCACACAGAATTTATTTGCAACCAGTTTTGGCATACAGCAATTGTCAGGTTTTGACCTGATGATGGCTGTATGCCAAAACTGATCGTAAATAAAAAAAATGTGTGGAAAATACAAAGTTCGCAGTCTCACATATTAAAATGGTGTTACACTATGTATGGTTGATCATTTTGATGATAACTATATAAGTTGAAACTGGTCATCAATAAAGACAATGTCTATAGAACTTGGAAAAAGCTATTTCCATCTTTAATATGGTTTATTACTATTTTGTTTCATAATTCAGTGTTGATGATTTGAGTAAGATGATATGAAATTATTATGAGATTTTAATTTTCTCAATAAAAATGATAGTAGTAGTAGTTTAGTAGTAGAAGTATTGCTGAAAGTGCTTCGACAGCTGAGGTAATTTTGCACGTGGGCCCCCACTGGGAATTAAACCTGGCTCCATTTTCACCGAAGTAGAATGTGTTACCCATATGACTAACTGGGAGCCCTGAAAATCATACAGTTGGTATTGTTAACAGTTGGCAAGTTGTCTGTATCTTGTTCTGTATTTGGAGTGAGGTGATAGTTTGTGGCACTCCACTTTATAGCTTGTCTATATTTCTGTCATAAAGGAACTATTATAGTGTTAGTGTTAATAACTGTTTAATGAAACAATATGGTCCACACATTCCATATAGAAGTGTTAGGTTATGTATTTGATACTGCGTGTTAACTGTTGAGTGTTAATTAGTCTGTCTGTTTCTGCTTAGTATGTGTTATTACTTGTAGATAGGGTGATTTTGCTTTATTCTGACAGTGCTTAAATACCACTGAAGCAGCTAATACTTTTTTATATTTCTCTCCTCACCTTGGTGTCTTATTATGGAAGATTGTCTAGTGACAGCCATAGTTCCCTCTATTTTTTCTATCTTTGAGTGGCAAGAAAATGAAAGTGGGAGCATAGTTAATGGAGCTGTGCCACTACTTCCAAGGAGTAGATTAAAGTTATTTTTTTCTGATTTTAATCATTTAAATGATGATATGAACCATGTAACCTCACAGTAAAATTTGTAATATGCAAAGTCATTAATCCATTTATAAAAAATAACACTACATTCTTTTAATGTTTTCAATAAATAGTGGGAATGTGGAAAATTAATTGTGCTGCACTTAAAAAGGTATTGCATGGCTGCCCAAGTGCTCAACTTAGAGGGAACTATGGTGACAGCTGCGTGATTGTATCAGAACTTCTGAAAGTCAATAGACTCATTATTTATGCCAAATTTTAGATTCTTGGTTTAAGTTTACTATTCCTTTTCCTGTACCATCTTAAAATATTCTTGGAAAGTGTTGGTACGAATGTTGAGGAATTGTAAATGACATGTTAGTGACATATATTAGCCATTTGTAGAAAATAACTTTGCTGGAATATGGCCTTGCAAGAGGTTCTCAGCAGCTATTTAGCTGTTAGACCAAAAATAGTAGCCATACTGCCAAGTATTGATATTGTCCAGCATCATTGTGCACCATTCTTCTTGTATTATATCAACACATTTACTGGCATTTAAAGGGTGTTTCTCTTACATTTTCTGAAGTATTAATAGTAACAAAGAGTCCGAATAAGCTGTTACAGTCTTATCACTCATGCTAATATCCCAGATAAATTCTTGCTATTGCAATTATGAGAACAAAACCTTTGCTGAGTAAGGAAATTTTTTTCCAAACAACTGTAGATAAATATTTCAAAGAAGGATATACTGGCCATGAATTAACCTGTGGACTGTATATCCTTGTTTCTTTTTGAAATGTTTAAATTACATTCTACCAGATTTCACTTGTGACAGGTATGTCAGAAATGAAATCATTCCCAAACAATGTAGAAGAGACGCGGTATGGTAATTCTGTGGTTAGAATACCTGTCCGGAAAGTGGGAGACCTGGGTTTAAGTCCCAGTCATGTCGCTATTTTTCACATCTGTTATTCCTTGGAAATTATTTCTGTTTGGAAGATTTATGTAATTAAAAATAAAATTTTCTGACTCAAATTGTCCATAATTTATTGTCAAAAAACATACAGTTACTGTAAAATATTTAATATTTAAGGACAGGAATTGTATGTTAGTTGTTATGTCATTAGTCTGTCATTTTTAGTATGCATAACTTTTTGTTTTTAACAATGCTGTTTAAAAGGGTTGGTTACTTGGTCTGTTTAAATGTTTGCTACTTCATCACATTGAATTTCATTGATTGCAAGTTTTTATAATTTTGTGCATTGATTATCTTATGCAATAGATTTCTTTATTTTAATCGATTGTTTTCCTTTCACTCATTTCAGCTCCAGAGGTATTAGGACCAGAAAAATATGACAAAAGCTGTGATATGTGGTCATTAGGGGTCATAATGTATATCCTGTGAGTATTTGTGACCTTATTTGGGGATTTAATGAAGATTTATGAATTACTCCGTGAACTGTACTTTTTTTCAGACTTTGTGGTTTTCCACCATTCTACAGTAACCATGGACTAGCCATATCCCCTGGAATGAAAAGAAGAATTCGCATGGGGCAGTATGAATTCCCTAATCCTGAATGGAAAAATGTTTCGCAGGATGCAAAAGATCTAATCAAAGGGATGTTGTGCATTGAGCCTTCACAAAGATTGTCTATTGACCAAGTGATGCGTAACAAATGGATTGCAGTTAGTATATATTTTTCCTTAGAACTCATAGTATCGGTGCTTATGTATTATGGATTTTTGTATGCTGTCTTTGATTGCTTTTAGCCCAGTTTCAACCAAAGTGTAGTTAAGCTTTGGGAAATTCAATAAATTCAGGAAATAAAAAAATTTCATAAATGAGACATTTGTCATGAAATAATGGTTATTTGATAATATCACTTGGTTGAGGTGTTTTTTACGTGTAAAATGTTTGTTATCTATGCAAAAAGTACTGAGAATAGTTTCTGAATTCAGGGAATTCCTTTAAAAAGGAATGAGAAACAAATAAAATTACAGTTGATGCCTCTTCATTTGGAGATAGGGCCTGATGATAGTGGTTTGGTTTTGCTTTGGTTGGTGGTTATTATGAGGGGTATCTTGTGAACAGCTGGAGTTTTGTTACCCATTTAAGTGATTGATCTTTATTTTGGTGAATGGAGAGCATTTAGAAGAGGTTTTTAGGGAGTAAACAATAAATGGATGGGTTAAGGAGTAGCTTGAAAATTTTAATTTTAGGATCACTGCTTGTGCAGTGTCCCTAAAGGTTAATTTTAAGAGAAATCCATTCTATTACTCACAATAGTGATCTATCACACTGACAGTTTGAGTTGATCTATTCTTTGTAATTATTGTATACCCTGATACAAATTTGTCTGGTACCTTAATCTTGTTGTGATAAATCATAAATGAAGTAAGTAATCAACAAATTAAAAATGGAATTAACGTTATGATATGTTTGATTTCAGTTGTATACAGAAGTTCCTCTCACTCCTCTTCATACCGGTCGAGTATTACGAGAAGGTGAGGACATCTGGCCTGAGGTCCAAGAAGAAATGACTCGCTCTTTAGCTACAATGAGGGTAGATTATGATCAAGTACAAATAAAAAACCTTGATAATTCCAATAATGCTTTGCTTAACAAGAGGCGGAAAAAGGGAAACCAAGAAGCCTCAGCAGCAGAGTAACATCCTGACTTAGGTGGTGCTATCATGTTTGCAGATTGCATTCAAAGCTGTTGATAATTTCATCCCGTCTCATCGGAAATTTTAATCCTGTTTTTATTTTTGTAGTTACTGTTTGCTGTAAGTGGTACAGTATAACAAAGAGAGTGTACTAAAGGTAAATTTATGCATAGTATTTGGAAGTATTTTATAGTTATGTATGAAAGGGTTGGTATGAGATAAGCTTTAAGAAGTATGAAGCTCTAAGTTTGGGCTTTTGACTGTAATAGTTTTGCAAATAATGCCCTTCCTGTGGCCTAATATTTGAGGAATGGAGAATATTTTGTAGTGCAATCAGAAATGTTGAGGTTTTGTCCTTCTAGTTATGATATTTATTCAAGTCATGTGTTCATGATTTACTTTGTTAACAGTATGCCTATGGAAAGTTCTGTTGGCGGTTGAGAAATCTAGATTCTCATTATGTGGCTAGGTGTTCCATCTGTGAGTAATTGGTATTGTTTGATCATGCCTGCTGTCTGCATAAGTCATTAAAGAATTTGTTATTGACTTGGTGAACATATTATTCTCAATAATGCCAAGGTTTTATATTATATTTGCAGAATTAATCCCCCACTATTAATTCACCAAACATTTTGGATCTACTTGTTATTGCTGGCAATACAGTATTTAGTATTACATTTGCATGATTTTGCTTACATTTAAATGTTTTGTAAATTACATGCCTTGATCTTAATGTATTGAGAAAGCTGGATCTGGAGAAAGCAGGAATTGTCTTTTATCCCAATTAAAGTGAAATCTGTATTATTACTTAAGATAAATTTGATACACTAATAATTTGAGATGATCTCTTCTTCCTAATTCTTTTATTTTCTGATAAACATTTGTCTGGCACTATAGTCTTGTTGTGAAAAATCATTACCTGTATTCTTGAGTATAGCAGCATTGCTATATTGCATCGGTAATCAATGTTTTTATTTGTGTATTTATCAGTGTTGGAGTGTAGTTGATCTAAGGTGTAAAAAAAATCTTTATCTTGGTGTTCAAAACAATCAATTGCTCCTGTTGTAAAATTATGACTCAAGGAAAAAGTCTCCTGTGTGATTAGGAGCACATTGTCACAACATTGCTATGATATTATGGGAAATATTAAATATGAAGTTCAGTGACTCTGCAATTGTTTGCTCAGAATGGAATACTAGTAACTATTGAAGTTGATGAATTTCTTTGTTAAAATTGAGAAATAAAGACTTTTTGAAAATGTTTGCTTTCCCAATGGGTTTATTTAAAGAAATCTTATAAAAGATTTAATATTTTTGATCAAAGAAGTTTCCATTTATGGAAAATTTAAAGGAAAATGTGTGAATTACAGAGTTTATCACTGAGCTGAAATATTTTATATTTTCAAGGTCAGTATGATCAACAAAGTAATAGGTATTGAGTTTAGGTAAAGAAACTTTTGATTAAGTGAACTGTTTATTATATCAGTTTTCTTTATACTGTTGGTGAAAATGAAACTTATTTATTTCCTTGTAGTTTTTGATGGAATGATTTTTAGTTTGTTTTGGTGTATCAGCTTTGACACATTTTAATGAGATTCAGTGAAATTTCATTTTAGTCTTGCTCTTGAATGACTCGAGCCTCCATCACAAATAGTTATCAGACAAATTTAAAATGGAAATTGCTGCAAATACTATTCAAAATTTGTAGGCTAGCATAAGATTTTTGTAAGCTTGATTGTAGGATCTATGTTGATGATTAGTATGTTGTAATGAAAGCCTGCCTTTTTGTTTTTAGTTTTCCATTTATGTTGTATGTTGTTGCAGATAAAGACTTAATGCATTTGCCTCCATGTAGCATCAATTTTGGGATGAATAAAGTTTGATAGAAAATTTGGATGCCCCTTTTGAATGGGCATCTTGGTATTTGTATGGCATAATGCCTATAACTATTTTCTGATTAACTGCCAGAAGAAGAATTATCTTTATTAATTCATTGAGAAATGTGGAAGTGAGATGGTGAAAACTTTGATTCTTATAGGTTACTTGTTTAAATTTTTCATTGCTGATTTCTCACAACATTCCATTTCTCAGAGCAGTTCATTTCTGTATATTGGTGACAGTAGATTTAAAGTAATTATTTTTGCTGGTATTAAATAATTTTATCTAGTTGATACTTAAATATTTACGTTTTTATATATTTGCCGAGAATATTTCAGATTGTTGCCAAATAAACAGTTTTTTCATCTGCGGACTGCTGTTGACCTTGTTTTACCTAGTGTTTGACTATACCTTAAGTTTTTTTTCTGAACTTAGCTCTTCACTGATAAATAAGTATTCACATATATATAGTTTTTTCCCCTTTAATCTGTCACTGGTTTTTTGAGGTAATCTTATGAGGTCAGTAAAAGTTAATGTTATTGCCGTCTTTGCATATTCTCATGTGCTTACTTAATAATGTTTTTCTAATAATTACTGAAGCATTAATGTTAAGACTGGTGATGTAATAAATTTTAATACTTGTTGTTTATCTTTGTGAAGATTATGAAATCAGGTATACATTTCACCTTTATAGTAGTTGGAATAGACACATTTGATAATGTTATATCAGTACTTGAAACTATTGAGAAGAGTAACGGATTTGGAACTTAGCTTCTTGGAACAAATTATATGGCCTAATGTGATACATTGACTTATTGAATTCAAGCCTAGAGATGAGGTGTTAAATTCAATGTTGATTCCAGAATTTTTGTCTTGCTCACGTCTAAATATCGTCCAAAGATGTAGAGAAAGTATTTCTGTAGTTTAATTCATTTAGAAGTTTTCAAATTTTTTATTAACCATATACCAGAAGTTAAATGTGTATAATTTAACTGTAGTTTGAAGAGTAATAACATATTTATGTTGAGTAAAATCATAAGAGAAAAGTGAAGTATGATCGTGGAATTTAATCAATATGCGGAGTAAAAGTTGATTAATTATTTTCATTATATGCATTCTTTTAGTAAATAAAGGATTTTGTTGTTATGAATTATGTCAATACTTAAGGAAACAATAAGACACTACATGCAGTGACATATCACCTAATTACACCAGGAGTCTTATTGATCACGTGTGATTGAATCAAAATTCCTGTAAGAATTGATGTATGTTTCTTTTATAATCATTGTTCGATAAGAAAAAATTGTGTGTTTGTCAGTTGCTAAAGTTAACTTTATGGAGAGAATTTTTAGAAACTGTTAATCAGGAAGAGCAGATCTTCGAATCAAACATTTATAATCTCTGCAATAATTAAAGGGTAGCAACCCTTATGACCCTCTTTAATATTTGCCCTTTTGCAATGTACTTGGTGTTATTTTAAAATTATTTTGGGCGTTGTTTCTTTATTTTCCCTAAAATTAAGTACGAATCATAACTTCGCTCAAATTTGAGCTTTTTTGCTCTATGAAAAGGCATTTAAATAGAGAAAAATTTATTGCAATTATATTCTCCATTTTATACAGAATATATTGTTCTTAATTGTCATCAAATCATTAGCAAATATTTTACATGAATTCAAAGTTTCTTTGATGTATGTATTCTATCATAATTATATTGTTATCTCTTAATTGCTAAAGCTTCTAAGATATATGGCAATGCTTTGTGCTCAACTAAAAGCTGTTGAGAATTCCTTTATTATTGATTTTATATGTATTAAATTACAGACCAATGCATAAATTGATCAGGTTGGTTTAGAATAGGATGTTGATTCTTGAACTAAGGGTGCTGTGGTATTTGATTTGTAAAGTATGTAGGAATAGTGTTGGTAGTGTGGGTATCAAGGATTGCTCATGGTTCCTTGTCTTATCTTGACTTCATTGAAAGACTTGATCAAGAGTTACTAGCTGACCTACAGCTATTATAGACATTGAATGAGATAAATGGGACTTGATGATTTTAATTTAGAATGAACTTTATATGTTGTTCTCCTTTTTTTGTGTGATTATTTTGTTCATAAATCCTGAATCTATTTTACCAAAAATTATTTTCTTCAGGAAGAGTATGAAAGAAATTATGCATTGGATTTGTATTTTTTCTTGTATAATGGAATTGATGTTATCTTCCTTGTCATTAATTATGTGTAAAAATATGGACATTTTGTTGATTTGTTTCCTCAAGAGAGCATGTCTATAAATGATTTAAGTCAATTATTATTATGTTGCAGTCAAGACTATATTACCTAAAAGTTGTATTATTTAAAGATGAATTATCAGTTCCCTACAAATATTTTATTCTATCTATTTTTGTGTTATGATTGTTTTACAAGTTTGCATGCAATGTCCCTTCTTAAATTTTTTTATGAAGGCCATCTTTGAGGTAAATACATCTCGTGAAAAATGCCTTTACTGATTTTTAAACTATGAAAGAGCACTTATATGTATGTTCAAATAAGTTAGAACATTGCTTTGGAGCTTACCCACCATTTGCTGTAACTGAAATGCATTGTTTCCTATGTATATTATGTTCACTATGAAATATTTAGTGCATGATACTATATTATTTTAAACTTATTCTCCCATTTTCTTCATGTAAATGTATGGAGTAATGTACATAATTGACTTTTTTTAAGAAGAAAATGCCACACACAATGTAAGTCTGTAATTGACCATCTCAACATTAAACTATCATCCTTTCCATTTTATCATAACTATTTTGTTTTATCAGGAAATATTTTAATTTTACATTGTAAATTTTTCAAGAATGGGAGATTTATGGAAGAACTAAAAATTGCTACATTACTCTAATACTGCCAAGAATCTATCAAATTAATAGGGAAATTTTATATTAGTGTGTATGCCAAAACT
>KZ312408.1:305090-342741 GCA_000376725.2 Ladona fulva
ATTATTATTATTATTTACAAATATACCTTGCAATTGGAACAATGATCCGGTGGCAAGGATTATCATATTGACAAAATTAAAAAGAACTATCATCACAAGAGAACATCATATCCATCACATCACATCAAAAAAAAAAAATAATAATAATAATAATATAAAACATAATCACAATAAACTCGATAGAAGTTTATGTTGGGATTCGATTATGTTGGGGACTCGATTATGTTGGGCCATATCTAAGTCGGAGACCAATCCTAATTCATGCGAATCCCAAATCACACAAAAAAATACACATAAAACAGAAATATGCAATCATAACATTTGTTTCTTTCAGTAGTATTCGAGAAGGGGTCGAATAAGAGAAAAATAATGTATATATTTGACTCTTGGTGGGCATCCACCCGAGTTCCTGTGGTAAGTCTTTGCATTCCGTTCTTCTTTCCACATAAATTTTGAATTTGTTCTTAATAGGATAACTGTATCTAGCAGAAATTTATAGTTGCATGAACTCAAACCGGAAGGATTTCCAGAAATTGGTCATCTTGTATGAATATAGTTAGTTAAACGGGTAAAAGTCATAGCAGCTCCTTATTTAATTATCAAGAGTAAAAGAGCGCATCTTTCCGATCATTGCGCTCACAGTTTAGAGTTTTTGCTTTCTGAAATTTAGTCAAGATGTGGAATGATTTGGGTTGCTTCCAGTTGACGGAATAAATAAGCAATATTAATAAAATTCGTTCACATTATCAAATGAAAGTGATGAAATGATGCCTAAGTTTCATCTGGTAATTCATGAAGATTTTATATTATGAAATGCTATTATTTTCAAGTAATAACAGGTGTGTAAAATAGCGACATGACTGGGAATTGAACCCAGGTCTTCCACTTTCCGGGCATTTATTCTAACCACCTGAACTACCATGTAGAACCGCCAGGTCCTAACAGAGACACACGACTCACAAGCGGTCTTATGAGGTTAACACCCCAAAGGAAAAGGCAAGGATTAAGGAAAGGTAAATTACTAAGCACGTAAGGACTGGGGCTCGAACACAGGTCTACCACTTTCCGGGCAGGTATTCTTTTTGCATTTAGGAAGACCTGTCATGTCGCTATTTTTTACACCTGCTATTCCTTGGGATTCAGCCGAACGGCTCTTCTGTACTTAGTTCTGTAATTTACCTTTCTTTAACCCTTGGTATTATTTTATTGTATGACAAGATATTCCAACATTTGACCTTGATTCATGTTCTATAATTCATTTCATTATCGCGTTAAATAATTTGAATTAAGACCCAAGTTTGAAAAGGAAGCGGTAGAGCTTTGTGTTCCAATTTTTATGAATAAGTGTGGTTTCCAAAACCCATTGCCGCTGGATAAGCCATAGGGGACCGTATATTGTGCAGGCTTGACTGGAACCCTTCCTAGCCTCTTCTTCTCCAAATACTCCTATAATCATAATTCAGATCATACACCCTATTCTTAAATGGAGACCTATCTGGTTGTCTGTACCTCTTTTGACCATTCCTATTAGCTTCCATCTGCATCCAGTTCTACCTATTACCTACTCATTTCTTGTTTTTTCCTTTTTTTCAGCTTTGTTACTGACACTTCTTTTACTAAATTTCCCCTCTTATTAAAATTTCTTTTAGTCGCCACTGTCAGTAGGTTTCGCAGGTTTTTCACGCCCCCCTTCACGTGGGTGTTTTCCTGCAGGGTTTTATTTTATTTTTTTTCCTAAGTGCAGACTTAAGTTTTTTTTTTAACCCATATAGTAGTTCCTTCTTTTATTACCTTCTTTTTAGTTCAACTCCCAATACCTCTTTCTTTCTATGTACAATGACTAAGGGTTAGATGTAAGAAGAGACTAATTAGTCTCAATCTTGCCCATAAATAAAGACGAGTTATTATTATTATTTCTGAACAAGTCTATCAAAGGATTTACCTGTACCAACTATATTAGCTAGCTGGGTTTGCCAACCCAAATTCATTAAATTTTATTATAAAAAGGAATATTGTCGCCAAAGTGCGTCAATAACTTCGTGAATTTGATATACTTACGGAATATTCATCTGTAACAGTATTGATTAGGCTCCTTTCCGTCCATGATATCGTCAAAGGCGCTGACGGCAAATCTGTCACATATTTTTGCCACGCCACATACCAACATACAACTAGCAAACACGTAACGTAGAACACAGAATCTCTTCCAATGGAGTTGGTTAGCGTTGCACCAAGGAAAGCTGCCAGTGCCCAACCAGCTGTCCATGCTGCAGAATAGGAAAGGAACAATCGTATTTGGTACGAATATATTTTGTTAAATCATACGTATGATTTTCATGTAATATTGGACTACATTTTCTTTCCATAATGCAATATAAAATATAATACACATCGTAACTATTAGTTCAGAAAAATATGATGATCATTTTACGTACAAGATTTATCACATCACGATAAAATTAATCAAAGTACTGGCATATCATGGAATATAATTAAAAGATTTTTTATAATCTCTTACGTTGCAATTGTAAGTGGAATGGTAAAAAATTGATACACGTTGGAATCAGTAATTTGGTCCCAGGCCAAGGTTAATTGACGCCTTAGTTTATTCTTTTCGCTATTGCTATATAGAACGCCACAATGTAAATGAAGTTTCGCGCTTTTTTACAAAAAATCAAATGAAGTATTACAAAATTCGAGGATGAATTGAGAAGGGAACACCGTTTACCGGCATTAGTTGCAGAATACTATTTGTATTAAATTACCCTTCTTTTTTATGCTGAGGACGTGCCTCAAAAAATGAGAAAAATTGGCGTTAATTAGGTCGATACGTAGAAATCAAGCTACTTGGGGTTGGGCCAGGTTGTGTGTATTATCAAGTTTTAAGTAGAGCCTGGAATAACACAAACTATGCCATTCCATGAGGAAATAACGATGATAATAAATTACGTTATTAATCCAAAATTTACAGACTGACGAATATCCGGGAACCAAATTACCGGTCTAGTGTATGGGCGCGCATATGTAACGTATACGTACACGTATAATGAATGTATTTTATTATAAGTAATCTTTCAACGACTATTATCATTTAAACATTCCATTAACCAAAATACCTTTATTTTTATTTCCGGGTGGAAACAATTTTTAATGTTTAGAACAGCTAATGCAATGAATATCACGAAATTCAGCAACTCTCTGCTTATTCTTTCAACTGTTGTGAATTGAGGCATTTGAAATTAGTTTTTAACATGGCACAAAATATATGCGAAAATTCTCATGAAGAAAATGAGTTGAAAGACTTAAAATTTTCCATAAGAACTAAAGGATCGACGAAAAATGAATCTTGGAAAAAATATATAAAAAGACAGATTAGTTTAATTCGAAGTTTGTGAGTGAAGAGGCGAGGGAAAGAGGCTATGATTTAGCTGTTAGTAGTCTAATAATGGATGTAAATGCTTTTGGGTTACTTTAAGACTAGTAAGATCTACATAAAATGGTAATTATAGGTATTAAGTCTTTATGGAACTCACATGCATAACATGATATGTATGAAGACCGTTTTTCTGGTTCGAACCACCTAGCGGCGAACACGTGAGCCGCGGGCCACATCATACTCTAGAATGATCAAAAAAATGGATAAATAATTGTATCATGTTTAATAGCAGTGAATATGACTAACAATATTTTTTATGAAATTTTATCCATGGCATATCTGTCGATTTGACCATTTAAATGATGAATTTCCAAGTTGTAAAATCACATGTGGTTGTACTAAAAATAGTTAACTGAATTTGATGCTGGTAGAATTTTACTATATTAAATGGTTATACTTATGACAAGGGTTGTCGCAGTTCCTGAATCGAAATCTTAATCTACCGCCATAAAAGCTTCAATGAAACATTCTAAAGTCAGTCAGTCTATAGGGAGGTTGATTAAATTGAAAACGATTTACGAAAATTTATGAATCGAGTCGCTTAACTATGAAGTATTCCCCTGTCATTTCAATTGCTGGATCAGGAAGTCAAATTTTTATTACAAATCTAGTGGTGGGGCCCAAATGTGAGTAATGGTCTCCGATGTCTAAGCAATTTGAACTATACTACTACTTATTAATGGTTAAAATAACTATGTTAAAGTTTCACAGACATTGTTTATTAGCGGCAGGTTTCAGCTAATAATAGCTATCGTCAGGTCACAGCTATGACACAATACTGCAAGTACTGCTGCAATAAATGTATTGTTAAATCTAAGTCCATCTCTTATTTCCCGTTAACAATTTACGCAGTTAATTCCTTGGAAGCGAGATTCAAAATCATGTGGATTGACAATGAGCATAGGAAATTTTCCCTTTGTGATTAAGATTGTGAGGAAATCAGAATTTCCTCTTGTAGGGCTATACGTTCACTTAGGAGAATTTTAGGAGATTTAAGGGAAAATTGGTACGATAGTTCATTAGAATGTGAAATTCTGCGTATGAGGCCGCTGTGACCACTAATTGCAGCGAAGCAGCAAATGCTTGCTGCAAACTAATGTTTCGCGTCCTAACGCCTGTTCGTTAACAAACATTTAGCTATCATTGCTGTCTATAAGTCGGCCTCGCCTTAATTAATGCGGTAGCCCCCTGAAGATGGAGGCTTTGTCTCTGAAATGATCATTGAGACTTCCCAGAAATCGGTAATCTGGAGCTTCCCGTTTTTCTCTTAGCGCAAGTTCCGCTTGCCGAAATATTGCTTACGGAGTGTTTTTAAACCTCTAATTATGCACATCGAACTTAAGAAATCCTCGTCTGTGATTAATTTTTCAATTGAGACAGACCAGAATCGAATATGTATTCCAAACTTTATTATTTAAAATTTTGTTTGCTTACGTTTCAGAAGCAACATTCACAATTCAAATACTATATTTTATGAATATGAGCTCTAACCTGACTGCATGCTGGGATTTTTCTATTCATGCCATTTAAATTTAATGCGAACTCAGGGAAATGATGAAACTGACCGAGCGATTTTAGATGGATCCGATCGAACCAAATGAGCATTTTCGACCACAGTGTCAATGCTTTCACGTTTTCGATTGAATCACTCTCGCTAACAGTTGGTTTACGCATTGTTTTTAAGAAGTTTTTCATACGGTGCAAGCTCCTTGAGCAATGGCGAGGGCGAAATGGGCCAGGGTCTTCCATGCTGCGGGCACGAGAAGTGTAGCTACACTAGCTCCTAGAAGTCCTCCTTCCAAGATCCTTTTAGGTCCCATATAGGATACCAGCGCAGCACCAATCAGGGGTCCAATCAAAGAGCCCCACAGGAATGCTTCGTACAAGTTATGTTCCCACCGTCCTTCTTCCGTAAGGGGTACCTGATTTACATGAAAGCAAACCAAAAGATGTGAGAGACAAATAAAGTGAAAAATAAACCAGAATTATACTGACTATACTATATACTTATATAAGGACTGAGAACATACAATATACCTTTATTCATTCATGGGACAGAGCAGTTCGTATACTAATAATAATAATAATTCCAAATTCTGTAATTCTGGACACCTGCTAAAAATAAAAAAAATACGAAGTGCAAAAAGAAAGAAGCAATGCAAAACAAAGACATAAAATAAAGTACATACAATACAAAGACAAAGTGAAAAACAAGAAACTAATCAGTACATAAAAAAGAAAATTGAAATTGGGCAGACCCAAAGTACATACAGTATCCTTACTCCGGAGTTAAGAGATTAAATCCGACAAACTGCTTTCTGGGAAATGCACCTATAATGCTGTATCGAAGTGTTTTGAAAGAAATATTTTCGGGTACGACTTCATGAAAAAGTTTCCACATCAATGAAATTAATTTTAAGACATTTCAACGTACTATTAAAAACTTTCCCGACAAAGGATTCATTACCGAGAAACATAATCGGACGAATAAAATGTAGCAAGTCGTACGAACATAAATGATAGAATAGAGGAAGATGAATATTATTTATCAAGCATATCCTGAGACTTTCTAAGTATACTGAATTCCGTAACTGCTGAGAACTACCACTACTAATGAATATGTGTATCTATGTATTTCAACCCCTAGTAACCCCTCGATGAAGACCACAGTGTTGACATTCATGCTTAAGAACTCATTCACTGAGTAGAGTGGGTTGACTATGAGCCAGTTGTGAATACATTTCTGAAATTTTATGAGAGGTGTTTATTACTCTTGCAGGTAACTTATTGAGAAATTTAATTGCAGAATAATTTAGGCTGTTTGCAGTTTTTGTAAGTCGGTGTTGAGGTATATTGATGGATTCAGATTGACGACTATTGTATGAGTAGATGTTGTAACGAACAGTATACCTATGGTTATTATTTTTGATACAGAGGAGTGAGTCATATATATGACAGGAGTACACTGTGTAATTATGTGTGCCAGTAGTACTAGAAAACAGGCCTTCCAAAACTTATGCATTAAATTTTTAAAATTAGTTCCTATTATCGAACTAATAAATAACGAATAAAAAATAAAGATGATAATGTCGATGAATCAGTTGTTGAATGCGAATCTATTGACATTTTAGTGGATAATAGTAGGGTTATGCACCTTGAAGAAAACATTTCTTACTTTGGATTTGAGAATACCCTAGTTAGTCCTAGTTCAGATACAAAGTTCATTTTTCAATTACACATGATTCTTAGCAGTTCACTATAACCACATGAATTGTACATCCATGGCTACTTCGCACATTTTTCTGCAGTGAATGGGACAGCAAAAGTCTGCTAGGCTTTCCTCAATATAATCATTTCCCATAGAAAATTATCTAATTTTATTGATGAAAACCTTCACGGAAATAAAACACCTTAAAGAAAAAATACAATGCTGGTGTTAATTAAGGATACGTCCGACAGTGACCTAAAAACTTAAGTTATTATGATTTGTTGTTAGTAACAGGGTCATGAGTGCATTTTCTGTTGAAAACTCCAATCGTTAGTTTCTAACGAACAATAAATAATTCTCATCTTCAGATGATTTCTTTTAGCAAATCATTTGCGAGACACATGCAACATATATGCTGCCATTTGAAAGATTTCAAAGCAAAACGCTGTTTCTATCCATAAAAATGTGTCCTGATGTCCCGATACCATACAGCTTATGAGGATAACTTGTTAGTTCCCACTCGGGAAAGAACAGAATGTCAGTTTTTGCCTAAGTATATAAGTGAGATGATATACAATATGTAAGTTACAAATTAGGGGACGATTAACACAGTATTTCGCAAGAAAAAGTAATTTTCTGTGCTTGGCTTTAGCTCCACTGGTAATAGAAAACTGAAAAGCTGAAACAATATTTCCCACCGAAAAGTTAGTCATAAATAATCATAATATTGCTAAGCAAAATGAGAAAGAGGTTGAGGAATGATAGAGGTTGACCTTGTTGATAATACCTACAACACTTGAGCTATAAAATAAGAGGATAACTATTAAAGTTGTTCTACCAGTAACTGTTTATATTAGTGTAATCAGCAAGTAATTATCGATCCGTGAACTGTGTCCAATATTTCTATAACTAGCGATGAAGGTATTACCTCTTCAATAGAGCGCCAACTCACGAAGAAGACATTTTTGTGTAAATTAGATGACGCAAAAACCTATAACCTGTTAGCAAAATAGGAATTCTATGTAGCCCAAAGAGTAAATACCAGATATGTATATCAATCAATCAGTTCGGTGAACCCGCTAAGAAGCAATGGGCACAGCACGTCATAGGAAAGTGTTATCGTTCTGCCCCGCATGTTATAGCTTGCTCGGCAGGTATTTTATTCACGTGATGATACATACTCTGTTCTGAAATTAATAATGTAAATGAAGTTTGCAAAATCTCCTGCGTTGATACGCTATCACCTTAAATACATGAGGTTATTTCTCTTGTTCCGGACTTGATGAATGAAATGCTTATCATTTGTCCTTTGGTACAGGGTAGAGGTTTAGGGTTTTATTTAATTTTGTCTCTGTCTTGTTCATGGCTGTGATGATATGATAGGTATGAGTTATGCGGAGTTATAGCATTAATTGAGGTTTCTCCTTATGCAATGTTACCAAAAGTGTTATTCTTAGAGTTATTGTGCTTCACTGCCGTGGGCTTTTCTGCTTATAACATTCTGGCTCAGTGAGGATAGCAAGTGCACACTACCTCATTCCTCATCTTGCCTAGTAAGCCTCATTTCCCTCTCTTAGCTCTTTGTAGCTGATGGTAGAGGGAATGAGGTCCCGAACGGCCTTTGGGCTGAATACTTTACTGACAGTCCCTGACTTTGTAGTGGACTTACTGAAGTGAGTCCTAAAACGAGAGAACTTCGGGTGAAATTTGCTGAGGTTGCAACCCCGGCTGAGTATGGTTTCACAATGAAGACGTAAGATGAAGTGTCTAACTCACGATGCAAGCTTCACGAGGAATGTATTACATAAATTTCATCATCGTTCTTCAAAATTACTGTTAAGTAAAAAGAATTATTTTCAAGCCCAAATAGGGTTTATTAGTTATTCTTGACGTGACGTGAGGGAAAGGCGCCCTCAAGTTTAGGAGGAGATTTTATTCCGGCATGATTATATGTTTTAAAAATTATGGACAGCGTGGTAGAATTAATACTATTTTTCACTAATTCACATATTTAACAACAGTATTACGCAGAGGAATTGAATGACATTCTTTCCAATCGTTATTATTTTAGTTACCCTGGTACGCTGTCTTCTTAATATATGTGGGCAAATATTTGGCTTGCTGAACAGGTTTGAGATCATCCATGATATAAATTTGCTGTATAGAAATCTATAAAATTCTTAAAACATTGCTAAATTCATTAGGTCGGGAAATTTCGAGTTGTGCAAACAATTTGACATCTTCTGAATCCTTCGTCCTCCATGGTACAGCTGGTAAAAGCGGCGAAAACGGTAATTTTATCCATTGTTTTAACTACATTACGGCATAATTTCATAATTCATTTGGTTAGGTATGAATGAATTCTATACTTTTCATCGATACCAATATTATCTTTCATTGTCTTTCTGATTTCCGTCAAATAGAACAACCAATAAAAGGAGTAAAAACATGAAAAAATCCAATCAGACTGAATTATAATAACATTCCTTAATTATTCAGATGTGAATGATTTTCCTGCATTTAATTTGGTAAATTTAAACTACACCGTTTCAATAGCTTGGCCAATTTCCAAGAAGTTGTTACATAAGTGAGCGAGGTGTTGTGACCTAAAACAAAAGTTTTTCCAAACAAACCAAATTGTTTACGCAGAATAAAAACTAAAGTTTCTCTATTACATGTAAATGTCTCGGCAATTTCCTAAGAAAATTCCATTATCAATGCATGATTAGAATTTAGTGCGTTATCTTAACCGTAACTTTTCTACTACGTGCAATGAGGGCTATATGATAAGTACTCGTGTTTAGCGACTGATGGCACCACTGACACAAAATGCGTATGCCATAATTTAACGCCATCTTTAGATTAATGACTGTCAAAATTTTAGACAGATTAATCGAGTAGTTTTATTTTGATATCTGTTGAAAGTAGTCAAGTTCGTGTTTGCTTGCCATCATGGAGAAAGAGCTATATCGATCAGTAATTCGATTTCTTTTTTTGGATGGGAAGACGTGTGAGGAATTCAATGTGAAGTTGCATGCTGTTTATAAAGACCATGCACCTTCGATGACTATCAACAGATATTGGTTTAATGAATTCATGCGTGGCCGATCATCCGTTTTTCATAAAGAGAGTCCAGGCCGTCCGATTGAGTGACTACGGAGGATATGGTTAACAAAGTCTATGATATCGTGCTAGCAGATCGCCGTGTGAAGATCAGAGAGATTACTGACATTGTAAACATCTCAATTGTACGCATACAAAGTATCCTACATGAAAAACTGGGCTTGAGAAAGCTATTGGCGAGATGGGTGCCGCGTTTGCTCACCTTGGAGTAAAAACGGAATCGCATGACAACTTCGGAGCACTGTTTAGACATGTTTAAGCGCAATCCGAAAGAGTTTCTACCGCGTTTCGTAACAGTTGACAAAACATGGATCCATTACTACACGCCATAAATGAAAGAACAGCCAAAACAGTGGTTGGCAAAAATGGTTCCATCGACCGGAAAAGTCATGGCCACCGTTCTTTGGGATTTGCAAGGCATCATCTTCACCGACTATTTGGAGAAGGGAAGGACAATCACGGGGCAGAACTATGCTGATTTATTGGACTGATTCGATGCTGAATTGAGGAAAAAACGGCCCCATTTGGCGAAGAAAAAGGTGCTCTTCCATCATGACCATGCACCATCTGCAATCGCCACAGCAAAACTGGTCGAATTACGGTACGAATTGCTACCTCATCCACCCTATTCTCCAGATTTGGCCCATACGATTTCTTGGGTTCTTGAAATGGCTTGGGGGGAAAGCGATTCACGTCAAACAAGGAAGTCATCGTCACAACAGAGGCCTATTTTGCAGAGTTCGACAAAACGTGTTTTTTGGATGGCTTGAAAAAGTTATAATATCGCTGGACTAAATATATTGAGTTGAAAGGAGACTATATTGAGAAATAAATTGAAAAGAAGTTTAAAAAATGCGTTTTCATGCCTAACACAGGTACTTATCATACAACCCTCGTAAATTACTCTTTTAAATGATTAAACGAGACCTGCGTGTGCAGTTGCAGTTACAGACCTAAAAAGTAGCCATTGTTACTTATTCCTATAGATTTTCATTATTGGTCTCCAATGACTTTAGTGCAGATCTCATCAAAAATTATTTCGGTATTCAGCTCTACTTTCCTTATAACTTCGTTCTAAGCGAGCGCGATTTCCGAAACCAGACGACAAAGAGATTTCGCGAGATTATAGCGAGAACGGATAGCTATTACTGGTCTCTATTTCCTGATAGCATTAGGAATATCAATCATGTAGCTTATTAATCGATTCAGTATTTTCACACCCCCTGCCATACGCCATACAGCGGCTTGAGGGGTACTTATGTAAATGTAAAATAAATGTTTTGACGGAGTGACGGCTGTGGCTTATATACGGCAGCCCCCCAAATATTTTGTCAAAGAGTTTTAATGTCCTAAGCAATGCAATGACCACATTTGTCATTAAAATATGTCTTTTAGGTTCTTAACTGTAGGTAGCTGAATGGATAATGGGGTGATTAAGGAGTTGCTTTTTCAGGATATTTTGCTTTCTCCGTGAGAATGTGAGGACTTTCTAATCCAGAAATACTCCCAGTTTATCACGAAATCGCCAACACGGCTGTTCGTCACTTGTGAAGAAGTACCCTACTGGATGTATAATTCGTTCTCAGTTCAAGGGGAATGGTTGGACCGTTCCAGGACCTAGTTACATCAAACTTTATGATATCGACTACACACACATTATCACTCAGTGGCCAAGTCATAGAGGAACCTTTACCCTCTACGTTTTTTCCCCAATATATTACTTAAATTTTTTCATCCGCAAATTCTTCTTAAGTTTAAGTTTTCTTCTCTATTTCTATTAAAAAATTAATTACGTTTTTATTAATACCACTGATGACATTATATGGAAGAAGGGACTTAATAGTCTCAATCTCGCCTTAATAAATACCTTAATAATATGTTCGTTCACAGAGTTATCGCAGTATAATATGAACCTCCTCGTAAGTGTGAGCCATAAATATATAATTTAATACTGATGCTTCATACCAAAACCCTTTAAAATTTTATAAATAGGCAATGATACTTAGAAATTGCGTAGATTGCATTCACAAATACACACAAAACTTTATTTGTCCACGACGTCGCTAAAATCCTTCCCTTCCAGTACCCTAGGTGAGCCACCACCCTTATAAGAAGATGTTTCGATTCATTTTATTTCCTTTTGAGTACACTGTTTCTTGACGATTTAAAATCATTCATTTTAAATGGATTAAAATTTGAAAATTATTCCCGATGATACAGGAAATTCTTTAATAACTATACAAAAACATTAAAATGTATTAACGCTCAAAAATTTGACAAAAATCTTATATGTAGTTGTCAACTGCTCAAGGTAATACCGATGTTAGTAAGGGAAGTACCAAGAACTAATTCGTAGTGATTGAAGAACAGAATTCTTCGAACTTCGCCCTTGGTCACGTCAGTAAAATTTGATTTCAACGCAGTTGCGTACAAATCATTGCTTATTCTTTCCACAGAACTTCAATTCCTTGCGAGGAAAATTAGTCGTGTAATCCGAATGTTCGTATAAATTTTATCGAACAACCACTTTTAAGCTATGTGACTGCACTTGACATCAAAATCGATGAACCTCTTTCTGGCAATATATCCGTATTTCCTACGATAATCATGAAATAAATATCGGTTAAACTACTGATTGAGAGGGATTATGTTGATTTGTTCAAACGAAAATTTGATGCAAATCTTACTTGCTATCTCGCTACTTCATAATGACGTCCAAATTGTGATTTTCCGGTAAACTAATTATATTTTCATGGGGGAATTAGAACAAGATGAAAGGATAAGGTGAGGTTGTCATAAAGGCAATACGCAAACTTATTTAAAATGTCGATATGTGAGAGTAAATTTAATTCGGGTCAATTACTGCTAAAAGACTCCGAAAATATCGAACATATTTTTTGAAACTGAATGGCGTAAAGGGAAGATAACTCGAGACACTGCATTTGTGCGTCAACAACGAGTAACTTTTCTCCGAATATTATCGTAAAAAATTAATATGCCTGAGATCAGGGCATCGAAACGTAATAATTTTCGTTCCGTTTTGCACTCCGGTTCAACGAAAAGCAAATAACGGTTCATTTCTGGTTTCGCTCCAACCATTGTGAAAGTTTATTTTGTTATTTACAGCTATTGCTATTTACATTACTCCAAGAGCCGGTATTATAATGTGTACTTTAAGTGGACTTAAGCTGATTCCCATTTTAGGGCCTGATTTTACAGTGATTTTTCAGAGTTAAAGTGAAGATTATAGTTAATGTGTACTTTAAGTGGACTTAAGCTGATTCCCATTTTAGGGCCTGATTTTACAGTGATTTTTCAGAGTTAAAGTAAAGATTATAGTTAATCTCCAATATATAAGATAGATTACGGGTAACAACTACTCGCATATTCTTCACTTTAACTCTAACAATCCACTATAATACCGGCCCACAGAGAGAAAATAATTGAAGACTATTTTAATGCTCTCAGACGTAGGTTGAGAATCCTTGAAAAAAAGAAGAATAGAAGCTAGGCTCCGAATGCTAGAAAATTTCAAAGGCACATTTGTGGTAGACTAAATCGGTATCATACAATCCCATTGTTACTTCGGCCGATGCAACAATGAACGTAAAATAANAATTTTATATAAAACTTACTAATAGTTTTTTGCTAGACGTAGTTACTCATATTTAGTAAACCTTCCTACAGTTAAACACAATTAAATGTTCATTCATACATAGGCACATTCAAGATGTAGTGGGGTCAGCTGATAGAACTTTGAGGCTATGTAGCCACGTTATCAGGGGTAGTCAATCGTGTGTCAAAGAGTGACACTGACTTGAGCATTGTTGCTCAGTATGGAGTCCACACGAGGAGGGTCAGATCTTGGAGCTAGAGCGCATACAACGCAGAGCTGCTCGTTTCGTTAAGGGAGATTATAGTTTCAATAGCAGTGTATAAGAGATCATCAAAACCCTCGGCTGGGCATCTCTTAAGGATAGAACCACCCAGTAAAGGCACAATTTATTCCAGAAATTTTAAAGTACTTATTTGCGTGACGAAATTCGCGATATCGTGATTCCCGTTCTCAGGAAGAGCGATTTCCGAAACCAGCGGACAAAGAGATTTCGCGATATTCTTTTTCCTGATAGCATTAGGAATACCAATCAGATAGCTTATAAATAGGTCCGGTGCTTTTACACTCTCTGCCATACGCCATACGGCGGCTTGAGGGGTACTAGACTAGAATAGAATACGTCTTTATTCAGGGCGAGATTGAGACTAAAAAGTCTCCTCTTACATCTGACCCTTTTTCATTTTAAAAGTGGATAAAGATAGAGAAAAAATAGCAATAACAATAGAAAAGGAAGAAACTACAGAGTGGATTTAAAAATAAACCCAAGCTCAAAACTTGGGTAAAAATATTCAATGCAGGAAAACACCCGCAGGAAGTGGGGTGTGAAAAACCTGCGAAACCTACCGATAGTGATAGCTAAATTTTAAATTAAAAATTCAAAGAAAATAAATTTCGGTAACCTGAAAAGAAAACATTAACAATATAAGGAAGAAAGCGTACAATGGATTGGAAAAGTGTCCATACCAGAAGACATTGAACAATGAAAAATGAAATAGGAACAATAAAAACATACAGTTAAATATATACAACACAAAATTAAAATACAACATTGATAATTTTACATTTCAAGAAATTATCAAAAAGCTGCAAACATGAGATCACCGAAAATGGATCATAAATTGCATAAAAAATACAAAATTACTACAACAAAAGTTACTCGCATATTAAAAAATAAAAATCATAGTAAAAGAGTGACAGAAAATATGGCAGGATAGTAAGAAGGATATTTGTACTAATGTAAGTAGGGAACCAAAAATAGAATAGCTGTTTTCTGTTTCCGCTCGGGTTCAAGAGTTAAATTTTTCGGTTCTGGCTTCATTCCTGCAAAAGTCACTGTGTTTTCCGGTATCTGTGTTTGGTTGGGTTCCAGTTTGCTGCCCTGCCTACCTGAAGAATGGAGTGGCCCCTACCCTATGGAAACGTATACGAAAAGCTTACTTGGAATATCCAAACATACGGGATCAACACAATAATAAATCCCTAAATAAATTTGAAAATGATTTCGGAGCAAAATAGGTCATTCTGCAGGCAACGACAAAGTTAGGAAGAGGGTGATAGGACCTCAACTTTCGGATTAAAAATCAGCGCCTACCATTCCTTCCTCTTTTACCTCCAAATTCCTTTCGTACCCAACGATTAATCAAAAAATTAATCGTTGAGAACCTACAAACGGAAATGAGGAGGAGACGAAAGGTGAAAACTGAATTAGTAGACATTATCTTGTCTGACAGATGTTCCTGATCCCACCCAACAGATTTCTAATCCCCAATCATTAGGAGGGGAGAGGCACTTTAAGATTTATCAGACATTCATGCTTATTTTGATGATGCGAACAACACTTTGTGTACAAATCTTCAGCACTTCCATTTATATATCCTTCATATACTAGAAACAACCGAGAACACACCTTTCACTCCCATGGAACTTCACAACACAACTGCAGAAGACAGATTAGAGAGTGTCTTTTCAAATGTTGGAATTGCCTTAAGAATATTTCAGTAGATAAGTTATATTTGTTATGATCAGTTATACCATCCACCCTAAGACCCTGCCCTATGCGCATTATTATATTGTAATGTAGCTTAGATTGCAATTGCTTAGTTATTCGTTATATTATACTCATTGACAAGCATTTATCTGAATAGGTGAAAATATGATTATGTTCATATAATATTTCATATATATTTTTTTTAATATAATATTTTTCTCTATTCATATAATATTCATATAATATTCATTTAATATTTCTTATNTTATGAAAAGGTTGTTACGACAAATAAGAACGCGGAACTCTCAATCTTGGTACCTCTTTTGGAACCGTTGTATTTTTATGTCATAATGTACTTTTGTGATTTTTATGACAATTTATTTCTAGTTGTTATGCCTTGTTATGAAATTATATATATATGTACCATTTTGTTTGCTTTTCAGATGTGATTTGACCAGTCTTTTCCTTATAACATATTGTTAGTTAACTATCCGTAGGTTTCGCAGGTTTTTCACACCCCCCTTATTGTGGGAGCTTTCCTGCTGTGTTGTCTTTTTCATAAGCTCTAACTTAGGTTTTTTAACCCACAAACTAGTTATCTTCTTTGCACTTTTTTCAAGATATCTCTTTAAGACTTCGTATGAAGAAGGGTTACATGTAAGAAGAGACTTGATAGTCTCAACTCGCCCTAATAAAGTCCCATTATTATGATTATTATTATTATTATAGAAACTATTCTCAATAGCGGAATGTGCATAGGAAAGGATCTCAACGTTGAAGGTTTGCAGATTTTTTTTAAACTGCAACCACCTCAACCATCAGTGACAACTTCTATTCCAAGAATGATTCGACTCACTGTGTGTGTTATTCACTTCCCAAAAAGTGTACTTTGACCTTCTTGGCGATTAACCAAGTAGCTGATTCGACCTGTTTACTCGGAACACGTTAACAATATCTGCGATTCTATCCCTCTAGCCCAAAGAAGTGTTGGTTTACATTATTGTCAGTAGAAAAAGAACTAACATGTCTGAGAAATTTCGCCTCCAAAATACCACTTGTCCGACCCTCGAAAGCCCAATGTTTTCCTGTCGCACTGATTCTAAATTTCTCATTCCCAACTGTCCTCCATGCATCATATCTATGTTTTTCACGCGTTATTCCAATATTACAGGCGCACCGTATCATATTTCACGGAATCCTATGAAGTTCGTGAGACATCACAAATACCAAGGAATAACGCTCAGTAGTAGTTTTTCCTTCAAAGAGCATATTCGAAGCGTAATAGGAAAGGCAAACGGGATGCAAAGGTTAGCCATTAGGATCCTGAGTGGATGTTCAGCAGGAGTAAAGAAAATAGCGTACTTCTCCTTAATAAGACCTCTCCTCGAGTATTGCTGTGCAATTTGGTATCCTCACGAAGTGGGATTAATCTCTGATCTTGAGATGGTTCAACGTAGAGCGGCTAGGTTTGTCAAGGAAGATTTTAGATTCGACAGCTGTATTTCGGTTATGATAGAATCCCTCGGGTGGACTTCGCTTAGGGATAGAAGACTTGAGTACCGACGTAAGCTTTTCGAAAAGTTTATCACTACAGATGTCATCGACGTGATGGCTGATATTCTTATTCCGGTTAGCAACGTGCGCGAGCTCCGAGAGAAAACTAAGAAGCGATTCAGGGAAATGATCGCCAGATGGATAGTTACTTCTGATCGTTTTTCTCTCGTAGTATTAGAGAAGCTAGTAGCAGTTAGGGTGTGAGTGATTATCGGTGTTTTACACCCCTTGCCACGCGCCATTGGCGGCTTGCGGGGTTTAAATGTAAATGTAAATATCATCTCAATTTATGATAACTCATCATAGATTCAGACCTCCTCCAATTAAGTACAGAACAATCTCTGTAATCCGGCCTTGTGGTAATCCGACACGTCCAGTAATCCGGCGTGCAGGGCTGGAGTCCTCCCTTCGGCTATCATAATTTCGGCAGTTTTAAATAAAAGATTTTTCAATGCGTAGTAAGTATTTGTTTCGTTATAATGTATCTAGATGTGCGTCTGTTCCATTCGTACGGATTTTGTATGAAGTTTTGGTTACGTATACCGACCTACTGTATAGGAAAAAGAAAACAAGTTATCTAAAAAAGTAAGATCGGGCGGGCACGCGGCGAACGGATTACCGAGATCGCACTGTATATCTTTTCCTCACTAATATTTCTCCACCGTTCGATGGCATTACCTCCATTTTTGTTGTGTTTATGTTCTTTTGCTGTCTTTCTGCTTCTCTCCCTCCTTAATTAAGAAAAACAGTTCAACTTTAAAGGCCATTATTTTTATTCTTCCATAATTTGAAGGATTGGGGAAAGGTGAATAACTTAGCACGGAAGAGCTGTGCGGTTGAAACCCAAGGGATAACAGGTGTGAAAATCTCTGGGACTCGAACCCAGGTCTGCCACTTTCCGGGCTGGTATTCGAACCACTGAACTACCATGCCGTGTCAAGCATTTTCAAACAGTGTGGAAGAGACGTGGAATAGTGTTTTATTATTTAGTCACTATTTTTCACGCATGTTATTCCTTCCGTAATTTCATTAATTATTGCTATCGTAGTTAGTTTTTTAGTTGCGCCAAATTACTTCCGAAATCCTTACATTGAAATCTCACTTGTCGCCTCAGCAATGGTTGTCATGAAGATATTTTTAAATTCGTAGAGAATCACACAATGATGTATTGAAAATAACTAAGGATCACCTTTTTTCATTTCAGGTTGGACATTTTACAAAAAGTTTCTCATTTTCATATCATCCTTAATTTCTGTTTCCTTGCGGCACCTATCATAAAATCTGGTATCGTGATGAGTTGTAAAGTATAGAAAATGATAGGTATCTTTACGTATTAAATTCTCAAAATCTTGCCGAAAATGACTAAATTACGAAAACGTACTCTATTAAAATATCACTATCGAAGTAATCTTCGTGTGGTCGCAAAAACGATCGTCTTCATCTTGTTTCGCTGATCTCCAATTTCTTTTTCGTGATAGAGAGAAATAACGGGAGTGCTTGCATTCATATTGCGAGCTTAACTAAAACAAAAATTAACTTTCGAGGGAACGCTCGGAGACCATAGAAAAGGTACAAAGAAAGGCAATTCGTTTTATGAAAAGGTTGTTACGACAAATAAGAACGCGGAACTCTTATGCTTCGTAGAAAATGATGGGAATTTTAAAAGAAATATTAAAGCAAGGCCTATTTCCTCAATGACTTCAGAGAAAATATGCTCTTGGAAGACGTAGCGGATATAATGCTATCCTCGCTACATGGACCGCCCTGGAAGAGAAAAATCGAGGAAATAGATGCAACGGAAGTCGTTTTAAGAATGAATTTTTTCCCATAACGATATGCGTCAGCAATCGATTTGGGAAATAGACTCATGGTGCATGCACCTCCTGCCACACGCCGAAAGGCGGTTTGCGGGATACATATATAGATGTAGGTGGAGATTGAAGCTAGCGATTTGCTATTTCCATATCATTCTTTGGTTGAAGAACTTATAAGCATTTATTCCCGATGATATGTAACATATTAGCAACTGTGGCGCTATTTGCTATGTAACAAAGAAATAGATAAACATAATTTCAGTTGTTAGCACAGATCACAGTGAGGTAAGTTTATGAATTTATTTGCTATTCAGCTTGACGTCTTAAGCGTATCCATGACCGAGTCTTGGTAGTTCAGGGCACTGAAATTTACGGTAATTAGGTCAAATAGCTATCAAAAACAGAATGCCGTTTAGTATTCAGCCTTGGTTTTGTCCTAAATATCTTTTAAAAATCTGCAATGATTCTTTAATTGGATAGTTTATTATTCCAATGGTTAAATACTTCTTATTGATCGTTCAAATGTCTGTGCTTGTGTGATCAACGGAAAAAAATTTTTACAAGGAAAAATGGTTTTCATTCCTACCTTTCTTCGCTTGACTTGCTGACATCGTTTTATGTAAAAGAATATGAAAAGGCCGTCGCCGATAGAGATCACCCGAAGGAAACGCTGAGTTATTCCTGTGTAGGGAATATTATTTATAGAGTCAACACTAAATGAGGTTTGCCATTCTCATTTCATATTTACTAACTTTTCTTTCATTTTAACTGTGGATTTAAGTTACGATGGCATTTATTCCCTTGCAGTTTTGACTGAAGTGCGACGATAACATTTTAAAAACACGTCTTATCATTTTCAGCAGTTTTTCAAGTTTCGTCCTCACTTTTATGGTCTGTTCACGAAGAGGAAGCAAGTGGCACTTGGATGTGTACTCATGTAAGATTTAGGTCCAGTATTATGTATACTTAAAACGGACTTAATGTATACTTAAAATTGTATTGTAATGTTTTGTTCGAGTTAAAGTGAAGATTATTGTGCTTCTCCATGCTAATTCATCATATATATAGAAGCTTTATTATACTTTAACTCTAACAAAACATAATAATACCAGGACTTAAAGTGAACTTTAGTTAAAGCGCATTTTAAGTATACATTATAATACCGGGCCATAAAATCCGTATTTAGGTTACAATCTTAATGTACCATTATGTACATCACTCATTATGCAAATAGATCAGCACTTGATAAGCTTGCATGGAACTCCTTTTGGAGCTTTAAATTTGCAAAAATTAGACATATAAGTATATACAACAACGCCTGGTGGTCTAAATATCTCATCGCAAATAATCCACAATCCGCGCCGCCCCTTCGCATTGTGATGCGAACATTCCAATAACACCATTTTTCCCTTCGAAAGAAGTTCAGTGAAAATTGTTTCAATTAGAAATGTTAAGCATCAACATCAAAGCTACTTAAGTATTCAGTATCGCCTAAATATTTCTTCGAAGTTGAGGTAGGTTGACAGAAAATGAGCAGAAAGTGATTGTAATTATTATAATACATGGGCGTACGTTAATTTTGAGAAGAATAGCTTTGATTGAAGATTCTCCGAAAGAAAAATACTGCAACAGCACGTAAAACTCGTATCCTTAATGCATTTGACTATCTTACATACTATTCAAATTAAAAATGAAAATTTTCAGCATTAGATGTGTGAGCGATTTTCTAGAAATCCCAACTTTTGTTCCTCAAAAACTCGGAGACCACTACGCTTTGCAGCTGCTTTTTCTCCGTGTTTTAACTAATTAATGTTAGATATTCACAATTTTTGTCACATTCAATAGCTAGGACAACAATATAACATATATTTTATTATTATATATTTTATTCCTTATTACATGACATAATTGATATTCCTATAGGATGTATGCATAAAAATTGATTTAGCCTCTTCCTCTCTGCTTTGATTTTATAATCGACAACATCACCTGTATTAAAACCGATTGTTATCAGTTTCACTTCAGACTATAGTAATTACTATGTTCCGTCTTCTAAACGTACCTTTTTCCTTATAAATAGTTTTACTGATAACCTAATTAGATGCATTCAGAGAAGTTAGAACGTTACATTTCAAAAGGTAAACATCAATGGAAGATTTATTTATCAAACTGGATTCGTATACTATAAGCGTTGCGTTACCCTCTCATTTAAAACTCAACGAATCCCGCCCGTAATAGTGACCGGGTTCTGAGAGAACGAAAACAGTTTTTTTCAACAGAGGCCGCCAGTTGTTTGAAGAAAAAAAAGCGGCTTTTGGCTCTTAAAATACGTTGCGTCACCATACCTTAGCCTCCGGCAAATGTCGCCAGTCGCTCCGGTTTCCTTGAAGAAACTTTCCCTCGAAGTGATCGCTCGCGTTCCCCTCGCGGGAGCCGCTTCCAACAACCTCCTCTGAGAATTCCGAATCTTCTTCATAGTCCCTGCAGTAGAGAGTCATATAACCCGCTTCGAGGATGTAATCTGCATAGTCCTCCGCCGAGAAAGTCACTATCCCAGCGGAAATTTCGTACTGAATCAATCCGGCGAGCAGGAATCCGATGGCCAACAGTGACGAGAGGACGGAACGAGCTGCCATTTCCACTCTACGAAAGAGATCAAGGTCGGGATTCAACGGTTAAAATAGAACAATAAACATCTCACGGTTGAGAGTGAAGATTACTGGGTGTTGAACCACATCCACTTCGAGCATGCTCCAGTGTAGTCCACCCACGAAAGGTGTCATTACCGATATGGTTATCTTCTGCTTGGCTGGATAGCTACGGTCGCCTCGTCATTTTGCCGTCTACCTCGGAACACTTGCGCGTTTTGGGCGAGATGGGGACAGCCAGCGTTGACTGCGCTATTTCGTGGTGAATTTCAAAGTAGGAAGTGTTTGAGACGAAATCTGAATTCCGGTGTTCAAGTTTCGCACGTGAATCTAGACGAAGGCGTGCGCTCGGCGATAGGCGAAACAATCTATGCGCGTTGAAGCACGTTCTGGATCTATGTCACGCTCTATTTTGAAATGGTTCTCGCGTAAAGCTGAGGCACGGAGGCGTGATTTTACCGAAAGGAAGATGGCATTGAAGAAAGGAAAATCTTGCGCGAAACCAAATGAATTGTTTAGAAGCGGATTGCGAGAGAAAAATAACATGTGAAAAATGATGCGACGTTAACGATCCATGGTATGAAAGTAACTGTTGAAGGTTTTGCAAATAGTCGATACTTTTCGTGTGGGAGTTTAAATTTCAAATTGAATTGGTGGTGCGAACTATTTGGGAACAATTTCTCCTTGGATTGGACTGCAATTTTTTACTGTAGTTCGTTAAACTCCTAAGTAAAAATCGGGGAAAAAAGGGAGGATTCAGGGTCGCCTCCCCTTGATGATTTTGCAAAACAAGCAATGGCAGGATGAGGAGTTAAATTTTTAAACAAAGAGAAAGATGTCTCTGCCGTGGATTTACGATTATTAGATTTATTACGACAGTATAGCTTTTCATAGATACTTGGAGTGAATCCATAGTCTCATAATTCACTCCCACAGTTAATTGAAGTCGTTGGGAATTAAAGCTTTAATATTTTTTTATCAGTAGGAATATAAGGATACCCTAAACTACTCCCTTCCTCATCAACCTCTTGGTAAGTATCTAGATCTACCCCTGGTGGAAAGTCGTAGCATTGCCACAGATTTGAATTGAGCTATACATTATTTTAAGGCGAATTTCAATTTCCATGCAACTATCTCAACAGTACGAATTTTCTTGTAAAGAAAAATGTTTGAAAAAAAAAACTGAAGCCATCTATGAATTTTATGTTCCGGCGATTTGACATGGCCACGAAGCTACCATACCATAGGAATCTCGATGTCACTTTTGAAGGGTGACATGGGGAGAATTCACTTAGGAGCGCTCCAACGGAAATAGGTAATCACGTTAACCTCGTGACAATGGAATAAAATCTTCTATAACGTCTTACTTACCTAAGTTTATGCGATGATAAATAGTCGGACCATATGTAAAAGGACGTCCACTTTCCTCCGCTTCCTTCGCAATTTTTGTAGCCGACTGTAAAGTTCAATTCCTTCGGTCTATCCTTAACAAAATATTCAAAGATGAATTATAACCTCCAGAAAAAGTGGAATGGTCGATCAGCTCCAGATTAAATCTACCCGAGCGGTTCACTCAGAAACAAAACATCACATCATAACAACATCGACGAACCATGATGGATCAAGTCCCAATATTTTCTCGAATACACGAACTCAACCACCAAAATGTGACACATAGTAAACTCAGACAACTTCTTGTATGCGCTTTAAGTTGCCGGTGTTTGTAACTCTCGACTATCAAGAGCCGTGTAAGAAGGAAGCAACGGAAAGAATAAATGAGTGGGACGGTCGCCCTAATTCCTCCTGATGGAGAAATGACTGTGAAAGAGAAGTGAGGGCGGGGGTAGGAGAGGTTGAGTTGACCTCCGCCGTTGGGTGTTAAGAGAGAAGAAGGTATTGCAGAGCCCTCTCGGATACCAAAACAAAAACAGAGAGGTCTCCATTCATTAAACAATGACAGTTAAAAATTAGGGGAATTCATCCCGCTCAGTTTCCTTTTAATCTGTCATTGCGTTAACGCCTAATTAACTGTCATTTTATTTGCTTGGAAGATGGGCTTCAAGAGGTCTATGTTCAAAGATAGGTCAACATTAAACTGAAACTCTTGAAACGTTTAATCAGTAGAATTATGATATTAATTTTTGCAAAAGCAACCCATTCGTTAGGGAAAGAACTACCAGGGTACTCTTGTTAATCAAAGATACGACCAAGTGTCAAGAGGTTTGATGCCTTTCGGAAACGGCCTTCTAAAGACATCCCCTTTCTTGATTAACTCTGGTCTTATGTGAGAGGACACTGGTCTCAACCATTTCCCAACAGTAATTGGAGTACAGATAGAAATATTTTATTCCACTGGACATCCTCGACACGGATAGTTAAGATATCCGTAAATTGAATGAAAGGAAATGTAATACCTGGAATGATTATTAAGCATTCTGAGATTCCGTGCGGAAAACCAGCTAGTTTCGGAGAAAATTGTCTGCATAATGTAGTGAGAACTAATGGTATTAGGAGGAATTCAACGATAATGTTTTGTATGAATACTTATTCACAATATGATAATCATAACCTTTACAATGACGATGGGAGATGTATATTTTACACATCGTAGCTTCCAATATTGACACGTTTCTAAGATATTTAAAAACATCCGTATAAAAGTCCTTTTCTATTCTCGACTCCTCAGCCAATCACATTAACTCTTTCGCTGTCGCTTAATTCTTTCAACCATTTTCAGAGCTCTAACACTAGCTCTAACGCTGATCTTTTTAGTTTTTTTGTTTCAGAAGAAAGGAAATGTTAGATTTATTGCCAACTTCTTTCATCCGTATAATTGTGATTTCTTCCAGCAAAAGAGCTACCTTTTCATTCATTCCTTAACACTGTAGGTATTAATTCCACAGTATCCGAAATTTTGTTTCCATTTCTCTAATATTTTTCCTTTCTTAAAATTAAAACTTAAATTTCATTGAATAATATCAATTAATAATAGATTAAAATCATTATTACTTCCTACTCACAATCCACAATTTTTACATTTAAAAAACATTTATTATAAGCCCCATTTTTTTTAAAGAATAAAAGAATATGTACAACCCATAACCTTGCACATATATCTTCATGCAGCTCTTCATTCAAACGCCAGATGATTCTGGCATTGAGCGTTGATGTTACAATTGGCAGGAGATCAAATAATTTCCTACTCAGGTGGGGTGAGTCGACTGATGGGAATAAGAGCTCGTTCCAATTGAAAGCTTTGCCTTCTCTCTCTAAGTATGCGTGTTTCTCAGCCAACTGTAGAAAAATAATGCAGAATGGACGTTTCTGCTATATTTTATTCTTAAGAATACTATATTTTTCTTTCACTTAATATAATTTTTTTTGTCATGTAGCATACCGTCAAAAAATAAGAGGAGATGAACTTTATGTTTACTCTTTGATATTTCCCCAAAGAGCTCAAAACTCCAAAGAGCTCCAAAGCTCTCAAAACTTAGACCACCAGAAATTCGTTTTAAATTGTAAAATTCCCACCCAGAAAACATTAAACATTATCTCCCCATATTCCTAAAGTTTCCCAGGTTTTCTAATTGATATTATCCAGGAGATTCCTTAAAATTAAACACATGTCGGATTTATTTGTTGCGAATACTGAAGTTTAGGGGAATAAGAATTAATATTCTAATATTGTATCGGAATTTTGTTTCGATCAGATAAATACTATTTGAGAAATAAAATTTCTGAGCACTTCGTTATGGAGCTCGAAAAAACCGGCTCTTTTCCGCTCAGCCTACGATAAAATATTAAACAGATGCAAAAGAATTTGTAGTTAATGGTTGAACGCGGGATGAAACACGCTAAAATGTGGCGCGACTTTTATTTCTTTGGAATTGCTAGTTTAGTATTTATTCAACCCTTAACTCCAGTATCCATACTAAATACCCGACAGCGGGTCTTTTGCGTAATAACACGGTGCTGCTTAGAGTAATGTATCCATAGCGGAAAGAAGAAAACACGTGCAATTCCAGTTAAAGAGACTTTATTGCGACCTAGGTTTCTCTACGCATGATAAGTAAAGTAAGCTTATCGTAGTTTACTCTTCCGTACGCTATACTCTCTGGAGGCAATTTAAGACAATCCTCCCAATGCTTGCTGTAAGTTTATGAATGCTTGTATTTTCTTCTACCGTATGTATCTCTACCCTTTTCCATATTTGCTTATTATCGATTTTTTCGTATATGTCGATACACATATTTTTCACTAATAATTGGTGAGGTTGAAAATATTCATTTTCTACATATTTACACAGAGTTTGAGTCCAGATGGCTGTTCGTATCGTTTGCAAAACTCATACTATAAAACTGTCTTCTCTCACGTTTCCTCATAATTTACTCTTTCCAGGGAAGTTGTTGTTTCCCTCCCTGGCCTTCAGGTGCAGTAACTTTTACGCAGCATAAAACATGTATACTCGCTTTTTAAATATATGTAATCACGTATCGTCGAGCTGATTTAATATATTATTTGGATTTGTATACAGGAATAACTAACGGACGGATTCCGGAAAGATATTCTCCGGCTATCCATTTTCTGCGTCGTATCCTCATTTTCACTCCAATTTCGTCATTGTAATACTTATTGCTCGGAAGTAACTGATTAATACGTGAAAATGCAATGCTCACACAAACTTGCGGGTGCTCTAAAATTCCAGTAACAAATTAGCACTGCTGCCAATGCATTGCTTTATCAGCGATACATAATGAGAATTAAAGTCCACACTAAATAAATAAATTAAATTCCACACTAAATATATTTAGTGTGGAAACTGCGAAGTGCCTTCTTTAATTCTCATTATGGCTTTCCACGAAGTCCGGCCTAATACTATAGAATTTAGCGATACATAAATTTGGGTGAAGGTTTGAAATTGTGACTTTCAACTCATAATCTGGGGGTTATTTTAATATTGACATCTCTCTATATTAAACATAAAAGTGGTCGACAAAAAAGGTAGTTAACCTCTGAAAATTTAGTTACAGTGCAAAACGTTGTACTGTGCGTACGATTTTGAAAGACACCCATTAACATCCCCCAATTCAATCTCCGACAGTGAGTGGGTTTAGGGGAGTAGGCCACCCTCAAACTTTTAAGAAATCTAAAAACTATCCTGTATACTATAGCTTAAGCTTTTGTTATTTAATGGAATTAATCCGATGCATAATTTCACAATATTGACGAAGATACAACTTTATTTTGCTTACGGTGTACTCTAGCTGGAGGGGCAATTATTAACGATTCCGACTAATGTCAACATCTATGTTTACTTGGGCTTCAAATATAGCCATTAAATTTAACTCGGTTTGTTACATTCAGGGATGGGAAAGTTTATTGCATTGCTAATTATAGTTCTCTCAATTAATTTATTTGTTGTCATTGATGCCCACATGACTCTGACGAAAGTTTTTTCGCCAATGAGGAACGCTTGCGACTTTATGGTAAATAGTGGGTGGTATCGAACCTTATAGTGATATAGTAAAATAAAGCTATCCGGACCCTGCCCTAATGTTGGCAGTTCCATAAGGCATTTATCATTCTAACTCACCCCCTAACTGCCTCTAAAATGGAATCTCCTAAAAGCGATCTATTTTAAGCATCGAAAGTGGGTGGTATTGATTCTCTGAATGAGAATTAACTAATTAAACCATTCCTGTCTATTTTAGAAGATATTGGGGTACCTCTACAATGCTTAAATACGATTTCTGAAAGCGAATTTTTTTATCTCGTCCCTGTTAGTTTTGAAACTTAAAATGAAAAATTATTTAATTAACTTCTGCAGTCCATTTCCATAAAATTTCACTCCTTGCTTGTTTCATATTTTCGAAGTTTCTGGCATTGAGCGTTGATGTTACAATTGGCAGGAGATCAAATAATTTCCTACTCAGGTGGGGTGAGTCGACTGATGGGAATAAGAGCTCGTTCCAATTGAAAGCTTTGCCTTCTCTCTCTAAGTATGCGTGTTTCTCAGCCAACTGTAGAAAAATAATGCAGAATGGACGTTTCTGCTATATTTTATTCTTAAGAATACTATATTTTTCTTTCACTTAATATAATTTTTTTTGTCATGTAGCATACCGTCAAAAAATAAGAGGAGATGAACTTTATGTTTACTCTTTGATATTTCCCCAAAGAGCTCAAAACTCCAAAGAGCTCCAAAGCTCTCAAAACTTAGACCACCAGAAATTCGTTTTAAATTGTAAAATTCCCANTAATATAAAACAAAGATAATTAAATAAAAGGCAGGAAAACCAAATTAAATAACCGGGATTGTTCCATCAAATCAATACTAACAATAGATTTATCGAGAAAAAATAAGCAGCTCTGGTAAAGCATTTACAATTTCAGGATCATACAGTGGCCTTTAACAAATATTCAACACTCTGTGTTAATACCTCAATAGCCAATATAACGAATATACCATTTAATGGCATAGCACTTTCCCGCAACCCTATTCCAAAATACGTAGGAGTAACTTTGGACCGAAATCTCTCCTTTAAAGCAGATGTAACATAACTTGCCGCCAAACTGCGTTCCTGTAACTAGATTCCATCCAAACTGGATGCAGCATCCTGGGGAACTGCCTTGATACTGATCTACTCCGCTGCTGAATATTCTGCTGCTGTCGGGCTTAAGACCCCCATGTAAAAAATGTTGACGGAGTCCTCTATCATACCACGCGCATAATCTCCGGATTCATCTGAGCACTCCATTAAAGTGGCTCACAAGTCATACTGAACCTCCCACACTAGGTAGACAAGAGATTCTACAGTAAAAGTATTCCAAACAGTAAGTGACGACCTAAATCTACGAATTCACCAAGATATAATTCAGTATGGCAGACTCAAATCAAGAAAATACTCTATCAAAGACATACAATAGCTAATAATCAATAACTTCAGTGTTTTACTACATTAGAGACGGGATGGCAAATCAACATGACAACAGAATGGCATCCACTGCTGGGCGTTAGAGGTCTTCCTTTTGTATTCGACCTACGAAGAAGAATATGGGTATCCCTTAACAGGGTAAGTACGGGTTTCGGCAGGCGCGGATTCTCAGGTGTACAGGTGGGTGTATGCGGTTCAATCCAAATTGCGACTGTGAAGACATTCCTCAAACAATATTCCATATAGTACAGGAGTGCCCAACCAGAGATTTCCATGTTGGGACGGAAGCATTAGTGAAAACTACCCCAGAGGCAATCAATTGGCTTCGGCATCTTGATTTACAGCTGTGAGAAAAATCATGTTTCTTTCTTTAAGGAATAATTTCATCAACAATCACTCTCCTTTAAATCACCTCTTAAGAGTACATAATGTACCTTCTATGTTACCAAATATCTCGTTTATGTTAATAGATGTTTAAGTTTATTTTTGCTCTGTCTTACTAAAGTGAACAACTAAAATGATTTTATGTAAAACCTTGATCTCATACGCTAAATAAATAAGCACTGGTTGAGAAAGAAGGCACGTTTTTAAGGCTATGAAAAATCTACCTACAAAGGTTATTTCACTTGGAAATATAGGAAACGATTTTGGACCAAGATGCGAATAAAATACCACGTTTTAATTGGTTGATTGCAATTTAAAGTAGAGAGAATGTTCGAATAGTTTCTCTAATTTTATAAAGAAATTTTTTAACGAAAAAAAGGAACCCAGTGTCGACTCGGATAGACAGTTTCCTTAAAAGGAATTTTTAGAAATCGATTGCTTTATTAGTTAAAAGTTTGGGGAACACAAATGGTTTCGGGAACCAAAATGGTTGGGAATCCCTCGAGTAGAAGATAGAGAAATACTGTAAAAATTCGCCAGAAAATTTTCAATGGAATTCCATTTTTACGAAAAAATGTAAACATTTTTAACCATACTCTGTAACTTTAAATTAATATAAATTTTCTTTGATGTCTTCGAACATTTTCATTTGAAAGTAAACGAGGAATTGATAAATATGTATCTGTCTAACCTTTTAATATATTTAAACCTATAATTATCTTGGTTTGATAGAATAAACTCTTCAAATAGTTTCCCCTCTATTTATTATTTTATACTCTTCTTAAATATAACTCAATGGATAGAGCAACCAACCGGCAATTGGGAGACCCGGGTTCGAGTCGCGGTTCCGTCGGACTTTTTTCATGTCCGTTTCTCCTTGGGAATTTTCCTAGATGCGCGCCTTATCGTGCCAAGTACCGAAAATCCTTTTCCTTGTGTGTTAATGATCTTTATCTTCGTTCGCCTGAGACACATTTAATCGCTATTTCTTCTTACATTTACAACGTTTTATTAGTTCATAACGTAAAATTTCTTAAATCGATGTCATGTATAGCCTAAACATATTTCGAAATGTATCGTGCTCTCTACTATAAATTTCATTCGCTATTATAAATTTTAGCTCTTTCTAAAGGGCTCTTTTGCAATAAAATTAAAGATGATATTTTGATATGCTAATTTATGTTAAACATAAATTCAAATATTTCATACTCATTTTGAATTTTTCATTGTCAGAAGGAAGTGATATAGAATAATTCAGATTATCTTTTCAATCAGTCTTTCTATTTCTATCTTTAGAAAAATACATTTTTAGGCATTAAAACCTTCCTATTCGTCATTTTTGGAGGTCTTGCGCTAAACTATACATTTTTAAAGAAGTACCTTCAAATATATTGATAAAATCAATGATGAATTTAAGCGCTGAAATTAGGTGCGCAATAGAAAGCCGCACCCACCCTATCCCTGCCGCCCGGGTGCGAACATAATTTGCCGCCCCTAAGAATGAAATACCAAAATCATTAATTTCCTGATTTGAAGGTAAAATTCTTTTGTACGACTTTGAAAAACCAGTGTTTTACAACTTCCTTCCCGAGCTTAAATTGAATACGAAACATCAGTGAAAATTAATTATGGATATTCCGTATCCTGAAGTAGTGAATGGTCATTATGAGTCAATAGTTCACATTAACTTTTGAGTATCATTATCTTAGCAGATTCCGGAATCGCCAATAAGACACGCAAAGTTACTTGAATATTAGGAATGACTCCGATCAAATCTCTAGTTAATATATATTCCAAAATCTGAAGAGGATTTATTCTTGGTACCAGAAAATCTTTTATTGGTTCCAATTCTTCGATTAAATTCACTGCACAAATATTCCTTTTTCATTTTGAGTTATTCGTAATTATTTCCTCTAAATGTTTGCCAAACTTAAATTTCAAATCATAGACCATTTTAGATAATTCGTGTACATCACAGAGAAAACTACAAATAACCCTGTTGTAATAATAATTATGGTTGGTTAAGTTTCTGTTGCCGCCCTTTAGATGCCGCCACCCGGGTGCAGTGCACCCCTTGCACCCATAGGACGGCGCGGCTCTGGCGCATAGATACGATATAACTACTATAAAATGATAAATCTAGGAGTAAAAATATTGACTAATTGGGTAATGAAAACGCTTTCAGTTCTTGCGTATAATGTTCGGAATCGACCTCCTTCTGTGAGTGGGTTACGCAACACCTCACAACGGATATTCGATGTACGATCTGATGTTCGGATCTAACGATTTTTTCTAACGATTTTTTCTAATGATTTTTTCTAACAATTTTTTCTAACGATGGGGAGTATCTGCATGTATGTATTTTTGTGTGTGTGAATGTATAACAATGTTGAAGCTGCTTGCATTCTGGTGCCATGCTAGGAACCGTTACGACGCGTCTAAGGAAGCCGAGCAGATCCCGAGGGGCCACAAAAAGGACCTCCACCGCTCTCACGTTAGGCCTGTTATATCTGGGATATTTAACAATCCCGCGATGACAAAATTTTCGATCCCGAGAATTTCCCAGGATTGTATTTTTTTAGTCAAATTAACGCTGAAATCACAAATTCTTCTTATTTTCAGATTTTTTATTGATTTATATCCGGAAAAATTCATTTTCATCTCTCACGTCACAAATGAAGTAAATTAATTGTGATTTTAAAATATTACCTAAAAACAGTAAAAATAATTGGGGTAAGAAATTTAACAAATTTATCGCATCTCCCTCAAAATCACTAAACCATGTAAGACTACACTATTAAAATCACTGTATTGTATTTGCTAATATATACCTTATTTCAACCAAATAACCTCAACGACGGAGAGCTTCACTTAAAGAATGATGGACGGTTTTAAGCGTAGTTTTCGTTAATGCTTCGGATTCCATTGGTACTTATTACATTGGCCTTCATTTTGAACTGGTTTTTAGTCCCATAAAATAACCTTCACCAGCCATATTTTTACACTTAACAATATTAACGACTATTTTGAAGACGCAATGGTAATTTGCCTTCGAATGATTTAGGATTTCATAATTATAAATAGCGGTTGTTTATTAAAGTTAAACGACGCTCTCCGTCGTTGAGGTTTTTGGTCGAAATAAGTTAATTCGATCGGATATCAAGTAATAGATGTACTTTTTGTACTAGTGTCCATTAGGAAGTAAAGAATGTAAATATAACAAAAGAAAATGAAAAGAAAACGAAAAAATACAACCAAACAGCGGGTACATGGGCGGGCAAGGGTGTGTACTACGGAGTTGCCTATACCCCGATTACCAATTTTCAATTAATTATTGCAGCGAAAGTAAGGCCCATTCACACGAACCCCATTGCACCTTTTCATTACTCTACTACCACTACCACCACAAAAAGTTTCATCAAAATCCCCGGAAAAAAGTGATAGCCTCTACTTGTCAGTAGCACCAGACCTTGCTCTCGAAGTTACGCCAGTTGTAAGCTGCCTGATGTAGGGTACTATTTTCTTCATGATGAACCTCTGTGATGCCACCAGATCCCGAGCATCCGAATGGATAATGCTTTTACGTATCGATAAATTTTCTTTACAGAAGCTCATCATGGAAATTGAAATAACCTTTCGGTAATAAAGAAGAATAATCCATCAGGATGTCTTACTGCTGGTTGGTGAATGTAACTCTGTCTAGTTCGCCGAAGATATCATTGAAGCCTTCTGGGCACGCACACTTACATACATATAACATCAGGGGCGTAGCCAAGATTTTCTATGGGGAGGTCCAGAGAGCCGTGAAGTAAACGCAACATTTCCTACGACAGGAGCGGAAGTTTTCCTTACCCTAGGCAGGAAAACCTGCCCAAAATATAATAAAAATGGAATCAAAAATTTTTTTCACGTACACCATCATAATTTTCCATAGCATGTGTTACTGAAAACATTAAACATTTACACATTTGTTTTCGTCTTTCCATTTTGATATGAATGAGAATCTTTTTTGACGCTGTAGTTATTCTTTGTCCGATGATGCAGTTTTTATCTACTTAAAGACGTGAGAAGGAAACAGTTCCTGGGAGATATTCTCTTGGAGGTTTTAAAAAGAGTAGTTAATAAAGGCAAAGCCAAAAGGATAGCTTGACTATACTGCTGCCATCCAATAATTTGAAAATGAACCATTTGAAAGAATCTCCAAGATCAGGGTCTCAGGGACCGGTTTTAATGCTTCCATGTATTCTGTTCATATAATTGTATATATTTATCACATGGCAAGGTATATCTATTTTCGTCTATCGTTAACCCGCTGTTACATTTAATAATGATGGGTGGGGATTTCCTGCGGGCGCATGCTATCGCGGATTCACCAACAATTAAAACCGTTCCAAATCAAAAGAAAAAAATTCCAAGATTTTCCTTCCTCGAGTAAACGCATATTTCCGCTAAGGAAGAGAAAAAATTTGTTTAACCCATGTACCTCCCCTGGGCCCGTGACACTCACATATATACTCATAACACATAACATGTAATATCAATAGTTTACCATACAGATTTGTCGAAGAAACAAATTTAGAAATTCCTATAGGTAAACTTCATTTAATATGATAAGAATCGAACCGTCAAAGAATGACTGTACAAGCAGTAATATCCCGTTGCCGCTCTTATCGTGACGACAATATCATATGAGAAAGCTCCTCACGTAGACTTAAGAAAGAAGTTTTCTTTTCTTTCCTGATCTTGCTATAAAGTTTCATATAGAGATTACGCTAAATTTACAATCATCGTTTTGAAAGTCAATCAAGTCGTTTCCGGTCGTAAAAATATGAGTCACCAAATAATTTCTCAAGATATCTGAACATTCATCTAGTATTTACCAAGGGTTCTCATATTATACTTTAGATGAGAGTGATGAAAGTATTTGTATGATATGTATTCAGTATATAAGTATTTCAAATATATTCATGAATATAATTGAAAATAATTTATTCAGCAGTAATTCTTCACTTTTACCTAACGTTTTTAAATGGTACAGATACGTAGATGACATTTTATGCCTTTGGACCGGTTCTTACCGTCAATTAACTCAATTTGTTTCGTTCCTTAATTCCCTTCACCCCTCAATATCCTTTAGTCACGAAATAGAAGTAAACAAGTCGCTTAACTTCTTAGACATCTCATTAACTGTAATTGAATCCCGCTTTTCTTTCTCAATCTACAGAAAACCGTCCTATACCGACCACGTTATTCCCGCCGATTCTAATCATCCGATCACCCACAAAACCGCTGCATTTCATTATTTAGTCCATAGGCTTCTCCGCATACCTTTGTCACCCGAAAACTTTAACCATGAATTTAAAACAATTTGTTCCATTGCTTCCACTAACGGTTACCCCCTTGATCTGATTACTAACATACTCCGCAAAAAGGGAAAAAAACTTGCCTTACGCGAACTTTTCTTCCCGCCGACTGATACTCCAGCTGATCTGCCCAAATGGGTCAAAATTAATTTTATTGACGACTGTAGTTATAAATGTACAAAAATTTTAACCTCTGATGCCAAACGCCCTGCTTTTTATACCAAATTCAACCTGCGGTCCTTTCTTAGTAACACTAAAGATCGTATCGACCCCCTCAAGAATCCAGGTGTTTATAGACTCGACTGCAACAATTGTAATACTTCATATGTTGGCCAAACTGGAAGGTGCATCGAGAAAAGAGCTTCAGAACATAAGAAAGCCTTTTTCAAACAATCCGGACATTCTCACTTCGCCGACCACCTATTAGACAATGGTCACTCCTCTTCCTTCTCCCCCGTCATTCTACATAAAGGAACCAAAGGCATTAGATTAAACCTCTTGGAAGAATTATATATTAACCTCCATCAGCAACATTGTTTTGGATTAGCGAACGAGTTCCTCTTTTCCCACAATAGGTCACCGCTCCTAATGACGATCCTTCCACATTTATCCCCCCCTCCCCCCGCTCAATACAATGTCTGCTCATAATCACCTTCCCCACTGACTCCTCTCCTACTTTGCCCCCTCTTTCTTATTCTTCTCCTGTTGACTAATTCCATTTACCTCCTCCTTACCTTCCCCTCTTCAACTTAGTAACTAACCCCTTGTTCAGCTTCATTCTTTGTTCTGATGATGGCATAACTAGTTGCCGAAACCGGTAAACGTTTGTACCAATTGTACTTTTTTAGCATTTGTGGACTTACCTGTACACGTATTGAAATAAATACTTTCATCGTTATGAAGTTCCACCAGATCTCCCTGGACTGTATTCATTTTAGATGAGAGAATTACTCCCTTTCTCTTATAGGAAATTGTCTTGTAAACATCGTTAGTAAACCATGCTGTGCGCTTGAGGGCTTACCGTTCTGTTTTTACCTTCGCAGATTTTCAAGGAGGATTATATATATATGAGTTTTCAAAAATATTTTCTTATCGTCAAAAAAGATTTGTCCTCTTCAGAAGGGTCTTAATACCTAAAAGTCGATACTTATAGATAAATTAATTTTTCTCGTAGAAGAATGTGTATAAACACATCTCTCTAGTCAAATTTTGAAATAATTTAGCGTTGGTGTAAATAGAATTCGATAGACTCCTCGTTAAAATAGACGATATAGTTTTAAATGCATTAAAAGATGAAATTGAAAGTACACTTCCACTCACGCGGTAATTTAATTGAAAATCATTCATAAATATTACATATACGTATTTCGACAACTACGTTGCCATCTTCGGGAGAGAAGAATAACTGTTATTACTCACTTTATGCTATATGGAATCAGTTATTCTTCTCTCCTGAACGTAGTTGCCGAAATACGTATTGAGAACAATACTTGCAAAGCGCGACCACTAAGAACCGTAACCCCCGTATTCTCCAACGGTTAGTTTACTCACAAAAAAACGGCTTTTTGGATCTTTTCTCGTACTTGTCTTACCACAGCCGTGTTCCTTTTTCTTATAAATTATATGCAGATAATCTAATAACGAAATTCATGAAAGCTCTCTTCTGAAGACATTAAATAATAACTTCTCGTGAATTTTCTGCACATTTTCTTCGCCGATTTTGAGGTTTCATGTTTTTTTTAGGAAAAGCCTCAGTTCCCAATAGCTTGGAAGTTCATTAGGCCATGAAAATTGATCTTTCACAAGGATACGTCCTCTAAAAATGAATTTTCCAGTCACTTTCTCGAATCTTTCATTTTTCTATTCACTTCCGTTATTTCAAATACCCGCACTATTTTAATTCGTGTTACTGATAATGTCGTAGAAAATACGTCCTTCAATAGCGTGCTTTGATAGGTAAGAAAGCTTCAGCGATTAGGGTCCCGCAAGTATATTAAGAATGAAAGGAGACTTGTGATGTCTGATCTGATATTTAAAGAAGTATTCTGTAGAGTAATATCGAAGAGAAACGGACATGAAAAAAGTCCTTATCCCTTTCCTTCTATTTTGTAGAGAATTTTCCGACTTTTTGTGTATCGTATTTTTATTGATATCACTAATTTGGGATAAATTACTCTAATGTAATCCAGACTTTTGGAAATGGAGGGAATTTGACGAGAAACCACTTCCTTCCTCTTCCTGTTCGTGTCATACAGGACGAGAAAGTTTATCTCTCAAATGTCAAAATCTTACGTGTGATAGGAGGGAATATAAAAACATTAGGACATTCTTAAAAAAATATACCGATGCTTCCCAAAGTGGGTTATCATTGGTCCAAAAAACATCCTCCCAGGAAGCACTAGAATAATTTAGCGGGTTGAAGGACTCATTGGTATTTTACTCTGTTTCCGATCATCTTTATTTCTTAATTGAACGATACTGACTCCAAGACCATTGGCTGGACCAGGGGGTGAGGTGGCGAAACGTCCCACCCTTGGTGATTTAGTAGTAAATTTTCGCATAAGATCTGAAGAGACCTTGAAGTAAAATCAGATTGAGTAGATTTTCCACCATCGCCATTCATCTACTATATATAAAGACGAAATGGCGTTTAAAAGTTAATTGGAAATGAGTTTAAATGAAATTGTCTTTAATCACCCTCCCTCAAATTCACCCCCATGGAGAGTTTCTGTATACACTCAAGTCCTAGACAGGAATTAAACATAATAAAATTGCAATTTAATGATTTTGTGAAAGTTTTAGACTTGTAGTCATTCTTTGCCTTTTATTATGCTCTAGATTTATCTTTAGAGTTAATTTCTTAGATAAAGTTTGAGGTAGAGGCATGGTAGAAGCCAGGATACACTACCCTAGACCTTTTGGAAAGGCGATTAAAAGAAAAATTTCAGCCAGCTTTGAATTTGAAATTCTAGCCAGCCAGGAACAGCTGATTATTGATGGCTCTTGCCATCATTTCTATGGATAGCTCAAGGAATTGAGTGATCCATCATCAATTCTTAAGTATTTTCCCTTTTCTAACTATTAATTTATTCTATCAAACTCTTATGTATCATTTCTTCCCTGCGAGCCTCAGCTTATTCATTGCATATTTTAAGCATTCATCATTTGGGGTTGTCCAGATTCTTCACATGAGGGCGTTTAACTTTTCTTTTTAAGAATTATTAAGAATTATTTATTTAAAGAATAAATAAATAAACTACAACTGTATACTGAATGAAGTTGGAAATGAGAAAATGTCTCTTAGCTACTCCATCAAGCCGAATGAAGATTTTGTTTGCTATTAAGAATATTGAAAAGTAAACTAAGGCAAATACAAGAGTCAAAAATTTGTAGCCTCACTTATTTCAGAATCAGCATCACTTTAACAGTCAGTTTATACACGATTTAAATCTAATTCATGGAAATATTTTGATTACTTTTCAAAATTTTACAATATTTTTCAATGAATTATTGTTATTATTATTTTATAAACTTTTGCAAGCATGCATAATTGAATTCACATATAGATATATCTGATTACTAA
>KZ312408.1:343086-365850 GCA_000376725.2 Ladona fulva
CTATGATTTTAAAACTTATCATAGTTTTTTTACTACAAGATATTTTTATAATGCATTCCCATGAAATCAAAGTGTTCTGACAAAGCTTGGGACTCATGGAAATATTGTAGTGATAGATGTATGTTTTGGTTCATATCAGTGTACTTACATATGATACTAAAGAATTTAGTATGAATTCTAAGAGAGATTCAACATTAATCTCTTAAGATTCTTTCTATAATTTTCCAACTTATAGTGAAACTTGTCTTTGAAACTTCTGAATAAAAAATCAAGAGGACTATTTTTGTTCTACCAGCATCTTTTTAGGTATGGATAACTTGTTAAAATTATCCATAGCTAATAATGGAAGTCAGATGTGACAATCTTTTGAATCCAGACTTCACTTTAAGCCAGATTCTTTTCAGAATAGAGCTATCATAAATTACGTACACTTTTTGGGGATGCTCTTTAGATAAAGAGAGAGTTGTCTTCAACTGTAGTGGACTCATTACCACCCCAATCCTTATGGAGCTAACTGATCTTTAATTATATTAGCTTTTAACCCAATAGAAATCAATGATACATATTAATTTTCCTCAAAATGCCTGTTATGCTCTGAATCTTGGTAAACCTTAGGTAACATAAAATGGTATATCCTTGTGTTACATCAAAATTGGTTGTCATCAATTATAATTTGAAATTCTCATCCATATTTATTTTAACGGGTTATCCAACTCCCAGCAAATTTTCTAGCAAGGAAATTAAGAGGTTATTTATACCCAGGAAAAAGGGTGAAGGTGACTTTGCACTTCAGGCATGCACCAATGAAAAATCCCAAGAAAAAACGGACCTGAAAAAAGTCTGGCAGACCCATGACTCAAACCTGGAACCTTCCTTTTTCCAGGCAGATGCTTTACTAATTATGCCATCGAGCCAGATCATTCTATCTTGCCGTTTTGGGAGACTTAGTAAGCAAACCTTGCCCTTGTGAAATCAATCTTTCAAAACGGCATGAGAGAATGCACTGGTAATGTAAGTGTAATTTCATATAAGTGTACAGAGTAATTTTATTTTTCGTTTTGCTTCCGAAAACGGTTGTTTTTAGAATTCTTTTCCAATCTGATTTCAGAAATTGAGCAGAGTCAATCTACGACATATATTTTAATATTGGCTGCAATGGTAGCTATGCAAATTGGTGTATATCTCGACTTACGAACTTAGTTCGTTCCAGTTCGAAGTTCGTAACTCGAAAGGTTTGTATCTCGGAACCCAGTTTTCTATTCAACATTTCCGTTTTTTTCCAGTGCGTTTCTCGAAATCGAGGTCGTATTTAGAGGTCTAAATGGATTAAGAAAAAGTTCCCATATCGAAAACTTTACGGGTTTGTAGGTCGAAGTACCAGCTTACATCCCAAAAATGTTGGTAGGTATTACTTTTAACTCTGTATTGAAACAACCAGGAAATATCCGATCCAAACGGAAACTGAAAGGGAAAACTGTAAAATTATTTCCAGCTTTGAGCAACCATACACTTTCTATCGATCAGTAACGTATTTTCTATTTAAAAAACGGAGAGTAATTAGTTTTTCCGCGTCCTTGGCAGATACGCATTCCCGCGCCCCTTTGGAGTGACAGTTATAGAACATATTTTTGAGATGGCAATAAGATACAGCGTTTTGAAATAATTTCGCTATGAATCTAATACGGAAATTTTATAGTTTTCCAATAAATTTAAATGCACAAAATCGTTGTTAAAGCATCAGTTCGGCGCTATCTCGACCACGGCGTATTGGCAGTTGCTTCCAGGGCCGGCCATAGTAGGGGATCCATTAGTGGATCCTAACATCCGGGACCTCAGTTTTAGGGTACCCGATTTTAAAAGGATAACATCGTTATTTTGCAGATGGTCATAAATACACGTGAATGGAATTTTGTTTCGTCATATGTTATGCTTTATTTATGAACTTATCAAGTGGGAAGAGAAAGCGTGGTGACCTTGTGTATATTTTGCACCCGGACTCTTTACTATATACCCGATTCTGATTGCCTGGATGCTAAGGAGTTGGTTCGATCCTGCTGTGAAAAATAATTTTGAAAAATTCTTCGATATTACTTTTGCCGCAGTATCAAATGAATTGCACATCTTAAAACTCATAGTGTAAACTACCGTATTTTAGACGCACCTCAAGGTAGATTGTGATTTAAAAACTTACCATTGTTTTTTTACCACTAGATATTTTTTATCGTACATTCCAATGAAATCATAGTGTTTTTCAGGTGAACGACGCAAAGGTACACAGGAATGTAAGCTGCTTATTAGTGGAACAAAGAAATGATATTCGTAGAATGGCGTCAATTTACGGAAGAATGAAAAAAATGCGCAGCATTGCTGAAAAGGCTTAGGCGATTAGAAGATAAAACCCGTGAGTCAATGCGCAACGGTTTTTACAATTACCATTGTGTGGATATTCCTGGCGTCAGAAAAATGCTTGCTCGACCTATACGACGCAACCGATTTTAGATTAAATTTTCGCGGAAAAATGTGCGTTTCGTGGGTCGGAAAATACGATACTTCACATCGGATATAATTTACCCTTTCAGAAGCGTTAATTAGAGTAAGGTTGATTTTTTCATCTAACTCCTCAAATATTTTTAATATACTCTAAGAGGAAGCTGAATAACGGTATTTTTATTCGCAATATGATATTTTTCTTATTTTTTTTGCGTCGTCAGCAATTTCTGGGACCACTTCTACTAAAATCTTCGTTTTTCATTACATAAGTAGGCAGAAAAGTATTGACGAATCATTAATAGTCACAAGTGTTTTGGCGAATGAGGCCTTCAAATAGCTTTTTATAGGAATTTGTATAGAGAAAGAATTAACACATTGGACAAAGCAGCAACAGAGTTCACACAGGTTACGGGTAAAAAAATAGTGAAAATTTTTCATTGAATATTCTTGGCAAAGTATCAGTAGCATGCATATTACGATAAATAAACTCTGTTGACTAGCGCTGCTGAAGCTCGAAAAATTCTAAAAACACTAGCCTACGAGCTTTCTTTGAAATAAAGTTAAGAGTAATCACGCTAACAGAGCTTTCAAAAGATAGATTCAAGGGCAACTAATTATCTTTTCAATTTTATATCTTAATAATGGAAAAGAGTTACGGACTTTAATGAATATTATCTCATAAAACTTGAAGTTTTAATTACATATTCAATACATAGGATTCACCTGAGCGATGAGAATATAGTATGATACAATCAAAACATATAAAACAATCAGTATACGCGATTTAGTAAATGTTGTTTAAAATTATTATATTCAAAACCAACCTGCATTGATGCTTTGGTCATTAGGACTCCCTACGTTCATCGTAAATAAATTACTAGCTAAGAAAACATGCGTCATTTCTGTTGAAGTTGAATTATTAAGGAATCACTGGTGTGAAAAATAGTGTCATGACTGGAACTCGAATTTGGTTCTCTGACTTTCTGAGCAGGTATTCTAACCACTGAACTACCATACAGCGTTAGGAGACTTGGGTTCGAGTCCCCATCATGTCACTATTTTTCATACGTGTTACTCTTTGGGTTTCAGCCGCACGGCTATTCCGTACTAAGTTATTCACCCTTCCCTATTCCTACTTGAATACTTTTAAGCTAAAAGGCAACTTAACGTGGTTAACAGTGTCGATATTTATTTATTTTTCTGTTGACCTGTAAATTGTAATTCATCAACTCACATCGTTTGTAATATCTTTTCTCTTACTCGAGAGAAATTCATAGGAGTACTGCTACAAGATAGAGTTTCATTTTTCATGGTAGCAGCTGCTAAGTTGCTTCAAATTCAATCTTCCCATAAATCTTGGAAATTAGAAGATTTGGCCCTTAAAATTTTTTAGTCTTCTTTTGCTGCTTCTACGGTATCATTTTTAGATACTATTAAGAAATTGTTTGACACTCCTGATATTGTCAATAAAAGTGAATTTTTCGTCAGCTTAATTAGAGCTACAGTATTATTGTTTCTTCTTATTTCATTAAAAGCGACGGAAAACTCTTTGATACTAAAAAAACCTTGCAACAGAAATCGGCTCGAAGCTCGATCCTTTTTCTTAAGAAGCTCTAGTCGTGACAAAGGCGTGAAGAGGGGGAGGGGGCAACGGGGCGTTAGCCCTGGGCATCTACCTAGGTTAGGAATAATCTCAACGACCAGAAGTCTCGCGACAAGTTGTCTCAGCGATGAATAGTTTTTCGACCAAATGTCTCAGCGACAAAGAGTCTAGCGACGGGTAGTCCCATCGACCGGCTGTCCTTCGACCAAATGCCTCTGAACCGTTAGGGCATTCAATCAGAGTAGAAAATAAGCTAGAGATTTTGAAATTGGAGCTGTGATAGATGAATATTTGGAGCGTCACTCCACTACAGTGAGGTTCTTCGACGACAACACTCTTATAAACAGGAAAATTCTAACTGCGAAAGATATATATTTAGGATATATAAGATTTTTATATAAGATTTATATCCCATATCGAAAACTTTACGGGTTTGTAGGTCGAAGTACCNTATAAGATTTATATATAATATATAGATATAAATATCTAACATGCTATATATCCACTCAATATGCGAAGGCGTTACTTCGTGGAAGGACATAATAATGGAAAAGAAATATCTCGTACACTTCCACAAATTTTATTGATGCGACATGTTTCGCTAGCGAGCTAGCATCATCAGGCACAGTTCTTTTGTGATACTTCAACATGTACAGAAAAAGGGGGGAAAAGGAAGGGGGAACCTTGGTAAGACGAAGGGTCAGGGTGTAAAGAGTTGGCAGGGAAGGGAAACAAGGGGTGAGGGGTTGGGAAATTCGTGCTCGTTCGTTAAAACTCCATTCTTGGGAAAGCCCACGATTTCCAATTCCTCTAGGAGGTCCAAGATAACAAAACTGATGCTAAACTCGCTAGCGAAACATGTCGCATCAATAAAACTTGTGTGTGTATATGTGTGTATGCATATATATATATACACACACACAAGTTTATAAAATTGTGCAGCGATGAGCATAGCTCGCTTCCCGATTCGCAACTTAAGCCAAACCCCCTATTAGTGACTTAATAATTTGTGAGTTGATACAAATGTTTAGATGTCCTTTCCGTAGCAATTTATCGTTTAAAATGCACATTCACGTTGTAGTAACGTTAGCTGATGGGACACTGAAGCTATATAACCGCCTTCTCAGGGGTAGTCAATCTAGTTTCGAAGAGTTGGCTTATTTTTTGCTTGTTCATCCGTTGCTTGAGAACTGTTGGGCTGGCGAATCCAAAGGAGAAGGGTTTTGCTTAGAGCTAGAGCTCCTACAACGTAGAGCGGCTCGTTTCGTTAACTACAGGTTCGATGACAGTGTATCAGAGATGATCACAACCCCCCCTTAAGGTTAGAAAGAGTATTGGAACAAGCTATTCAATAAAATTTTAAGTACTGATGAAATACACGACGTTGTGATTCACGTTCTCAGCGTAAGCGATTTTCGAGGATTACCAAAGAGATTTAACGAGATCATAGCGAGAACAAATAGCTATTCAGACTTATACGAACACTCTTTTGCACCGTAAAAATTCCTCTGTCTCCCCCTCCAGTGCTTCCGAAGGTGTTTAGCAATACTTTTCCCTTTAATATCATGCCTGTAGAAATTTCTCGTGTAATCTATGTCGTTTCGGACCCTAAACATTTCAGTTCAGGTCCATTTTCTAATAACTACATCGTCCATAGGAAAGATAGTATTGCATATTAACAATTGAAAAAATCGTCCAACAACTTTTAGGAACTGAAGAGAACAGGATTGACCGCTGAAGAAAACAAAGGAGATTTTGAATAAAATTCACATAGATTAGCGATTTTGTGTGGAAATATTCGATATTTGAAGAAAAAGAGACTATTTTTTCCTCAGGATTTCCTCAGGCTTTCCTAGCGAAAGCGATAATGGCAATCATTCGCTAAAACCTGGTCGTGTCTATATTAAAATCCTGTGGAAAAAGTACAAAGTATCTTTTCCTTCAAACAAAAAGAAGATTTTTATAACAGCCAAAGTGTGGCTCAAGGCATTTTGCCCACGCTCCAAGCGTTTCGGATGCATTGCGTGTAATTTTATTACAATTTTGTCACCATTCTAATTGGCGATGAAACACTATTGTTTAATAAACTAAAACCATTGAAACTCTCTACAAACAAAACATATTTGTAGGGGATACATAATCTCATTACGAAGTTTTCAGAAAAAGAATCCTTTAGTTTAAAAGTTGTTTAAAAAAGTTTTAAAACTCGCAGCCTCGCTCTGCAGCACAGCTGCTCTTCGAAAAACATAAATTTAGGAAGTATCTACAACGATCTCTTTTCGCATTCCTTCTTAGATTTCTTCGAATTCAAAAAGCAGATTCGAAGGTATTCTACTCGTCACCTTTTTAATCTGATATCATCCCTGATTTATGCTAGCTACGTTTTTTACGGAATAACTTTATTTTCTTCCGAATCCGCATCTCTGTCCAAGAAAATCTCCCCCAAGCGATGCTTGGTGGTCTTGCATTGTTTAGCTGTTCCTGCCGTCAGTGTGATACTTCGTGTCGGAAGGTTATTTTACTTTTCTTAATAATAATAATAATAAAGCGTCTTTATTTACGGGCGAGATTGAGACTAATTAGTCTCTTCTTACATCTAACCCTTATACATATATAATATGCTATATATATCATATACATTATACTTATATACATCATATAGGTTGAAAATCTTCCAGAACAGGAAAAGTATAGCTTTGCTGCTCTCTTTTTTTAATATAGAAAAATATATATAGGTATGCCATTTAATTTTTTACGGAAGTACCTTACTTTAAAAATCTCCGGACGCAGCCGGGGTATTGTGGAAATCCGTGAGTGAGAAAAGTGTATATCCTTCCTTTCTTATGCCTTACTTTTGTGGGCTGTATGGAGAGTTGAATGCTTGAGTCGAATTTTCTATTTTAGTGGTTCATTTCAATCTTATCAAACATAAATTGTAAGAAAAAGGTGGTGAATGGAATTCTGTCCATTTTATATATCGATACCATTCCTACATATCCTTATAAATCCTCAGCTTTTCCTCTGAATTTCTCATATATTTCCTATATTGAGGAATTTCTTCAAAGAGAATTTTTTCTAGAAATTTGCGAGATCACCATTTTCTTGGAAAATATGCTTCGAATTAACGAAATTGCTATGCGCATCGAAAGATCATCGAGATTTTTCAACCGCTCCAGTTCATTAACTAACGTGAAAAAGGAACGTCNTAAAGTTCTTTATAGAAACATAAATAAATAAAAACTCCATTGGGGTCCAGGGAGGACCCAGATTGTTATACTACGTTATTAGTTCTGCTTGCTCAACCTCGTCATAGCTTTTTCTTAAATATACGCTCTGATCGAGCTCGAGCTTAAAAAATATATTGAGCTTCTAGACGAAATCCATAGCAATTTTTTTAATGTTCAACTCGTTTGTACGACTTTTTTCGAAGTTGGTAATAGTATATAGGTGATATTTGGTTTACTTTTACTACTATTAAAATAAATAACCAAAATATTCCTGGATCTATATCTTTCAGAAACCCAAAACACCTCTTTTAAGTAACCTACAGCGACAAACAATTAATAAATAAAAGAAAAACCGTGGGGTCTTCCGAAGACCTCAGCTTGGTAACCAACGTTGACAAACTAGGCTTGGTATGTTAAGGATTAAACTTGTAAACTTTTTTCAAAGTTTATCTACTTTTACTTTCCATGAAGCCTTGACTAGGAATTTTTTGTTCCTCGCCGTGTGATCTCCTGTGAACTAGTTTTTAAAAATAAATTACTGCCGTGTTTGTGTTGTAAAGTGCCGGGTTATGAAGGGTAAGTGCACGGTAAATTGAATCTCCGACGGAAATTGATTTCGTGCTCATGCCTCATTTTTCTCAGTCTCTTCGGGGAGGCGTAGACTGGGAGGAAAAGGCTGATTACATTGGTTGTTTACTGTTCAGGGCGTTTAGTTTCTATCGGAACGATTTTTGATTTTCCGGCCAGAAAATGCCGATTTAGGATGTCCGTATACGGAAAGATATTGATTTAAAAAATGAAATTAGATCTACGAAAATATGAAATCACCATATCGAATCATTTAGCATCTCCTTAAAATGATATTTCGTTAAACCACTAACTTAAACAATTTTAGGATTGATATGCGGAAGTGTCTATGTCTTAGATACTATTTAACAAAGAAAGAGCGTAATGTAGCTTTACATCCNTAGAGAGAGAAAAAATCGGGAATAGTTATTTAAAATACGAAAGGGTATATTTTCAGTTTTCCCTATACTGATTAATGTTGTAAAATATGATATTTGCTAATGTATCAAATAGTTTTCCATTCGAATATCTAAGAATATGAAAATATCGCTCGTTCTTTCTTCGCTCATTGAGCGTCTGCATTATATGCACCTTCTTTTGAGTTCAGCTTATTTTCCGAAATATATCGTTCTGCTATAAGCATTTTAAAAATACCTCTAGCAATGCCTCAGTGCTGCTAACTTCCGTGGTGTTTAAGAGTTTCTCATTCCTATCAATGGATTTACGACCATGGTTGAAACCCGGTTGCGACCGGGAACGACCTCGGAATCATATCACGTGACTCTGGAAGAGAAGTAAGATGGCGGTTGTCAGAGAGTCTAGATACAACGGTACTGTTCCTACACTTTCTTTAAATAGCCCTACTAAGACACTTGAAACTGAAGTTACCGAAGCATTACATGATGAAGTAAGTAAAAATTTGTACTTGACGGTAGAATCATGTGTTGTAAGAATGTCATTAAATTTGTATTACTACTAGCCATCAGTTACGGTGCCATTTATCAAAAGGCTGAAATTTGAATTAATATCGACGTGTAACTGTGTTATTATAGAATGATAATCAACCTCAGTTCCGGTGAAATTTCAATTAATACAATGACATTATGTTATCGCTCTTGTTGATTGTGAAAATGATGTTGTTTTCCTGGATTCCAGCAGCTGTTTGACTTCACTGCAAACAGTAAATTGTTATGTTTGTATTGGGACTCCCGTATATTTGTTGATCAGACTTGTTGTTTGTAGAACTTTAAGAAGGTTGTTTATTGATATCGGGTCGTTAGCTCTCTGCCATTATCGTACTTACACTATTTTTTTCTTGTTGCAGTTAAGGAATATACGAAGTGTAATACGATTAACAAGGGAAAATATAGATGCACTCAATGAAAAGTTTGCTGGTTTTCAACATCCGCCATCCATGTATTTATCGGTAAGTGGAAAATGTTATGCTACTTGTCTTTTCAAAGGAAAACTTGAATTATTAGTTGTTAAACGAATGGAATTAGTTTGTTTTTTTTTTCTGCCAGAATATTGTCTCATTCTCTTCAATTGCGTTCCTTTTTCCTGTGAATGTCATTATGACTATCAAAGGTCATTATGAGCCATTCAGCTTTATCCGTAATGACAATGTGAATTGTTGAAAATTTTCAGTATTATGCTGTATTCTGCTACTCAATCGTAGGTTTAGAAGAATACTATCGTTATACTAGTTCGTGTTTATTATGTCGAAAGTCATGTTTACAATCGTTAAGCCAAAGGAAATCTATTTCAGAATCTTGGTTGTGTTTACTTTCGGTGACTTGCCTGCGCTAGCTGTTTTGTGGCATGTTAAGCGCCATCAATAATTTTCAGTGAGAAGGTTTTCGCTCAAGCTATAATCTTTGATGCTTTTATATACTTTAGAATTACTTTTTGGTACCTGTCAACAGGATTTAATGATTTATGTTATCGAATTTGATGATTTTTGTTTTAGTATTACGTAAAGCATAAAAGCCATATGTTTTTGGAGAAGGAAAATGATGGAGGTGAATTTACTAACATTAGTTTTTATAATGATGCATTTCAATTTCAGTAGACATTCCGTGGGAGTGTTGACATTTGTTAGTTAAGTATCTAACTTCAGTTACGAGGTATTGTAGGAAATTTGAGACGCTTGCTAGTAAATATACGGTAGAAAAATTAGTATAATTTTTCAGATATGTTCATGATCTTCAAGGTTAAATCGATTTTCCGGATGTATTTTTTCTCAAATTAGGCTAATTTTCCTATAATATATTATAATATTTTCGTGGCCTTTTATAATTTAACTAGGTTACTATATGATGAATCTTGATTCGTATGAGTCATAATAAATTTTATTTTCTTCGATGATTGAATTTGTGCTTGCGTTTCTTGGTACCGGCGTAGTTTTGGTGAAGGATTGTAATTGATGATTGTGATGTTATTGGGATCTATCTTAAAAACTTGTTTTTAATAGGTAGTGAACGTTATAAATGTAATTATTTACAACCGTTTTTAGGTAATAAGCAGATGTTGAAATGGCAGAGATTTAAAATTTGGATGTTTTCATCTACTTTCCATCCTAAATTGTTTGTTGGAGCAATCACAGAGTATGATGGTGTTCGTGGTGCGCAAGTTCATTTTAGAGTCAATTGGTCTTATAATTGATATAGTTTCAATTTTTATTTTGTTTTGATTTGAATTTACAATTCTGATTTTGTTTTTTAGCTGTTAATATTTCTGTAATCAAAGAGGTAGACTTTTTATTGATAGCTAATTATAAAGCAACATCTTTGAAATTTGGCAGAAGTGTACAAGATACATTTCGAATTGTATCTTTACAGGAATATCAAGAATTAACTAGTAAACTACATGGTTTTGAAGTGAAAGAACAGGAACTGATGGAACAAATCGGTAGTGAAAGGGAGAGTCCTCAGGAACTTTGTGAAGATATGCCAATTCATGGACTTGGGCATGGTATGTAAAGCATGTATTTAACTTCTTTCTCAAATTTTCTTGTTTGTTTCTCACATATTAATTTCGTAGTATATATGAATAGAAATAACAATTTAGAATATGAATTGTAATCTTAACATGTGTTACATACATTTTTTATCAGTATTTTTTTTAGTAAGTATTGTATTACAGATACAAGACTCATCTTCTCAGTGCTCAACCGATTATTCAATTTGTAAGCAACTTGATGGGTTTGCAAAGTTTCTACATTTGCTGAGTGAATATTTAGGAATGAGAAGTGATTCTTACTGGAAACTCGGACTTGGTTAAGATAACCTATGTCTTTTCATGATTTAGCTTACATTTTTCTCCAGTTGGAGGGAGTTGTAGGAAATACAAATTAACTTAAGAATTAGTTTCCTGTTACTTAACTTTTCAGAAATTTTAATTACAAATAAAGGTAGAAATTCTTGAATTTTGCATTTTGATAATAGTCAGGTTATCGTAATATTGATGTTTGGGGTCAACCAATCATTTGAGGACAGCTAGGTGATTTTATTGATCTTTTGATCAGCCAACTTTAAACACCCAAGTATACTTTTTCAGTATTAGGCATTAGTATTAGGACAGTATTAGGAAGTTAGTTGATTTTGGGGATACATTGATTTTGATTAAGAAGAATGAGACAAACAATACAGAAATATTTAGGCAATTTGCATTTTTTTTATGAATTTTCCTCACTGTTCTTTTGTGATGCAATGGAAACGGGTTGGCCATAAAGTGAGCTATTTCAGTTCACTAGTAGTAATATTTTTGTTTGATTTCAATAAATTGGAATTGATATTTCAGCATTGGCATAGAGTTGCACAGTTCCATGTAATTCTTCAGCAAAATTTTGCTATCAGAATCTGTAATTTTGAATAGCGCTATTTTAGTGATTATTAATGTATCATCTATAAAATTTTAATTCTTCATATTCATCTAATAAATTTGCTGAATGAAGATTGCGATTTCAAAATCAGTATTACCAAATGTATATTATCTTTCGGCAACCTGTGAGTTTAAAGAACTCCAACTAGAAGTTGTGGAATAATAAAAGTGACGATTTCTGACAAATTGTCAGAAATGTTGTCATATGTTGATGGTGAGCAACCTTTCTGAAAGTGCATTCCAAAATTATCTAAATCTGTCACCAAATTTCTCCACCTGCCAGCCAAAATTTTTGAGAACATATCATTTGAGATTTGATTTGTAAGTGGTTATGTAAATTATGTGAAAATGACTGAAATGCCCTTAAAGTCTCATAAAAGTAGATAGTAAATGCAGCAAGGACTTTTCTTGTGTGCTAGAATAAAAGTCAAGGCCTTTCCTGAATATAGAACCAAAAATTATATGGCAGCGGTTATGAATTGTGAGGGGCAGTTGGTTTTTCATAATTTGTCAAATGATTGCATATCAGAGATAAGAGAGTTTATATTTACTTTATTATTGTTTGAACTTTTTTTAAGTCAAGCAGTTTAAAATGGCGGAAATACGGTCTATTTGAAGGTCTCCTTTTAGGTTTATGTGTAGTTGGAAGGTGAATTTATGTTAAGATTACAGATTGGGAAATTTTTGGCTTAATTTCATAATTACTATGTATTTACTTAATTGTTTTTCAGGTGCATATTTTGTTAGCCACTAGATGCTCTTGAGACAAATGTTGGAAAACACCCTTAAGATTTATTTATCACTTTGTTAATATGTAAATACTTTTCTTTGATCAACCCTGGAAGGTTTCTACTTTTTCTCTTTATTTAGTATTTAACTGAACCTACTATTCTTCATCAGGCATTTAATTTGACATTTATAAAGAAGACTTACAGATTCATTTTGAGGTTTGGGATATACCTGGCCATGTTTACATTGTTTAATTCAGTTTGATATTTAGGAGTTGCTCCCCTCTCTTAGGTGGGAGTGATGATTCACCAAGCTTTGCACCACGGTCGCCCCTCAAATCAGTGGTACGTGCCCATCTGCCCAATCAGCAGCGTACAAGTGTACAGGTTCGGCAGGGACAGTCTGTGCGTGATGCACTTTCCAAAGCAATGAAGCTGAGGAAACTAACTCCAGAAATGTGTGTAGTGTACAGAGGAGAAAGTAAGGTAATTACAAAACATTCTTTGCAAGAAATTTTTATTTTCTTCCACGTAATATGTTGATGTGTCATCAATACTTACTGGTTTGAGTTTTGGATCCAGTTCCTTGTTAATATGTAATCAACTGATTAAAATCAAAATAGTGAGTTTTTTAATTGATCTGGCTTAATTATCAGCTCTTGTATATGGCTTCAAGAGAAAGATCCTTTCCTGTAATTTTAATCTGTTGCTGTTAGTTGCCTTTGTTCAGACTTATATTTTTGGAAGAATATTGATTTGATGCTTGGAAGATAATGTCAGAACCAGTGATTTTTTTTGTTATTATTTTCCACTTTTTGTTTGGTGTGTTAGCCTTAGCGTTATTATTAGTTAATGTTGTAAATTTCCTCATTCTTTTAGATTTTGATTCCATGGGAAGCAGATATATCTACACTCGAAGGAGAGGAGATAAGTGTTGAAATAATGGACAAGTTTCCCATAACAACTAGTATATCTCATAACTTTGTAAGTAAATGGAGGTGATTTTAGTATTATAGTTGTATGAAATTTTTTACTTAGCTAAGTTCATCCGTTTATATTAGCAGATATTATCCATTTATTTATATTTCATTAAAAATAATCAAGTCAAGCTTATTTATTGATTTAATTACAGTGTTAATGAGTTTTAAGTAGGAAATAATGCTTTAGTATAGAAAAAAACTGAATGATTAGCGATGTTTACTTGTTTTTTTTGTCTGTAGTTGAAAAAGTATTTATGTGTTCTCTGGTTTTCCTTGGAATTTAAAAAGATATTGAAAAGCAAAAGTTAATTACTTAAGTGCTTTTTGTTGGTTTTACTATAATTAACGTAAGAAATTGTTGTTCTTATCCTTTCAGGTTCGTAAAACTTTCTTTACCTTGGCATTCTGTGAATGCTGTAGGAAGTTGTTACTCCATGGCTTCTATTGTAGAACCTGTGGCTATCGCTTTCATCAAAGGTGCACTGCAGGAGTACCTGCCCTTTGTCAGCAAGTCAGGATGCAAAATACTTATTATCAGATGTAAGTAAGGAAAGAGTGGTCATTTATGAAATTTAATTTAAAGTTGCATTCCCAATTCTTATTTATTCTCCATAATATTTTTGTTTATATGATGATTGCTCTCAGACATTTTATATTTTGGTTCTAATAAATTATATTTTGATACAAATAGGGAGGAATTTATTCGTCTGATTGTTGGCTTACAATAGGAATTCTAAATACTCATCTAAAAGCATTTTTATCAATTGTTGGTTTTTGTTGAGAGATTTTAGTGGGTAGTGTATAATTTTTCAACTATATAATATGGCCGTTGTTATGAGTATTGGGTTAAGCAGAACAAAACATTGGGCTGCAACCCAAGTTATTATGTTCTTGATCATTGTAAATTTTTTTATTTTAGGTTCTGTTAAATATCTTGAGTATCATGTGCACATATGTTGGACTGTTGTAATTTATTTCGATCAGATAGGTCAAAATAGGATATTTTAACCAGTCAGTTGATATAACGTTCCTAAGAAAATTTATTAGACACAGTAATATCTTATCATTGTATACATTGAGGGGTTTATTTACCTTGGTGTAATTGTTACTAGGGAATCCAAGAATTGAATTCTCAGTTGCGTGACATTAAGTATAATTATCAGTTACTTGGGGTGTTTGTTCCAGTATGGAGAATGGAAAATAGAGTTGTATATTCTTTATTGAATAATTTCTTTTTGCGCTAGTTGGCAAAAATACACTTCTAGAAATGATAAGCATAAGTCTCGATACAATTTTTTCACATCTATGGGAGGGTTCAACTGAATGTTTCGCTAAATTCTTTAAGTTTTAATTGAAAAAAAAATTGAAATTTTAGTCTTTCAATGAAGACGCTTTTACATTGCAATATTAAATAGATAAACAAAGTCAACATCTGAAAGGGGTCCTCTTTCTATTAAAATTATTAAGAGAGAGATGAATTTGCTATAGATAGTTTGAAATATTTTCATCTTATATTTCATTATCAGTTGCCAACATTATTTACTGCGATAAAGTATTTAATGTAATTCCAACTTAGAGGTGAAGTAATTTGAATCCAAATGACCTTGTATTTTTGCATTATTAACTATTTTTGTTTTTATTGTTAAAAGCTATTGATCTATACATTTATATGGTTAATATTATCCGTTCTTTGATATTTATAATTACGAAATTTCTATATGAGGCTGGTGAATTTTAAAAGTATATTTTCGAGAGCTTGAATTGGTAGGTGTTTCTTAATTGATTACTTGTTTACCTGAGTTGTTCTTTCTGGATTCCCTAATTAATGTAAATTTTGGTTACATTGGTGATTTATCTCATAAAATGTGTTTAGTATGAGGTAAGTCACTAATTGTGATGCTTGTTTTATTTTTCCAAGAAAGTCATGCCCCAGCAATAGATAAGAACATACCGAGAAATATGAGTATACATTGTCCCTGAGTTATACAAGCTTTGATTTATCTGTGCTTGGGTTTGTGGGTAGCCAAGTGGGTTGTGCATTTATTTGCTTCTGGCGAAAGTGGCTGGGTTACCGGGTTTGATTCCTGCTGGGTGCTTGTATGTGCAAAATGACCTCAGTTGTCAATGTCAACCCTATTCAAAAGAAGTGGTCAGTTAGGTAAATTTTAAATGCATTCATGAAAGAAGTAAAACAGATAGTCATTCATTTGTTAGTGAAATAATATTTTTTGGAGTTGATTCACACAACCTCCCTTACATAAATCCTTGTAATAATATTTCATGTGTATAAATTAGTAGTTCTAGCAAAATTTCCTTAAAATGTGTTAAATATTTTGGCTAAAATTAACATACTAAGTCACATAATCATAGTTGCAGAAGTTATTTGCCTTAATTTACATTGTAATGCAGTTTAAAAATAAATTTTGGTCATTTTGTGCTATAGTTAAATTACAGTTGTGAAATTATTTCTCGGTATTGGAATCGATTTGGAATTAATGAAGTGTGATTATTTTGGATTAGTTCAATAAAATTTTCCAAGTTTTAAAAGTTAGTTCTATACTATAACTTCAAAAGGATAAGTTACAGCTTTTGTTTGGACTTGTTAAAGTTGGCTTCAATATTTCTCAAGGTTTGAGATATTTTGAGAAAAAAGGTTTCTGATGAAGAACCTACAGATGAAATATAATTTGTGAAGTAATGTTCCCTAAGCATTAACTTGTTAAATGAGAATTCATAAAGTGAGTTGAATGAGTATCATGACTTGTAAAACCACTGAAGAAAACTTACGTTAGAATTAAATGCACCGTCATCCAAGATCTTTCGAATTTTTATTTTCATCTAATTAGTGTTGGCTCCCATCCCAACAAGCTCTTAACACATTTAGTACATGCCTATCTAAAGTATTCTATTGCTGGAGGATTTGTGTGGCAAATGAATGAATCCAAAAAAAAGATTTACGTCTTAATCACATAAAATAAACTTGCAAACATTTCCATATTTTAAAAAATTTTTCACATTTTTCATTGGCAGGCATTGGGTTCAAAAGATGGAAACTTTTCTGCAAAAAAAAATATATAGATTTTTTGAAGATGAATTTGTAAATTTGGGGTTTTGCTAAGCAGTTTCTTAAATTAGATATCAGTGGATATCAGTTGGGTAAAATGTTTAGAAGATTAGGATATTGTAAATGGCTGCATCAGCTATCTGAATGGAAAAGTCCTGAGGTTGGGAACTCAAGGGACCTTCAAGTCACCTTGAGTTATGGTTTTTTTAACAAGTAAGATAATGCATTGATTAAATTAATGACACGTGAAAAGTTGCTATAATCCTGTTTTCATCAATGTGCTGCATTAAATAGCAGTAGCTCTGTGTGCAGTAAAATCTCATTATTTTGTTTTCAGTTAATGGGAACTAGTATTTAATTCTTACATGAATTTTGTCCAGTGACTTGAGAATTCACTTTGCTCATTTTCTTTTCCTTTTACATTAATTTATTTAGACTCATTATGTAAGTTTCATAGTTTAAAATTTATATATAATAAAATTGGAAGTATTAATGTTGTCAGTTGCTGCAAAATGTAACACTTACTTTAAAATCTACATTATAAATCATGTTAACAAGGAATGTTGCTATTTGAAAACAGCCATTTTATTTTTCATAAAGTGAACAATATGTGGATGCTAAGCCTTATGTTCTGCCTCATCATTAGACAATAAAACTGAAAATGAAGAAGTGTTAAGTCTCCTAGGAACCTTCCTCTTAACTGCCCCTCTCAAGATTAAGCTAAAGCTATTAACATTTGGTTAATGTTTGATTTATTCTACTGATGTTGTTTGCATGTTGGAAACCTAAGGAAGGAAATCATTTTGCATTTGCTGGAGTTATCCGTAAACAGTTCCTCTAAAGGACCCATATTGTTTTCAAGTGACCAATCTGATTGTGCTCCATGTCTAACAGTCATTGCAGTTGAGGCTTAATTTCATGAATCAATAGTAAAGAAAGGGTTTTCCTTTCTGGATCTCATGTCTACCATCCAAACTTTCTGATTGTTCATTTTGAAGAAATTTGCCAGTCAATCAGTCAGGCACACACAAATAAGCTATAACATTTAAGAATATGCCACAGTTTAGGAGAACTCTCGTAGTATCTCTTTGTGAAATTTCCTTATTAGAGATTAACAAGGATTGATTCCTATCTCTCTTTTCACCATTAGATTTACCTGGCTATGTTGTGCACAAGGAATCTCGTACATCTAATTCCCATGTCATGACTTTGTTTTTAAATAAATTTTTCTATGGTCTTGTTTTGAGCGTTATGTGGACGTTTTTTTAATTTATAGAACATTCTCTTCATAATGTCATGCTGTCATTTTAACATTCAATCTTTAATTGTGCCATGAGGATTTCTGGAAGTGATTTTGTATGGCTTCATAATACTTGATGAGAGAGAAATATGAACAGCTTTTACATATTATCAGAGACTTTTAATCTTCCATGACCTAGGTTTCAATGTATTTTGTCATCATCACCTGTCAGATTTGGTTATCATGCCGGATCGGTTGAAGTAGCAGGGGGTTCTCATAATACCAATAAGGTTCTGCAAATGTACTTGCATTGAATTTAGCAAGCAATCGCAGCCTAGCTTCTAATCTTCTTTCTTTCTAGGATTCTCAACCTGCATCTGAGAACATTTGTGTAATCCTTATTCTATCATAGCACTTTTTAACAAATCATATTGTCTTGCACTGCACTTTCTCAAGTTCACGAGCATTCATTTCATCCACTGGGTTCTATATACTCACTGAATATTCCAGATGTGGACTAAGGTGAAATATCATCGCTCTCTAACATTTTCATCTCATCTACATACAATGAGCTTTATAAAACTGAACTTTTTAGTTGCATTTTGGAAGGTTTTTTGAATATCCGTGCTCCTGTTTAAATTATTTGTGAGGGTGATTCTGAGATATTCAACTGAGTCAACTACATGTATATTCATTCCATTAATTTTGTACAGGTGGTTCTTATGCAATGTTTCCCTTTGAAGAAGTTTATTACGGAGCATTTATTTACATTAAGATACAGCATTTCTTCCTATACAGCAGCTGAATTTCCCTTGTTGTATGTAGTTTAGTCAGACACTAATGGCTCAAAATTCTAATCACCATGATGGATGATGCAGGCTTAATGTTTATTGTTCTTGTGCTGAGAGTGAGATTCTAGTTAATCTGAGGGAGTTAATGTTATAAAAAAGGGAATAACTTCATCTAGTTGCTAGAAATATCAAAGATGGAAAATTATATGAAGACAAAAGTAATGCTCTTCCTATAGGGTCTTATGCCTTCCAAAAGCCACCCTTCAGATTCCAAAATAAGGTACTTAAACTCAGAGGTTTTGTAAAATTTCACAAACGTTGGGTTAATAGTGATTTTTGGTAAATAGTATGCACCCTTAAATCCATACATTTTTAACTCTGGTTAGATAGCTGGTGATTTTTGAGCTATTCATCTTTCATTTCATTGTTTAAATATGGAATAGATCTGATGGAGAAGTCTCATTTTGATACACGGTTACCTGTTATCAGTTTATGTTGTTGGTTGATTGACAATGTAGCAGTATAAATGGTGTACCCATTGTAGAAAAGTAAATGTGATTGAGCTTTTTATAAATGTATAGATGAAATTTGAATTCATTAAGCTGTAGAAATGTTTGATTCACGATTTTCTTCCTTCCTGTAGTCTGCTGGCTCATAACCCAGAGCAAGGTATCCCAGTGGCTCCATCTACCCCACCCTTGGGTATTGGCGCTCCCGTGGGAGGATCTCCTTCAGCACCAAGGGCTGTCCCTCCTGGTGGCCGTGGTGGTCACACGCCTGCAAATTTGGGCCAGAGGGAGCGCTCTACTTCAGCTCCAAATGTCTGCTTCAATATGGTTGGAAGCAGCGGGACTGTGGGTAATTGTGCGGTCGACCCTGTTGCCTCATTGGAAGATTTTGCAGGACGAATGACTCGTTCTCACAACCTCTCTGGCCCAGGTGTGCTTTCTGGTTTCTGTATATTCCTCATGAATCATATCCTCCTGCATCATTTTGACTGGAAGGAAGTCATATCTAAAGAATATTTGCTATTATGTTATTCCTTCAATAATGTATGGATCAGTTTAAAATTTGCACCAATAGAATCAAGCAGCTATTTTTTCATCCATTATTTTCATTGTGTTTGTTTATTTTTAAACCAGAAAAGTAATTACACGTAATATAGCTGTTTATAATAAATTTTTCTCTCAGGGATGCATTTAGAGCCTTTTATGCATAAAGATTATGATAGGGTGAAAATTTAAAAGAACTTGTAAATTAAATTCATAGAATTATTCTGGAAACAGCTATTGTCCTTTTATTACAATTGACTAATTTCAGTTGATAATTATAATTTTTACACCTTCAGCAAATTCTAACAAAATTGATCACTTTTTATCATCATCAAATCATCAGATAGCCTGAAATCATATACTGCTATCCTCAATGAAAATAATTAGGGAATAACAGGTGTGAAAAATAGCCTGCATTATTATCTTTGTGGGGCTCCCAGATAGCCAAGCGGGCAATGTGTTCATCATGTCACGTCATGAAAGCGGTCCCGGGTTCGATTCCTGCTGGGGGCTCACGTGCGAAATGACCTTAGCTGTCGAAGCACTTAAAAAAATACTACTATTATCTTTGTGTTTGTTTATCTTCCAATGTTTGCTAACATATACACACATAACCTGCCTAGAAAGAGGGAGACCTGAGTTCGAGTCCAAGTCATGTAGCTATTTTTCCCTCCTGTTATTAATAATGACATACTTAAACAGCTGTATTCTTGTTTTATTCTTAGCAAACAGTAATTATTCTTGAATTTATTAGCAGGAAACATCTGAGGAATTCAAACTTTTGGTTTTCCAAGAACATTTGAGAAATTACATTCCAGTATACTTTTTTTCCTTAGCATTCAAATGTAACTCATGGAAGGAATATATCTTATTTATGTATTATTTCATTTTATATGTCATTTGTATGTTTTACTTTTTACACACATGTAACACCTTAAGTTTTAGTTAGTTCTTCTTTTGATAGTACATATTTACATTGTGAAATGAATGTCAAGGCCAATTTTCTTTGTCGGTGGAAATGTATTTAAGATTGATTGCATTTCTTATGTATATCAGTCATTGAGACTAATTTTCTATCTTAATGCTGTACCACCTCATAATTATGTTTAATATTTAAATAATGGATAGAAAAACACCTTGTCTTCCATTTTAATTTGGGGAATTTATTCCAGAAATATCTGTCTAATGAAAACCAGTAAGAAGATTCAATGTCATTGAAGTAATAATAATACATTTCAATGTATTTTTCATGAATTATCTTCTATAACAGAGGTGGTCAACCTTTTTGAAAGAGTGCTATGCGGCAAACTCCATGACCACCCCTATTCTAAAATTATTTAATGGGTCTGCAATATAGAATTCCATTTAAATATCTATTATTGTATGGATAAATGGGCTACTTGTATGTGCGTCACTTTTTCCTATGTATCTAATATCATTGGTAAAATCATTGAATCATTTTTATCCGCTGTTTTCTTATGACCATGAAGATTATGTGCACAGAAAAGTAATTTAATCACCCAGTCTGAAAGATTAAGTACAATTGCTTTCATCTTTAGAGTTACTTCATTTGAGAAAATCACAAGGGAACTTAAGTTTTTTTTTCATGTAATAACGTTGCAATTATTTTTCAGCTCTAACACTTTCTTTTCTCCATGAAGAATCAACTTTTCATCTTGTAGATTTATTTTCAATTATCATGGTAAAATATGTTTAAGAACTAAATGTTTGTCAGTATTCATGTTTTTCTGTTGTTAAGCATTTTATTGAATCTGTATTTGTAATTGTATATTTGCATTAATTTTTGTTGGAAATCATTCTAAAAATCTTACCTCAGAAAAATTAAATGATGAATTATTGATTGAACCATTTCACAGTCCACTGGTGGCAGTTTTTTCCTTTGCTCAGGGTAAATATTTTATTTATATTTACAGACATTCATGTATGGTCAATTATATACATTCTATGTTTAGAATTTCTAAATTACAGCTTTCAAATCACTCTTCTATTACTCAAGTTTTTATATTACCTTTGATTCTAATCTTTACATGAATTATGTCATCCAAGAAAACTTAACTATTATCATCTGATACACAGCGTGAGTTTTTGGTACTCTATGAACTTTATTTTTATTAATTTGTTCTGCCTAAGTGTTTGTGTTTGATGAAGCATTTTAGATATGAAGCATGTATGTGGTGAAGCATTTACTTTTCAAGTACTGTTGTATATATTTTACATGTAATTAAGTTTTTTATGTGCATTTTACCTGTAAATTTTCTATAGTTCATAAGTTTTGGCATGTATGTTAATTTAAAGTTTAATGGTAGATTGATCTGTTTCATGTGAAAGGACTGCAGTCTTTGTTGTAAAGCTGTCTTTTTTTGCACGAGTTAGTGTGAATTTTATATATTTTCAAATGGAGTCAAGTTCTGTCTTTCAGTTGACTTATATGCTAAGATTGTTTCAGGAAGAGAGAAGTATTTAGGTACCATTATTTGGTTTTCTCCAGTAAGAGTATGATTTTTCTGCTTCAGATGAAAATTCTACTTCCATTATTATGCAGTTTTGAATCTTACCTGCCATATGATGCACTCCAAACTAGATAAAATATTGCTCCATTATGATTGAAAGGAGGTATTTTAAAGACTGGACTGCAAATAGTTCTTCTGCATTTAAAAAAAATCTTATTTTCTGCATTATGCAATAAAGCTGCATTTTCTTAATCAGTCATAGTTAATCTTGAGGCTGTGTGGTTTAATTGAACAAAGCTCTTCATATGCCCTCTTTTTATGATCAAACCTAATAGTCATTAAATGAAAGAAAAGCAGATATATTCTTGCTAAACAATTTATTCCATCAAACATGTCAGCTCAGCAACTTGGAGGTCAATGAGAAATTTGTAGGGCTCTTTTTTGATAGCTCAAAGTAATTTTCCTTAGTCTGATAGACGTATATGATTAGATCTTCTCTGAGGTATGCTGAGTGAGAAATGATGAAATTCTTTTAACATGATAAGAGTTTGTATATTTACCAAAAAAGATTTGACAATTCCTGGTTTGATTTGATTTATTTGATATTTACTGGCTAGACAATATATTCTACAAAGTATGAAGAGCATGTAAATAAAGCATACTGATGTC
>KZ312408.1:375259-407242 GCA_000376725.2 Ladona fulva
GTAGTTTCAGGCAAGTTAGGTTGAAACCTTTAAAGTGAATTAGTGAGTAATTACTGTAGGTGGTTTTTGAAATTATAAACGTAGAACTCCTGTGTATTCTTTGGTTATTTTCCTTGGCATTCTTTGAATAAGTAGTGTAAGCTATGACTTTGCTTATGAAATGTTTTAGGTATCACTTTTTATATACATTATATAAATGGGACTCAAGTGCTGAACTCCTCCCAATGTAAGTCATGGAAATTTTCTTGTGAATAATTATAGGATAGTCCTGAGTATGTAGTCAGGTTAAATATTTTCAGTTTCCAGCATGAAAAAGAGCAACCACTCTATTTAAGCTTGAGTTTTTTTGTATGATAATGACATACTAGCATACTTTTAGCTTACTGAGCAAAATCATGCAACCTGTGTATGTGAACGTATGAGATGTCTAAGTTTTCTTGTTTTTACATCTTGTTTTAATTTAATGTATACATTTTTAATATAAATTATTGAATCTTGATCATTTATTTTTATGAACTTCAATTCTACTTTTAAGTATTTACTTAAGCACTTACTTATATCCCATTTTTATGAACGTGTTGTGCATTATGGAGAGAGTTGCATCAGTGATTTTATTTTGTCGAAGTTTTAATTATATTTAGCAACTCTCCTTACAATCAAGCTTTCTGTTTTACTGGTTGAATCCAGATAAATTAAGAATAAAAGAAGAAAGAATTGATTGTTTCTTCCTATTTCTCTGCAAACGTTAGGCTTGTTTCCAACTTTTGATTCTACATTAGAATTTATGGCATATTTTAGGAATCATTTGCAATCAGAAAACCACAATTCTCTGAATTATTTGCCTTGGATGGAGTTTGAGTCCTGGTATGTAGGAAGAATGTCTTTCTGTGGAGAGAGTGAGAAAGTCTTTGAAAAACTTGACAACATAATTTGTATAGAATCTCAAAGTAGCTATGCTTCCTCTTAGCAAAAATGTAGATTAAATAGAGAGAAAACAAACTTTCGGGGAAAAAGGACTGAATTTCAAAAAGTAAAAAATCTTGAGGACATATTGAGATAGATTATAATAGGTTGACTCCAAAGTGAAATTATGAGTGTTTTATCTAGCAAAACTAAATTTTTAGGTGAATTTTTCTTACAAAAAAAATATTGTAGTATAGTTAAATATATATGGCACCATAAATTACTTAAAAACAAATTATGTCTTGAGGCTTGTCTCATAGTTAGGTACCTGTTGACACATACCATTATCTATTAGCTTAGAGTATCTCTTAAAACCTGGGATTACTACATTGTCATGGATTACTACATTGTCATGGATTATTACCAATTGAAGGCCAAGCCAGTTCAATTAGAGTTAATTTGATCTTAGTTTCTTTAATTTCTTTGGAAACAGAAGGTAAGATTCTGCTGAAATAAGAAACTTTCTGGAGGAGATAAACTCAATAGTTGGAGTTCAAAAGTTAACAACTGGTAATATTTTTTAGGAGACATGATACTTAGAGATCGTTGTCTCTCTGCTATAATATTTCTAAGGTAGGTAAAATAGTAAGGTTTCTAAGGTAGGTAAGGTAGTAAGGTTTCTAAGGTAGGTAAGGTAGTAAGGTTTCTAAGGTAGGTAAGGTAGTAAGGTTTCTAAGGTAGGTTAGTGAGGTAAGTTTGGTTTGACAGTAACAGTTTATGTTTTGAAATATACTTATGTAAGTAAATTAGAGGTAGGGTAAAAATCCTGGTTTGGAAGAGTCTGCTTTCTATGAAGTGGTCTCAGCTTAGCTTATAATGATGTCATTTGTCATTACTGTATATTGAGCTTGTACCAATTTCTCCTCAATCAACCTGTTTCGCAATTACTTTTCCTGCCTTACTGTGCATGAGAGTGCCATACAGTTTCACTGAGTATATGATTGAAATAACTGATCAGTGATTTTCTGTGAAATATCCTAGTAAATAAATGAAAATTTAGAACAAGTGTGGAGTCTAATCAAAGTTTCAAATTTTCATTTATTCAGAACCTACTCAGCTGACAAAGCAGTTTCTTTGCAAGTGGAGCAGTACTCATCAACACAACATGTTATATTTAGGGAAAGATTTCATGCTAACAGATGTTATCTATGGATTATTTGGTCATCTAGAAGTAATTTTGTGAAGGAGAATATGGAGAGGTTAGCAAGTGTACATGAAGTCATGTTTTTGTTCTTCAGCTCCGTCCAGTGGGCCTGGTGGGTCAGTAGCTACACCTAGTGGAACTGCTACAAGCTGTAGTCCTGGAAGTAGTCCTACAAAACCCTCGCATAGCCAAAGTGCCCAAGCCTCACCTACCAACACATTAAGACCATGGAGACCTCGTGCCAGAAGTGCAGATGAAAGTAGTAAAAAGGTGAATTCTTTTTGAACTCCTATTCAAGTAAATTTGTACACTTCTGTACTTGTATGAGGGCCATTTTTATTATTTATGATTCCTGTAAAATTTAATTTAATGAATCAGGCAGGGGTTTCTGCTCTATTAATTATCCTAAAGTTATTTTCCATCCCCTTGTGTGGTATAAATGATCTAAAATAAAATAAATAAACTCTCAGGTTCGTGCTCCCAGAGAATCTATTGAGGATTGGGAGATACCAGCAGATGAGATCCTCATAGGCAACCGAATTGGCTCAGGTTCATTTGGGACTGTATACAAAGGTCATTGGCATGGCCCAGTCGCTGTGAAAACGTTGAATGTGAAGGATCCAACGCCGGCTCAATTGCAGGCATTCAAGAATGAAGTTGCTGTTCTTCGCAAGACAAGGTATATTTCATAGTATCATGTAAAAAAGAACTAACATCTTTAATGTCTTTCAAAGAATGTTTATGAACTCACTAATTGTTCGTTATTTTATTTTTACAGGCATGTGAATATATTGTTGTTTATGGGATGTGTCAGTAAGCCTCAGTTAGCCATAGTAACTCAGTGGTGTGAAGGATCCAGTCTTTATAAGCATCTCCACGTGCTAGAGACCAAGTTTGAAATGCTGACCCTCATTGAAATTGGGAGGCAGACAGCGCAGGGCATGGAGTAAGTATATACGTACATATTGGGTATAGTTAAGTATGTGGTTGTATTAAAAAAGGATAAACAATGTATTTTATTCTTCTTTCAGTTACCTTCATGCTAAAAATATCATCCATAGAGACCTGAAAAGCAACAACATATTTCTTCATGATGACATGACTGTAAAAATTGGTGATTTTGGTCTCGCAACAGTAAAAACAAGGTGGTCAGGATCTCAGCAATTCCAGCAGCCTACTGGTAATTCAACTCATCACTTTTATAAACTAGCGTTTTGATTTTGATCACTTTCCAAGCTGTATTTAAAAATGGTTCTGTAGGTTTCAATGGAAATCATGTTGTGGTGTTATATTTTTAGGGAAAGTCTTAAACTTAGATATGTTTGAAATTAATAACTAAAGGTGAAACTGACTATAGCCGTTATTGTATTCTCAGGATCAATTTTATGGATGGCTCCTGAAGTTATCCGGATGCAGGAAGAAAGCCCATATAGTTTCCAGTCTGATGTATATGCTTTTGGAATAGTGTTGTATGAACTTCTCACTGGTCAACTTCCATACTCTAATATTAATAATAAGGATCAGGTAAGCTTATGTTTCCTTCAAAAAAAGTTCTCAGAAACTCCTATTTAGTTTAATAATATTATTTGCCTTAAACCTATTGAGATAATCATGTTTTTTATTTGTTTTACAGATCCTCTTTATGGTTGGTCGAGGTCATTTAAGACCTGACCTGAATAAATTACGCTCAGAAACCCCCAAAGCCTTGAGAAGGCTCTCCGAAGATTGTATAAAGTTAAAGCGTGAGGAGAGACCACTTTTCCGACAGGTTGGTTGAGTTGTTATTCAATGTACTCTTAAGTACGATATATGCAGGTTATTGATCACTAACAATTGTTATTACTTCCTTAGAGATTCATCGTTTATTATTATTTACCCATTAACTTTGAAAGACACATATTTAGCGGCTTATGTCTGATTTCTAAGATATTAGCATGTAATGTCAGATTGATTACCTTTAGCTTAAGATTTCATTCTTCATTTTCTCACCCACAGATTTTAGCCTCCCTGGAAGGCTTGCTCCGCTCTTTGCCAAAGATTCATCGCTCTGCCTCGGAGCCCACATTGAACCGAACTCAGCTACAGTCAGATGATTTCCTTTACATGTGTGCCTCGCCTAAGACACCAATCAATTCACAGTTTGGGGCCTTTCCGTTTTATTGCGTTGGTGGCAAAATTTAAAATTCAAAGCAGAGAAGACATATGTTTGTTTCAGCTGCTCAAATGGTATGTATGTTTCTTATTTTTCTGCTCAGTATTTTATGGTTAACTATGCTGAAGTTTTTATGCTCACCCTCTTAGGATTACTTCTAAAACAAAATCAAACCTTTATGTACAGCTTAAGGCATTAATCTAGTATGGTTCATCACTGTAAAGATATAGTTCAACCTTTTATAATATAAGTATTGGTTACTCAGAAGGAACTGGCTTTGTTGTACAGTGGAAGCATTTAAGAAAAAATCTATTGACACAAATAGGATAAGGAGTACCTTTGAAAATTCCCTTGCCTTCTTGCCATCTATTCACCTTTATCTCTTTTAGTATTTTAATAATTTTAATTTTAGAAATTGCCTTATTTTTGTGGATTTTTTGACAGAAAAAGGGGATTCATATTTATCTTTTTATACTATTTATATTATATAAACATTTTAACACCTTCAACTAGTTTTAAAAATACAATATCAATTTATTCATTGTTAATTCTATGTTAGGATCACATAGTTAATTTTGCTATTTACTGGGAGAAAGTAATAAACTTGCAACTTAAATTTTCCTTGTTAATTATGGCACAATTCTGTGATCAAAGAGCTCACAGTAATTAATATTTTCCTCTAAAAGATAGAGAAAATTGGAGGTAACTATGCAATAATCCTCCTTCTAGAGGTATTTACTTGCAGCCTTTTACTGCATCCAAAACTTGTTTCTTATGCTTTCTCTTAAATTTTCTTTTAAAATTAATTTTAAATTTCAGACAAATGTTCACAGTATAAAATGGGCTGTTTCATTGCCCTACCATACCAATCACTAAGCAGTTGTTGGCTGTCGGGTTTGGAAGTCAAGTGAAGATTGTGGTGGACAACTGGAAATGCTGCCTGTTACTGCTGCAACAGCCACCATCTTCCCTTGCCTTATGTCTTTCCTGTCATTGATGCTGTTGTCATCCTCATGTCCTGGATTTGGTACATACATAGTGGTGTCCCATGACTATGCTGAAGGCAAATAGCCATATGTCAAATGGGATGGGAGTGAGGAGGTCAGTTGAATGTTCTGATAACCTCTTCACTCAACGTGATCCCTGCTTTCATTTGCTACATTCCTCTGTATTTTTATGTGGTCGATTTTCCTGGGGATTCTATTTTCACATTGAGAAAAGTATTCTCTTAGTTATGGGCTTAGCTATAGACTTGGTTCTTCAGTTCCTGAAACTGAATTATCAGAGTGGGTCCTTGTGTTTGTGAAGTCTGCTCTGTTATTTGCCTTAAATATCTGTGCAAATCAGACTCAAAAAGCACACCTCAGTCATGTATGAACTAATTAGTTCTATAAGTCTCCAAGGATCTGGTGCTTTGAGCTGCATTGTCTTCGAGTCAACCAAAGGAAGATTTTTAACGGCCTAAACTCTCCACGGTTATAGGGAGCATTTACCCTATACCTTTTTAATACAACTAATCCGTAATAATTATTAAATTTTTGGTATTAACATAACAATGGGTGGTCCCTTGCAACAAATTTTAAGTGAGGCTTTTAATTTTGTATTTTTAATCTAGGGCAATGGCATTGGGCATATAATCATGGTAATATGTGGTTAAATGGTCAATACTTAGCTTTAATGTTTATTTGTGGGACACATCAATAATAATAATAAAGCCCTGCTGCTGTGGCAAATTTTGCATTCATTACAGAAACGTAAAATGGGTAAATTTTTGTCATTTTTATCAATATTATAAACTTTTTTCTCTCAAATTCAATTATCTCATCTTGTTCATAAGAATGAAGTTGTTAGACAGCAGAGAAGTTTTTTTTCCATGTGTATCTACTCTAGAAGTATTTGATATGTAAAAACTGGAGAATTCATTCCAATTTATAGCCTTAAAGAATTTTAGTAACCTGTGAAACGTGAGGGAGGCTGAAGTTTGAGCTGGAAGTCAGTCATTTGTATTGAATTAGATTGTGATCAAGGAGAGTTTACTGCAAACTTTCTATGTTCAGTTGTGCATTTCTAGAACGTTTTTGGTTGTCGTTACAGTTTACTCTAAAGCAATAGTGCAAATCAATAGAAATACTTTGCTTGTAATAATAGCATTGTATCAGTCATATATTAAAGGGAAAAGTGATTCTTTGATTCCCAGTATGTGTTTGTGGTCATCACTCAAATTTTTACTGTTATATTCGTTGACTTGTTTACCAATGATAGAATATCATTCCATGGTATCTCAGTATTTATATCTTCGAAGCATTTTAAAGAGACATATCATGGAAAGGATGACCATGATACAAATTTCAGCCCATTATTATTAGTTTAATATTTTGTATTTATAATTAGGAAATATTTTGCATTGTTATGGGGTCAGCTTCCCTCTGCCTAAAACCCTGCTTTTGCCTCTTCTACTGCAGTCTAGATTACATTGATTGGCAGTCTCAATCTTCTAATACAATTTGTTGGTAGTGTGCTTAGTCCTTTTTTCTATATACCTGAACTAGCTCAATTGCCAATGCAGAAAGTCCCAACGTAATGCATTGGAGGCCTTCCTTTAGCATCCAATAAGAATACATAGGCGCATTTTAAATGAAAGAAGTTTATCGGTTACTATGATCTTATGGGCTTCCTTCCTTTAATATTATTATTACTGCTATAATATTTGGCATTCTGTTATTTTCAACTATTCATCCATATTAATTTAAATTAATGATGAATTACTTTAAGATCAGAGCAATTTATTTGGTTCTGGTGCTTAAGCAATGTGATAAAACTAGGGCCATTGTGAAGCAATGATAACAGCTTATGTTGTTGTTTTGAAAAAAATGTGATATGTATATTCAGTAATTTCTGAATTCCCTACAATTTCCATTAATTTATAAGTGCTTTGGCTGATCTGTCAGCCACTTGGCCTTCACATAGTGGTGTAAATTTTCGCCAAGTGCCATATAGCCTTAAATAGCCACCATATATTCATTCTTAGGGTGAAATATTTCACCAAGATCTGGATGAACCGCGGTCATATTCATCCAGTGCCTTCTAAGCTACTTAATATTGAAATGTTGTCAACACATGTAGTAATAAATTGTTCATGATTGGGTGCATGTACGTGGTCACTTGATACAAATGTTAGAGAAATGTTTATAGTATATGAATAAAATTTACTCCTAATAGTGATATTTGGGTAAAAATATGAATCATTGCTGTATAAGTCACTTACGTAGTTTAAAGGGGAGCAGTCAGTGTATATCAACATGTCTACTCAAGGACATTTAATTTCTCTGAACAAAATTATTTTTATCCTTGCAAGACACTTATTCACAAAATTTTGGGATCCATTTGTGGAAATAGCATTATATCTGTTGTAGTGAACTTAATACTTACAAAAATGGTGCACATAATTTTTTAAGTGAATGTCTCATATTGTCAATAATATAAACAAATTTGATGTTTCCCTCTTTTGTATGGTGTATGTTTACATCAATGTGCTCTACTGATATTTTAGGATTCATTAATGTGTTTCTTTAAGCATAAATTTCAGATGAACTGGATCAAACTGACGTCATTTTTATTCACTTAGAAGAAGAAGAAAAGTGATAAAGAATTGCATTTAATATGTGAGCCTCTCCTAAACTGTTGTTAGCATCCTCCATTCCACTCTTAATTTATGACTAAAAATGTGAAACGTGTTAGAATTTCTACATAAAACTTTTATTTTGTGAAAGTTCTTTGAACAAATCTATGGCACGTTGTTTTTGCGAGGCCTTGTTAGGAAATAAGAACAAATTCTGTTTTGATTGTTGTTGACTACCTGATGTTAGGTTTATAATCAAGCTTTGAAGTGGATGTCATTACACAAATAAGATTAGGGCTCTTCCTTATCTTCAACTAAGGAATTTTTGGAAGTTATTTCTTTATCATATCTTGATAAATTAATGGGTATGAATGATATTTTGGTTACTTTTATTGATTACTGGATGGATAAATACATACAGTTTTGGTTTTCATATAAATCATAGGAATCTCTAGAATAGAAGCGTACAAAATGTGGAGAAGTTAAATTGTTTTCACCCATAGCGTTCCATTATATTTTACTATTGTGAGAATAGAAAAGGAAATTATGTTCCTTGTTACTGTTTAACGTGTTGTTGAAATTGAAATAATAATTTGTGTACATAACTAAACTGAATTGAAGATTGTAATACAGCAATATTTCATCATGGCAATACAACCTTAATATTTTAATTTCATTTAACTAATTGCAAAACAGTATCAATACAAGGTTCTACCAATACAAAATGTCTCTGAACTAAAAGATAGTCTAGTTCAAAAGATATTTTTGCTAGTCTTTATTTGTTGCCAGTGCTAGGACTGCACGTATGCTGTTGTTGATGAAGAGTTATTTATTGTAACTATTGGTTCAAAGTTGCCAATTTTTGCTGTTACAAAATTGTAAATACTTCCTAGTATTTTTAGATTTCGTTAATTTACTGAATTGCCTTAAATCACTTTTTAATTCTTTGCTGTCATTTAAGCTTAAGCTTTATTTGTATATTTTTAAATATTCTCTTTTATCTGTATTTGATTATTTCTTTACAGAGTGTTACCTCACTAGTATTATATGTGTATTGTATTGATTTTTACTCTTCACCGTGAACTATTTTTCTGAATTCGTTCTATTAAGAATCAGGGAGCTTATTACCAATTGTGGTTACTGTAACTCCATCATAATTAAAATCAAAAAGAATTTCCTTCCTGTAAAGTGTTCAATTGAATGTGAAAATGTTTGCCTCGGCAATTTTGTCCTCTAATTTGGATTGTAATACAGTAGGTCCTCCTTCCATTGTGACCCATACTTGCTTCTTATTGAGCTAATGTTAGCTAGTACATTGTTGGCACTTATAGATATGTACAACAAAAATGACAATTGCATTATTAAGACTGTCACTTTACAAAGAGGTAAGATGCTAAAATTAGAAAGTAGTTTCAGGCTTATACAAGAGGTACATTCCCATGTTTTTGAGAAAGCCTATTGAGTGACTTAAACTTTGCCATTTGGCATAACAGAACGGGTCTTTTCCCTCCTCAATGGTTTGTGTTTCCTATTGAATAGGATGAAAGTTTGAATGTTGATGAATGAATATCATTTGTCTGCTTTGCATTTACCACCTTAGGTTTGTACCCATTGCATTTTTTGTTTTTAATTTCTGAATGCACAATGTCAGTGTGTGTGATCAGTCCAATTCATCAATTGGTGCTGTTAAATCTCATAAGGTTCTATAAAATTTGTGGTGTAAGAAATATTAGAATGAAAGATATGAATTTTCATCTGCCAGTCTTTTAATTTTTCTAGTCTTCCAAAAATAATCTTGATTTGAAAAAGTATCACTAATTGGCTTTTCGAAATGCATGTTTTTTGTGTGGCCACAGATAAACTTCCAATCAACCTGTGATGAACAAATTAAGACTGGATATTCTAGCCCTTGGATAGATGAATGACATATTAGGAAGTAGTGTTTGTATCTAAGTGGCTGCATCAATGAAATGCTACAAGGTGTTACTGATTCTGAAATAGCAAAAATAAAATCATATCAGTAGAAGTAGTCTCTTGCTTTAAACTGGCAGTATTACAAAGAATTCAACTTGAGAATAGTTTGGACATGCAAACATATCAATGTTAACAAAGGTTAAATGAATGATTTTGTGCATATGCAAACAAATTCAAGATTGTACAGTTATAGGTAAACGTATGTAGAATGGCTAGCATGAACTATGCATTATTGTACATGTCTAAAGAGTATTTGAGTGAAAGTTTCGTGTCAGTAGTGAGAGTATTGTTCCAGAGCATTCCTTCAAAAAGTTTCTTTATAGTAAAGAAACTTGTATTTATGTTGGGTATATACTGAAGGTTACTCCATAGCCAGTTGGTATCAGCAATCATGGCTTGATTTACCACATTGTACAGTAAATACACATTTGAAAAATGTAAATATTTTCTCGTGTCATGTCACTCATGATGTAAGTGCATTAAAATCTATGAAAACCTGTTATATTTGGATTTTCATTTCTCCGTTCTGCATATTATTCGTTATCCTCAACCCTTTTACTACTATGTTGTGAGAATAATATCATCAAGATATAATGTTTTTGATCTACTACTTTGTTCGACTTTAACCATTTGAGAGATTAAGAAGGCTGCTTTTGACTTTCTTCAAAGTGCTTAGAGATTGAGAAACAGTCCGTGGATTTTATTTTCAGCTTCTGTAGTCAAGAGTGTGTTAATAGGTGAGGGTGGCCTTCCCATTCCTCTAAGAGAAGAAGAGGCTGGTAATAAATGGCTTTTCATTGTTACTTTAAGATGAGTCACGCTGGTTTAAAAAAGAAGGCAGTTGAATTTTTGTATAAGGTGACCTTGGTGATAAAAATACTGTAAGAATGAATTACAGTAATCTCAGAGAGAGAAAAATGCTGATCAGTAGATGGAAAGGTAACACCTTAGACACTTCTAAAAGCTTCATGAGTCTTCTTACACCTTACAGGTTCAGGATCCTTGAAATTTAATGATCAAACCCTTTTGCTATGAATATACAGTTTTAACTTCACAGATTCAGGCAAAGTATTGTAGAAATCCACAGAAGACACTGTAAAAAATACTACTTTTTCCACAATTATTTATTAAACAATTAATAAATAATACAACTAGTTTTGAAGATTTATTGGCATCATCTGGTGATAAATTATTGAAAGGTTCTGCAGCTACCTACAGTGTGGAATTTCCCAAAAGTAATTAAAATCCTTTCATTTCTAATTGTCTCTAATACTCAGTCTGTTTTCCTCATAGCTTAACTTACTTCTGTCATCTCAAACACTCCATTCTTACATTGTCCTGTTTTGAAGATTCATACTTAAAACCTACATAGCTCAATATTTCACATAGGATTCTATAACACTCCTTCAGCTTTCTCAACTTGCCTATTTTGATTTCACTATTCATATTATAGTATTACCAGTTTTATAAAATATTTTCAAAATTTTCACATTTGCTTTGCATTCTGTCCAAAGTCCTTTATACATCCGCAAAATAGTCTTTTATCTTATTAAAATATTTAATTGAAATACCTTTTCTTTTTAGCTGCTTATTATTCTATTTATAATTTCTTTGGCTGCATGTGCAAAGAGGTTACTTTCCCAAAATGAAGACTTAATGCTTCCTGCACTCTGTATGTGATATCTTCAATTGACCTTTCTTATAAGGGCTACTCTACTGGGAATACTACTTATGCAGTCATTGGTAAGATTTTTAGACATTCGGTAATTCCTTTAAAGCATAGTAATGAGAAATAAATAACTAAAAATGCTGCGGATACACCTTACAATTCGTACACATATGAATATTTTGCTGGATATTCCGCTTTTTGATTTACACTTCTTGCGACACTTAGCGAAGTATATAATGGTAAATATCAAATCTATTAAATATGAAATTTAACGTCTAGCTTCAATATATCATTATTTTACGAAAGAAAGTCGGTTGAAATCAGCGCCTAGTCCAAACGTTATTCATATTCTCATGCTGACGGCGCTGACAGGTAGGGGCGGTAGGGGAATGCCAGGGACTAGGGTTGGGTCCAGGGTTAGCAAGGGTTAGTTAGAGATGGAAATCTACATTTAGGAAACAATAAGCTAGTAACAAAGTTATGTCTTAATTACCATCTTAATCGTCGTTGTGATATATTTCTGAAGCTACTACATATTACGTTTCTGATCGTAACGATTCTGGACTTGTTCATCGCAGGATATTTTATATAATTTTTCGAAATTAACGCTATATTTTATCTTAATTGATTTCCAATTTACGTTAGGATGTCATTAATGGAATATATGGACACAGCAAACGAGGATGTCAATGTAAGTAAAGTGCTCGCTTTACATAATGACGTACGTACCTTGTAAGTGCTTAGATGCTCTCTAAGTATTTTAATTTTTTTGCAGCATACTGCGGATTTGGATTTCATTGAAAACATTGGCTTGAAGAAGAGGAAGGCTAATTACATCTTTATCGGAACATATAATAAAAAATCATGATCTGCGGAGTTGGAGTGTGAAGTTGTTCGGATGACTTCGATATCTTGTAAGAATATACTAACCTACCTCAATAATTTTCTCTTCCCCTCTCTCTTGGATTGTTTTCAGCTTTTAATGTTCTACCTATCATAGTAGCGTGATTAGTCAGGTGGGTTAATTTTTTTCATAATTGCGCTATCAGTTTATTGTATTCTCATCGAAACCTTATTAAATCATTTTCTTACGTTATTTAGTCCGGTTATTTTTAAATATTTAGGAGAAAAGCAGGTATTTAATCGAATGAAAAGATAACTTGCCGAAGGCGTCGGAAGTTTTTTCCTTTTCGCTACTGATGATTTATTGATTATTGAGCTCGAGGTACCCGGACAGAGCTATTGGGGATTTTTCGTGTTATTAATTCTTGATTCATGAGTGACCGTGATCTTCTTACCATAATTTAGCTTGTTTCTGTAAGTATATATTTTTATTCAGTATTCACAATTCTTCAAGCATTTTTAAAATTCTATCTCAGATCTGCATTACCGTAGTAATCTCAGTTACACTCACGAATTCCAAAAAGGAACCTTGAATGACCTGTTGAAAAACTAGGTCATGTTTATCGTGGCAGCTTTATGGGAATTCCATTTACCTTTCTCTTTCAAACATTAAATGGGATGAATGTAAAACTTTAAGCGCTTTAATTATCAAGTATGAGTTTCCATGATGCTTCCATGAAACAAAGTGATGACAGGATCAGAAAAGGATTAATAAAATCCTTGGTAAGGAGTGTTTTAGGAAAGTTACAAAGAGGAAGACCAAGAAGGAATTGGAAACAGGGAATTCAGGAAGCTATGGCAGCAAAGGAAATGAGGGAAGAGGAATGCTACAATAGAGAAAATGGAAGCTGAGTGAAGGAAAACAACTCGCTCTATATATATAATTATCAAATTTGGCCATAAAAAATTAGAATAGAAAATAGTTAATAAAATTCAGCTCTATTTAATAAATATGAGGAGAAAATGGTTAAAAATGCTTGGGGAGAATAATGAAGTGGGAAAGTTGGTGGGTGAATAGTAAAATCAGAAAGATATTCATGCAACAAAGCTTTTGTATTTGGTTCCAAATAGGTTTTTTCAACTTTTGTAAATGTATTAGCTAAGCTATGGGTTTTGGGGTGAAAATAAACATCAGAAAAACTAAATTTATGAAGTTTACCAAGGAAAGGAAATCTAATTTAAAGATCAGTATTGATGTGAAAAACTAGAACAGGTAGTTCAATTTCCCTACTTAATAAGTGCTTTCTCTTGGGAAAGAGGGTGGACAGAAGCGTCAGAGGAAAATTATGAGTTGCCATGATGCCTCCATGAAACAAATTGATGACAGGATCAGAGAAGGATTAATAAAATCCTTGGTGAGGAGGGTTTTAGTATTTAGCTTAGAAACTTTGACCATAAGTAAAGTGGGTTTAAAAAAAATAGAAGTCTTCAAGATGAGAGTATTGCATAGAATGGAAAAAGTAAATGAGGTTGATAGGAATACAAATGGAAGGGGGAGAAAAGGTTTATTGAATTAATAAAGTAACAGAAGAGGGAATGTTAGTCAGGTTTTCCATTGAAAAATAATTAAATCATTTTAAAATAATTGAAAATGATGGTGGACCAAATATTAGTTGAGTTATCAAGAAGTAAATAGTTTTAAGAAGGGGATTTTTTGACAAATGGGCTAACCAAGAAAAAGTAATAATGATTATGGTTTTAAAGTAAAATTTCATACAAATATTTGTATCTACGTCGATGTAAAAAAATGACCAACTATGATGCATACTTATGCTGTATGGAGAAAATAGGATGTCAAATGAAATATCATAGTTTATGTTGCAGTTAATAAGTCTGAATAATTGGAAATATTTCCATATCAAGAACATGTTACAAAAATTACTCGGATCCCATACCTAACATTCTTCAGTATGGTTTTTGATATCTAATCGTAACTAATCTGTGATGAGATATGAAGTGATGAATTAATAAAGATGCAAGATTAAATAAAGAAATAATTCATCCTTGCATACAGGGTTGGCTCTAGAAACTGAAACAGCACCCTGGGTTCCAACACCTGGGTTCCAATTTACATGGTTAACATTTTTTGTTCTATAGATCTTGCAGGCTGCATGAAGAACCATTATTCTTCATATGAATTCATCAGGCTGCACTTGATAAGCATGTTACCTACATTCATATAGTTTTGCAAGAAAATTGCTTTAGAAAATAAAATTAGATAGGTATGGGGTTCTATATAATTAAAGCTTTCTCTATACATCTTCAAAAGACTCAATTTAATTGCAATGTGAACCTAGCTACTGTTATGCAAGTAGAATATTTTTAATTTAATATTAACTTAAAGTAGTAAATGAGATTGGCAAACAAAACTATTTAAATGTATTTTTCTCAGCAAGTGATGAATAAATCACATTGAAGGCATGAAAAGGTTGCATGTGGTCTTTCTGTCATTCAACTAGCTTAAGATGCTTTCCAGGGGACTGAGTGATAACAGTGTTATAAGCAGGATAGCATTTGAACCGGGATATGACAACTTTATTTCTTGCATGCTGGAAAACAAAATGGAAGGGTTTTTTGGCATTTTAATTTTGAATAAGTACATTAGACCTTAAAATAAAAAGAGTAATTCTTTGGTTTGCTTTATTTGTTGCAGCTTAGGATGGGATATCTTGAGAGCCTATAAACTATTGTTATACTTGTTGCATTATTGTCATATTTTTGACAATAATGCCTCAGACGCAAATGAGAGATTCAAAAGAATCCCTATTAGAAATGAGGTTGAAGCAGGATATGAGACTAGAGGATACTAATATAGATAATTTCAACAAATTTTGGTCTATCAAATGAGGTGGACAATCGGAGAAAGTGGGTTGCAGTGTATTTGGTGGTGAGAGAAATCCCATTATAAGTGGTTTGTACAGCATTGTAAGCAGTATTTTTACCATGTGCTTCGTGTGAAAGGGGATTTTGGAGGAAAGAGAAAGCCACTTATTAATTGAGCGGAATAGCATCTTAAGCAATGTAAACGGTATTTATACTTTGACTCAATGTTTCATTTTTACCCACCACCTCATAAAAATTGCTTGTTGTCATTAATATCCAGGTTTTATAAATCAAGGAAAGTCAGTGAAAATTACTGTCTTCAGATTGTGATTAAATAATTTAAATATTGAAAATGCTTCTTTATTATTTTGCAGAATCAAGATTTATCCTTCTGTCTAATAGATGCTACCCACAAATTCAAGTTCTCCTGAGAAGTTAGTACATCCTTTTAGAATAGTCGAAAAAGAATCTGCTGTCCTTTGTTGAAGAAAATTATTCAAGACAGCAGCAGTGGTTTTTCAGGTAAAAGGTCATGGTATCCTAAAACTTTTCACTGTTCTTAATTGAACAATATATTTTCCAAATTATGTTTTAGAAAGATGGAAGTTGATATTGTAATTGGCTTCATTTACTCAGAAGTTCCTCTTAGCCTGTGAAAGTGGATAGATCAACCCTTATTAAAATATGTTAATTTTGAACTGTTTTCAAACTTTATATGCATTTGTTGTACTTTTATGAACAAATCTTAGTCTTTATATTTTTATTGCTGAGACTGTTATGTCTTACCTGGTGCAATGACAGCACTCAAAATTAGATTGATGGTGGTTTTGATTCTAGCAAATAAGCCGTTATACCTCATTATATGATTTAGAAATATTCGATTGAATTTTTATTGGTATGAGAATGTAGAGAATTGTCAATTCAAGTGAGGTTGTATGATATTGTCCTATATCGTATTTGTGACCTGTCAATGGGATAGTGTTCAGAAAAGGCATGGCAAACTAATGTATCTGACAAATTTCTTATTCAGTGATGTAAATATGTATAGTTGTAAAGGTGAGTCATACTGGTATTGATGAAATATGAAGGTTATTCCGCATTCTGATTTTAGATTGATCAGTCTTGGTTAAATTATCTTGAAGTTTGAATAATTTTCAGAAATAATTGGATAATTCATCGTATTTTGAATAATTTATCGTATAGTTTGAACAATTCGTCGTATTTTTATGACCTAATCAACCTTTGTACATAGATATCTGTTAGATATGCACATATCACCAAATGGTGGTATACCTTAACGCAAACAACCCGAAATGGTTCAATCTAGGTTGCACCCATAGTAAATCATACTTATGTGTGTACAATTGATGAAAGATAATGTTAAAATCAGGATTGGTCTGTGGCAATTGTCCTCTTACCTGTTTGTTCCATCATAGTTTCAGAAATATGGCTAGCCATCTGAGGTAGAATATGAGTGAAGAGGCACAAGATAGAGAAATTCAAAATTATGTGCTTATTGAAAAAGTGGCTTATTCAAATTAAATTTCTTTGAATAGGAGATGCATTCAAGGTTTTATAGTTGTGAATTATATGGACCATGATATATGGACATATGGTCCTGATCAAAGGGTGCAGTTGATAATAAATGAATGATTTTGATATTGGGTGTAATTGTTATATTTTTATGAAAAGTGATTGTTGTAGATAGCTATCAAGGAGACAGTCATGGCTCAAGAGGGCAACCAAATGTAGATTAGTGGTGGTTTTGCTTCATGCAAACAAACCATTATAGTTAATTGTAATTGGTGTAATTTTAGTAGTTTTAATTGAAATGTGAAATAACATTTCAAAACTATGTTCAAAGGGAAAATTGGTAGTAAAGTAGCTGGTCACTATGTATGTTAGGTAGCTACTGCTTTTTAAGGCTTTGATTTTTTGATTTAAAATGAAAGAATGTCCTATGTAGTCTATATTTCTAGTTGTCAGAAATTAGTCACTAATACATAGAGATGATAATTTACAAACCTGATAAGAGATGCAGGATAATTTTCCAGTTATTTAGGTATGTGCAAATATGTTCAATTGTTTTACTGAGTAAGAAAGAAAGTTCATCTCTGTTCTTGCTTCTAAGAGATGTTTGTGGTAAACAAGTAAAGTAATTACACTAGTTGAACTGTTGCAAAATTGAAACCTTTACCAAGTTTTCATTGCTATAATGTTTTAATATATTTTTCTTTCAAAGCTAGTGGCATTGAAGATTAGAGAACTTTCTATTATTTGTTATTCATGTTAATTTACTCGAAGAATGCAGGATTTTCAGAAGAAAATTACCATGCTTTTCTTGCATCTCAACAGGTTACTGTATGAATACTTTGCAAAAGATGTTGTGGAGTTAGAATTAGTTGAAATGAAGTTAACCTAGCAAGTTTTTATGCTAACATCCTTAAGTGCCTTTAAGTGTGTACTGAAAATGCTAACTGGCTTTATCTAGCCAGTTAGCTTGGCTTCACCTAACCTTTTTAAAGTTTCTTAAATTTAGCTCAGTTTTCTAAAGCTACTAGTTATTTGTTTTCTGCAACTTATGTGTTAAATTTTGGTCCATTTCTCTTTTTTGTGTTTAAGAATGTATTCTGTTTAACCCTTTAGTGCTCATAGATTTTCCTCATCCTTTGGTCTAGATGGTTGGTTGCCAAATATTTAACTGCCAACTATCTCCTCAACATGTCAGTTTAAAAAACTTATTTCTGTGCATATAAATAATTGTGAATTATCAGTAACAATTAATAACAATTTCTTAAAAACCATCATAAATGTTCTATGTAAATTACTTACTGGATGAAGTTAATAACTTATGTAAGAGGAAAAAGGTAGTCCCATTAAAAGAATATGTCCATTCAGGGAAAGAGTAGGTGGGTAAATATTTAGCCATCAAGGCTTTATGAGTTAGTATAGGCTTGAATTTAAAAGAAGTTAATATTATTCATAAATCTCCATTGCAGATTTGTTTTAAAAAAAATACAGAACTACATCTGTAGTCTGAAGCAGGTGAATTACTTAGTCACTTTCTTCATGAACATGTTTTTAAGATGATTATTCATTTATGATACAATCCAATTTCAAAAAAAGTCAATTTTGAGCTGGTTTTTAATCAATTTTTCCTTTTCCTGTATTGAGATGTTTTTCTAGTCTCGATGTTTTAAAACTCTTGGGAACTAATCCTGCTTGTGGTAGTTAAAGCAAACTCAATGTTGTGAATTTTTTACAGAATCATCTTTGAAGTGTATTGAAGAACGATTTCATTCTCTTCTCATATTTGTTTTATTGTAAATAAGGAGCATTTTGAATGGCCTCAGAACACTTTCCTATGTCATATTTGTCGCTTCTCAGTGAGTGTGGAAGTCTTTGCAACAAAAGTATGGTGCTAAATGTAAGGACACAGCAAGATAATCCTTCCCTGAGGTTTAATTTCATGTTGATGAGTTAGCTGTGGGTTATTTTGGATTGAGATTGATTTCATTGGTAGTTCTTGGTATGCTATGGTGTTGGAAGGTCCATTCTTGATGATATTATATTGAAGATTCAAAGTCATTTCAAAATATTGTTGTATTATTGAGGTATATTTTTTAAAATAAAATAATCATTTTATCTGGATACCAAGGAGACAATCTTGTCTCTTCTTCCATGAGAGTTCACAGAGTAGGTTAGTGGTGGATTTGCTTCATGCAAACAGGCCATAATTGTTCATTGTATTCAGTAGAAATAGTGAATGGAATTGATCTGTAAAATAACATTTCAATTACAGGGATCCGAGCAGGGTGAATTCTAAATATCTTAGCTGCCACTAGCTGTGACAGGGAGTCACTGTTTTATGAGACTTTATTTGCTCAAAAAGAATGGATTACCTTATGTAACCTTTATTTTTATTGGTGTAAAAATGTCAGTAATGTGTGGTGTGTGTAATTAATATTTCATTAGAAATTGTGAATGATTTAAAAGGACTAAGGGTTGCAAGTAAAAGTTGGGGTAACAAGTAATAGCAATTGTTTTCAAAGTCACTTTTCATCCTTTTTATAAAGATGCATTAATTAAATCAAAGCCTTTTAAGATATTGTGTGCATTATCATCATAAATTCAGAATCAGTGCAAATCATGCTGGGTTATCAAAAATTTAACCAACTTTTCACTTCACTAGACTGTTGTATCGGATTGACTAGCTCAAATGAAAGAATGAGTGGACGATTTTCAAAATGTGTGTGTATGAGTGCTACTGCAGATAGAGTGAGAGTTCTTTTTCTAACTGCCTAAAACTAAGGTTCAGTTTGGATGTGGTATTTCTCTGTTCTTATTCATTCAAAAGCAGTGATGAAAATCACTTCACAAGGAAAGAGCCAAAGAAGTAGTTTATAGGTAATATATAACTTAGGTATTGTTGTAGTGGTAGTATTATTAAAAGTGCTTTTACAGCTGATGTTATTTTGCATGTAAGCCTCTACTGGGAATCTAACCCGAGACTGCTTTCAGTGTAGTCAGGCATTCCTTTGTAACATTGTCCTCATGATTTGTCCTGTTATCACCTTTACTACTATGAAGATATGGCCATTTCAGTTCTACTTTCCCCTTCAGAGTATTTAAATTGATCTGTAACAACTCATTTGTGTTTGTAGTTTATGATGAAACATGATACTGGTAGGCCAATGCATCAAAGAAGGCAATCGCCACTCTCCGGTGTATGAAACAACTTCTGCTTTTTTGGAATTAGGGATGGTTGTAACATACTAGTGTTCACTTATTTGTCTCTTGGTTCAGAGAGATGTCATCAAAATATGTCATTGGTAATCAATGATTCTCTTATCAGGAAACAAGTGCAGTACTTCAAGGCTTGTGCTCAGTTGAATACCATCGTTTTTATGGAGTTAATAGGTGTGGCATCTATCGGCCTCAAATTAGAGTCATGTGCAGATGGAAATGTATAATTTTGAAAGTGTTCTTTGTTGATATTCCCTGGGCTATACTGAATTGCTTCATTTACATCCACTTGTCTACCAAAATGAAGCTCATCCTTTCTTTCAGAACCTCTGTATTCCCTCAATTTTATAAGCAAAGTAATCGTTGTAGATAGTTATCAATGAGACAGTCTTGTCTCACCTAATGCACAAGAGCAAAGAAATGTAGACATATGGTGGATTTGCTTCATGCAAACAATCCATGATAGTTAATTGTACGTTGTAGACATAATAAATTAAATGTGACTGTTGAAATAGGATAGGTATGTGGAAGTTCTTGTCTTGCTGTTTGCATACTCTGATTGTAGAGTTCAGTTCTGCATAGCCGATGTAGTTTTTAGTGAAAAGGCATAACAAACAAACTTCTGCAAAAGTTCGAAATTCAAAATTGTGTTTTTTTGAAAAAGTGGCTGATAATATTGATAGTAAATTCTTTCAATTAGAGGATCATTTAAGGTTGTGGTAACAGGTGAACCAGTCCTGATTGAAGTTTGTTAATGTATGAGTGCTTTTCATTGTGTACATGATTGTTGTGTTTTTATGAGTGAGATAAATGTCATAGATGGTCACTCAAAGTGACAGCAATGTCTTGGGTACCCAAAAAAGGCTAAAAACAGATTATAGTAAGCCTTGTTTTCTTCAAACAAGCCATAATCGTTCAATTAGTAATAGAAGTAGCTAGATTTTACAAATGAGAAGTCAAAATATATGACACTGTTTGTCAAATATATGGTTTTAGATTCAGAGAGAATTATACTTTGAGAATGGCATTGCTGGTGAGGTTCCTTTAGCATCACAAATATAATGAAAGGTCAAAAATATTATTGGCCACTTCTATGGTATGGAAGTTGGACACCAGAAATGGTATGTAAAAGATCTTTAAATGAAAACTATCAAAGAAAAATCATAAAGGCATAGTTGAAATTTATTTGTATTTGTTCTAATTTTTTAATATCTTCAAGTTCCTTTTGAACTCCAGTATTGCCTAGAGTGGCTGCATGCAGCCTGCTGGAAAGAATTTTTTCTTTCTCATGTGAAAATATTCTAAGTTTGCTCAGTATTTATCTGTCACAGTTGTGGTTTTCATTATTTTGATTGCTCATCTGATAGTGTATTCATATCTTGATAATGTATATTGTAATTCCTCCTAGATTTTAATCTGGGAAGGTATTAAGTCTTTCTTTTATTCATAACATTAATACACATACGCTTCTTTTGCTGATTAGCATTTCCTAATTATTTTTGAAGAAGATGAACCACTTATGATAATTTCTCTACATCTTCTTTTTTGATTTTACCTCTTTTTCTTCAACAACTTCTACTTTCTTCTCATATGTAGGAAGGTATTTATATCTTGATTGTATCATGCTTCTGTGTATCTATGGATTTCCCTGCAAAAAACCACATGAGTGTTATTCCTACTCAATGTATGACCAGTATTTGTCTCCCATTCATCAAATAATAGATTTCTGTTGACTGGAGTGTATTAAAACGATCAAGTAGAGATATACGTAGGTTTATTCACAGAAATGTTAATGTTGTATGTAGCAAATTATAAATGTATGTGTTTCTCCAGGTAGAAGTGACAAATTAATCATTTCATTCTGATGTTTTCTTGCTTATTTCTATTCTTCATGATGATTTTCTCTCAAATAACTTTCAGAACAACTTTCTTCAAATAAGTTGAAACTCTATGTTGATAAACTAAATTGTTTTCTTATATCTGGTTGAGAGTTTCTATGTATTTTCTTTGAGTAGAAGCGTTGGGTACTCTGGATTTCATTGATACAAAAATGGAAAGAGAAGTTTTGTGTTACAAATAGTAAATCAGCTGATATACATGACTGATTTTGATAGTTCTTAAACAGTTAATATCCTCAAACAGGATTCCATTCAATTGTTAGCTTTTACAAATGATCTATATGAAAGAATATGTTTAATACTGCTCACTGGAATGTTCACTGGAATGAATCTTAGGAGGAATGAGGAATGTAACCCCTCATTTTTATCTCATTTTATTTATGGATCGTCTCTCTAAGTGATTTGATATTTTAAATTGTATCCATGCAATTTAACTATGTATTTTCAAAACTATCGCTAAATATTCTTTACTCCAAGGTTTTGTGGAGTGTTACAAAAAGCATCGTATCAAGTATTGTAATTTCTCTTCTGTCATTGGCATCAACTTCGTTTCCTGTTCTTAGTAAGTTTTCAAAGATCTGCAGAAATTTTATTTCCATCAAAAAAGCTGTTTGTAATATTCCTAAGTGGATGTTTTAGTGGTCAACAAGCTGTATGCTACCAGTCTAAGGTGGTTTCCAGTGTTTTAAGTGTGAAATTATGTGTGAGTTTCCAAGCAATTACTTAATTTTGAAGTCTTTTAAGAATTAATGCTTGATGTAATTTTGTAGTTCAAGTAGATTCAGTGCATTATATGTTGTAGCTCTGGAGTGGAAAATTCATGTCTTTACCTGTTCTCTTCTGTATCCCTAATCCCTTGTCATTGATGTCTCTTGAATGCCAGCGTTATTCAAACTTGTATTAGTACATTCCATCAAAAGAGCTATACTTTGAATGACAACTTTCTAGATCTGCTCATGATAAATCAAGAAAAACTCTTTATTTTATGCTTTATTTGTAACGAATATTGAAGTGATATTTTGTAACCAAGTCAATTTGGAATTTCATGTTTTAATTACGAAGTAATTAAGTGATGAGAAATGCATGGTTCACATGCTTGAATTTAGATGAAGAAATGTTTTGGATTTCGTTTTCCCTTTTTTGGAAATTTCGGCTTTTTTGAACGAACCAAAACTATTTTCCTTTTGTTATTTTGCAAGCATTTTTATTGACTGAGAACAAAGGTTGATAGTCTTATGCTATCTTTTTGTGGTGGTTTTGACTCATATTTTACACCCCCCCTTAAGGGTCAGTATCTTCAGTTTGGAAAACGCTGATTTGTTAAAAATACCATCTAATATCTTTGTCTTGAGGCTTTTGGCTGTAAAACTGAAAGACTTTTACATAAGGAGCTACTCCAAAGTGATTCTTGATGAAGAAAATCAGAAGCTGGAGACTTCAGTCACAGCACATGTGAACTGGTTTTTCATAGTGCTACATTACTGATGTAGAAATAAGAATGTAACAAATCCATGACCAACACAGGATGACTTTTGTGATGTCAGAGTAGTTCACTAGCCTGGTTCTGTCTGTCTTCCCTCTTTTCCAAGTCTTGCTGTTGTATGGCAGTCTTGTTAATGGTGACAATATATAAAGGTGGTGTGAAGCAAAAGTATTGTTTTCTTTCCCTTACTTCTTGCAACCTTAAGCTAGCAATCCATCAAATATTGACAATTTTCATATGCTTGCTCTGTTTTGATTTTAAACCAGGTTCTCTCTTACCCCCCGGTCACCAATGGATTCTTCCAAAGTTTTTTCTCTGCTGCAAATTCAGGGATGTATGAGTTCACAAGATAAAAATCTATAGATGAGACACCCTTTTCTATTTTTTAAAGATTGGTTTTCAGAGGAAGAATCTGAGTTAAAAAAAATTTAATTTTCATTAATTTTTTCTTGAATGAATATAACATACCATTCCCTTTAAAGTATAAATTAAATTTTGAAAAGTTTAGGAAAAAGTGCAAATATTACAGACCAAAAAACTTACCATAGGTAAATGACTCGTTATTTAATATACAGGGCTTGTTCAAATAACTAATACTAATTAAAGTAAATTTAACTAAAGATTATTATTCTAAGAATAATTTGTAGTATGTTGCCCTTTGATTTTACTAATTTCTAATGGTGAGATTCAAATACACAGCTAAGATATGTCCATGGGAGAGGTCAGAGATGGGGGCAGGATCGCAGGAGAATAGCCTACCTTCAAGGGGCAGGTATATCTCATAGCTGAACAAAGGCTCATAGCTGAACAAAGACAGAAAGGAAATTGAGCATTGCAATGATAAAAATACCCACCAAATTACTGTGTAACAATTTTCTGATGTTACATTTATGCATAATTCCAGTAAAACTTTACTGAGGAAAAAAGATGGGATAAAATTCTTTTTCGTCCAGCACCCCCTAGATTTGACCAACGCCCTTAAGGGGGAGATATCACCCATTTTGGGAATCACCGCTTTCAGATATCTTTCTTTGAGCTCTACTCAAGTCTTTTTATTTGCACAACAATAGCTGTACCGTTTCTTTCGATCGAGTTAGATTCCATTGACATTTTCCTGCACCGAGAGTGTTTCCTGACATTTATCTAACATGTAGGGGATGGAATGCACCACCCTTTCATTATTCAGAGATAAGTTGACTCTTTTGAGCCCTCTCTAAGAAGAACCCATATCACCCCTCAGTGAATAGCTGAAGTTTAAGTATGATTGATTTCTCCTTTATAGGCATTTCACCTCGCCGAAATAGCCTTATCTATTACAGGAGCCTGTGGTTATCTGTTTTCAGTATCTCTCGATGTGTGACTCCATCATCCGCCTAGAGTCTACTGTCGGAATGAAAATAGTATAGACCTGGACTTTGACGCGTTACCCATTGATGATCTGCCATCGTAATGGAACATGTTATACATCGTTCGAAAGAGCATTCATTTTCCTTTAAAATGATACATTTAGAGTCAATATCGATCTCTAGCTTGATCTGAGTCGACGTAAACCAAATCAAAACAGGGCTCCCGGATAGCCAAGTGGGCAACGCGTTCGACTTCTGTGAAAACCGTCCCGGGTACGATCCCCGGTGGGAGCCCACGTGCGAAATGACCTAAGCTGTCGAAGCACTTTTAACAATACTACTACTACTACCAAATCAAAACACGGTAAATTCGCGCAAATCCATGACTGGGTCATCTTCACACCTTTGTGGAACAATGACCATAAGTCACAGAAAAACCAAACTTTTAGCACAAATGTGGTATATAGTCGTGAAGCAAAATCCGCGTTTCTGAGATCCGATCGTGATTCATTAACGTTTGATAAGCGTCTGAATTAAAAAAATCGATCTCCTTCTACAAATTTGATCCTATGCAGTTGAAATTTTTACTACGCGCTATTTAAATGATTCAGAAAAAATAAGCGAGGGCGATTTATCCTAAATGCATTGGGGGAGGAGATATGAGGCGGTCTATAGTGATGACGTCGCTCTGGCGAAACGTCATCGCCGCCTCCTCGGAACGAGAGAGCGCGCGAAGATTTTAAACCGTATTTGTTTCTGGGGGAGTTTTCCGAGCCTTGGAATAAATGCAAAATTGCATACATTCACGGGGCAGGCAAACTTTTGCCCTAACAATAAGTGTAACAAGGGTCGAATCAGATTTATATTTACGTACATTCCTTGCGAGTCACCAGTGTAGTGGTTAAATGTAAATAATAATATGTATTTATTTCACTTAAAGAAATTTTAAACTATGACAAATTCAAAAAAATTACGAAAGGTGATATTAGACATCTCAGAAGATAATCTTTTGCAGGAATTGCCGATATTATAAAAAACACGTAAATGAAAAGTATAAATAGATAGTTTTATGGAAAAGCTTAATTGAACAAAATGTAACTACATAGTATATAAGATTTACAGAAAATGTAAAAAATAAATAACATATTTACTTAAAATAAACCTCTACGTCCTTTTGAAATAAGGCCAATATTTCAGTTTGCGAATTCATACTCTTTCATTGGAAACGTCGTTAGGTAATTTGTAAAACAACTTAGGAGCTACGAATGTATAAAATTGATTAAAAACTTGAACAGTCATTTTAGGGGTTTCAAAACAAAAATTCTTCTTGAATCATATAAAACAAACACTTATTAATATGTCCACCACGATTACAGAATACTTTCAGGACTATACGTACAAAAAGATGCCTAAGAGGAAGAATTTTTAACTTATTACATAGCGGAAGGGATGACCCCATCCTTGACGATCACGTCGTCACCCTAATTACTTTATTTTGGGTAATTTTTAATCAACGTAAAGTAGAGAGGCGCTTCCCTGATATACTATTGAAGTCTAGAGTCAAAGAGAGTAATATTTAAACAATTGCAATATACTTGTACCTTCCTTATCCTCGATTTTTTTAAAACCCATTTTAGTTCTGGGGGTTTAGTATCCAAAACCCCCCTTGGCCTACGCCACTGCCATTAGGCTCGCACGGAAGTCCTTTCTAGGGCACCAATTTGTAGCTGACCGTCAGTAGCTGATTTTCTGTCATTACAATTGCGCATTTTACCGAGGGCAGATAAATCAGGATGGAGTAACTCAAAGAAAGCTGGAACGGAATCGTGCCGATCAATCCAACGGGTTGGGCTTGGGTTCTTTTGAGATTTTAGCTCGTGGTTTATTCTCATTTATCTATTTCTGAATTCAATGCAAACAGCCTTTTTTAGGAGTTGAATAGATTATATACAGTTACAGTAGTCCCCATACGAGCCCACATATAGTTTATAATTCTTGGGACAGTGTATCCTTCCAAAAGAAATTCAAACAATAGGAACAACAGTGCTAATAAACAGCCTTTTCGTACTTATGCACAAAAGCTTGAGCTCCCTTGTGTCCTCTCCATATCATTGACCCACCAGGGTAACGTTCGGATGCATCTTGACTCGTTCAATCTTATCAGAGATCACTTGAACCAAACCTTTTCTAGACATGTCCTCCACTGGAGCAAATTGCAGGAATTCTTCGCCTATGTTTTTCTTCAATTTACCCAACACAATTTCATTTGCAAAACGTGTCCAACATCCGTTGTTTCGTCTCATAGCGTTGAAAAACATTTTGTTTTATTTATTTAATTCTAATGCCCCCATAAACATCCTTTTACTGGACAGTTACAGTGGTGGGCTTAAATGGTAACAACATACGAGCCCACAAAACCATTCCCTAACCGGAAAAACCCACCTAGCAGGGATTCAAACCCGGGTTGGTGTTGGAGCACTAGCACGCTAACCACTTCGCCACCGCGGCTGGTGTTTGTACAGGTTGTACGAGTTATCTCAAGGACGAGAAGTCTCGCGACGAGTTGTCTCAGCGACGAATAGTCTTTCGACCAAATGTCTCAGCGACGAAAAGTCTAGCGACGGGTAGTCCCATCGACCGGCTGTCCTTCGACCAACTGCCCCTGAACCGGTTGTACACTCTTTTGACAAGTTTACTCATGAGTGCATGTTTACAATTTTAGCAGGGAAACATTTAAATCCTCGAGTCCCATATAAATAATAAGATAAGTCGATGCTGGCTAATGTAACCAGCCTCGTTTCCGACAACCTCGCTAGCGTTGAAACTGGAGCGATATTCTTGTAGGTATCTCTCGCGGGCGTTACCAACGCAGTGACACAAAAAATCTGCAAGCGACACTGAAAAAACTGCATGAATCTTCTTCATAACTGTATCTTCTTCTTCATCACATTGAACGTATTTTAACACTGGCCTCGTCCTTGGCACATTCGGGATTTTTTCAACCGGTAAATTATTTCGCAAAGTAGAATAAGCCGAGTAAGTTATAAACGCTATGATATGAATAAAAACAATACTATAGAATCAACTCCCATGGCTGTTATTTCGTGGTAGGATTCAATGAAAGAACAAACCACATTATTTATTTATTGAAACCATATACATTTATTGGAATAAACCACAATATTTATTGGAAGACGATCATGATTTCCATTCATGTAGTGGAATCATCATTACCTGATCATCAGAAGATGGTGATCACCTGATGATGGTTCTATGATTTTAAACCATGGTTGTCTTCCAATAAATATTGTAGTTTGTAAAATTTTGACCGTTCCTCGTTCCTTTAAAAACTATACTTGCGTAAATCTTATAAGCAAAATTTTTATTTTTCGAGCTATTTGGTGATCTTTTCTTTAAATATTATTCATTCTAAGGGTGGGTGGTAAACCTATAAAACCACCTACGCTGCGCCACTAATGAGATTTTCTCACTGTCAGGGGCACTTTGAACGGTATTAATCACTCAGGTCGATACAATGAAAAACCAGCCAGCTGAGGACCTTCCCGAACAAAACATTCAGTGATTCGTACATACATGCTCGTAATTATTACTGCTTTCTGTGGGATAATCAACATCTTGAAGATCTCACTTTCACTTCATTTGCTATAAGTTTTAGCTTTTCAGCCAGCGACGGATGTTAATTATAATCAGAATATTACGGTTCGATACCCTGTAGTACATCAATACGTCAGAGTTAGGCGATGAAAACAACGAAAATCGCGTACGTCGAATTCGCGTTTGTCGGGGTACAGCCTTATACATTACGTTATGTTTACTTATGACCACGGAATAACAAAATTACTAGCTTAGGAGAAAAATTTTAATAANATAGAAAATAGACGGACTGTTTTAAGAGGTTGCGAAACTAGAGGAATGCAAATTTCTCAGTGGCCTCGAAGTGTCCACTAGAGAGTTTGAAAGAAGTCAACTTTCCAGGCACGGCTGCTTCGTCCCATTTACCGCAGGAGAGTGCCATAACCGTGGTGTTTATGGGATGTTAAAGGGGGTTGAAATTAAAAGGAGAGCTGAAAGGTGACGGACTCGTAGCCAGCGCGGCTTTAGTTGACGCTACCCACACCCCCCGTTTTCTCCGGGACAGTCCCGTTTTAGTATTTTCTGCCGGTTGGTTTCGTCGAAAATTACGTCCCGTTTCTTCGCCTCTAAAATCCGGATTTCCTAGTTTAGAAGAATCATGGTTCTGTTTAAATTATTAAATTAAATTGATGTATTTTCGCCTTAGGAAAACTTAGAATATTAGAAAGCAGTTTTTAGTCTAATGTAAGAACGCGGTGACATAGTTATCTCACTAAAAAAAAACAAAATAAGAAGACAGAAAAGTACTTTTTCCGCTGCTGTTTGAGCAACGTTTCAAGGAATAATCGTCGTCGTAATGGTGTTGGGAATTACTCGTTCAAACCGGCCGTTGCTGAATTAACTAACAGTATGAAAAACGTATAATAGCATAATGAACGATGGCCATCAACAGCATTATCAAAGAAAATCATAGATTGTATAGGTAATGGTTAGCATAAAGAGTATGCTAACTGGATGCCAAAATTACTCCAGTCAATACAGGAAATATTGAAGTGCAAGACACTGAAAGATATCCTTGGTGATGATCAAAATTTAATAAACAAAGTTGTCTCTTTTATGGCGACTGGACTTTTCCAAAAAAATCTAAGGATATTCCCCTTGGACGACTTATCTTTTCATGATATCCTTTGCTATCTCCTAGAGACTAATTTGGGTTTTTTATAATTCTGCTTAATGTAACCCACTCTCTCTGCATTGCTGTGAAATAATATTCATCCATTCATTCTTTTTGCTCTTATTGTAAAAATTAAAGGCATAGAACTTTACCACCGTCTCCAATACTTGGGATACCGATAAGGTGCATAATGGCCTCAGCTGTCGAGGCACCTTATTAAAACAATACTACTACTTCTACTGGCTGTCAATTGTCTCAAAATATCTGCTAGGTGGCGCTTGGAAAAGCATTTAGCGGCCGCCTGGGCAACATACTTATTGTTTGAGGTAACCATGGTTGCCGGGATTTTTTTCTTTTGGCTTCGTAAATTTGATAAATACTTACTGCGGAATAATGGGATCAAAGGAATAGGAAGAAAAATTTGGAAAATTAAAACTTTCTTAAGGAAGAACAGCAGGGATCGGGCTCTTTCAAAGGACGGGGAGGGACCGTTTCATTCAGACTTGTACTGGTCGTAACCTAACGAGCAAAGTAATGCTGAAGTTATGGAAGTAGGATATGGATAAGAAGGACAGATGGATATGGAAGTGTCAGAGAGAGTTAAGGGCAGAGGTCAGGGGATCGTGTACCGGTTCTTGCTTCTGGCCGATGACGTCATAAGCGGTTATGTCTGCAAGAGAGGCGAAGAAGCTAAGGGTATTCAATCAAGTGCTTACTTTCTCATTGTAGGTAGAATAGAATAGAAGCGTCTTTATTGCAGGCGAGATTAGGAATACGAAGTCCCCTCTTACGTCTAACCCATAGAGGAAGCCCACAGAGGGTTAAAGAGATATCTTATTCATTCCTTATTTGAACTCTTGTAGAATATTGCGGCGAAATCTGGGATCCATGTGATGTGGTCTTTTACTTAGAGAAGCTTAGATACCAACATAGAGAAGCTCGGCTCTCTCTCTCTCTATAAGTGATTCGATGGTAGTGTTTCCGCTAAAATAAAGTCCCACTGTTGGTTACACTCCAGGTAAGGAAATCAGATAACCGATGGAAATAGAGATTTAAAATATTTGTCATCATCTTCAGGGGTAGCATGGCTATTGAAATATGGATCGGTATCTTCTCCGAACGGACCTTTTTTCAGAGTTCTTTCTCTGTGCTCATTTATCCGTTCTTACTATTTAGAAATCGTTGATGAAGTAAATGGTTTAATGATTCCAGTTAGTATCGAGTGCAAATACTGAGACATCGGCAGCGTTACATGGAAAGAACCACCAAGTGAGATGGTTACTCCTAGTCGTTTTTTTCGCTTAGTATGGTAGGTAGTTAATAGGGTTCGGTAGTAGAAAGTCGAAGTGATATCGGTCTAAAGAACTTGTCCTTCGCAAGAAATTTCATCGTTTAGACCTATCATCGCAAGACTTTTCGTCGCCGTTACAACTAGTCGAAACACTTCAGGTCTACGAGTCAACTCGTCGACAGAAGGAAATATTATCATTGTTAGTCAATTTATCGATAAGTTATTAATTATTATGACGCAAGAAATTCAATATTCGTTATAGTAAATAATAAAACTATGATAATAGTTTAATAATAAACTATTATCATAGTTTTATCAGCATATTTTACCAATGATTTTACGAATCAGGTATACTTTTATAACGATGCATAAAAGGTACTATAATATATCTAGCATTTGTATTTTTCCTTATGGCGGAAAACATAATATTGTTTTTCGTTGCGTTATAACTAAATAATAACTTGTGATTCGTTAAGAAAATTGTTATTTTTGGTGCATACATATATACAAGACAAAGTAGTAAATATCCTAAATTTAAACCTTCGCTAGCCGCTCTAAGAATTAGTCCCGTGGAGTCAATGTAACCCCGAACTCCTTAGAATTGCTACGAACTCTTACAATGGTATTTTATTTGTTTGACTTATCAACAATCAAGGTATCCACGTACCAAAATATTACCTATAAAACTAGTAAATATTCTCTCTTGCATTTTTTCTAGTTTTCTGAAGATGAAGTGTAACCCTGAAAACCGGCCATGTTTTACTGAAATATATTTTCTGCGGACGGCGTCACATTTTGTTTCCATTATGTGTGAAATGAATTATATAAAATAATTCAACGTTAATTAGAACATTCAAAGTTGAGGAAAGTAAATATCCGTACAGTATTTAGCTATAATTAATATCGGATACTATTTTTTATTATTTGATATGGCATATTGAATAATTCTAGTCTTACTTGGTTTCAGTGAATTATATGTTTGGATAAATTTTTACGTATACATGCATAAAAATATAAAATATCATTTATAAATGAAAAACTCTTCAATAAATTTAATATACATGAAAAGTATTCCGCATTAATTATAACTAAATATTTCATACATACGTTTAATTTCCTCAACTTTGGATATATTAATTATCCTTGAAATTTGTAATTAACGTTGAATCATTTTAATTAATTCACTCATCCAATTGATTAGTTG
>KZ312408.1:416110-448089 GCA_000376725.2 Ladona fulva
TTATTAATAATATAGTATAATAAGTATATATATAAGTATTTTACTATATATTGATAATAATTGCTTAATTAAGAATGATATTGCCCTAATACATATTATTTTTAGATTAATTCTGGTGATTTGAAAAATAATTTCTCTATAAAATATGCAGTTCTTCAAATAATGGGTATTTTAACCATACCCATGTACCTACATGATCTAGCCTGGGGCGGCTATACACCTCGGCCCGGTGTAGGAGGTGCGGAGCACTTAACCGGCAGGGTAGCACTGTACAGTGATCACTGCATTAGGTGAGAACCACTGTACAGTGATCGGCGTCTAAGTGGCGGTCACTGTACAGTGCTTCCTGCCTGCTAGGCCAAGCACACTTAACCTGGACACAAGGCACTTAAAATAGATCAAGAGTAAAAATAGCAAAAAGTTGTTCCTAAATGTAATATTAAAATTGATAAAATATTCACGAAAAGGAAACAAATTTGCGGAAGAAAAAGAAGAAGATACAAACGTCCGATGTACTTGTATAAGCAGATATTCGAAGGTCGAAACTGATGAATTTTAGGCTGATTTTTAAATTTGTTTTGCTGTGAAACTAGGAAGCGTTAGTTAAAATTGGAATATATTGGTGCTTATTTTTTACCAAAGAACCTGTCCTTATGTGCATTATTAAGATCAGTTTTACGGAAAGGTAAAGTGTTTCCGGCGGAGTGGTTAGCGTGCTAGCGTTCCAACAGTCAGGTCCCGTGTTCGAATCCCGGCAAACCGGATTTTTCCAACCGGATTTTTCCGATTAGGGAATGGCTGTGTGTTTGTGAATAGTGATTAAAATTGATTTAATTGGAGTTAACCTGTTTCCATTAGAGAAGTAACTATTATTATTATTATTAATCGTAAAAACGATTAACTTATGGTGAACAATGAAGTAATGATACGAAATGAAAAAGAAAGTGTAAAAATTTCAACGAGTTAAACTAAACTATTAATAAACTATTGATAAACTCATTCAATCTCTACTTTTATCGCAATACTTATTTTCGACTAAACTTGATAATCAAACTTGTCTATTTAATTATTAAACAAATGAATTGCGGACTAGGTTTTTAATTCCCGGTTATGTTGGACGCGGGAATCATAGTTTAAAAATTAAAGAACGAGAACAGAAAACAGACCTACTAAAATATTCATTTGTTAATAGAGGTATTAGGGAATGGAATGAATTACCTGGAGAATATCTCATTCCAATGCCGAAAAATGTTAAAACTTTCAAAAATAAGATTAAGTCTAAATGTATGTAGTTTCTTAGGTAATTGACCTCACGGGTATTTCCCAACTTCTGTAAATCTCTATTGTTGATAAATTTATATAATTTTGTAATGTATAGCGATAGTTAGTTCTGTAATCCAATGTATTATAGAGTAAAGTTATTGTAACGAATGAATTATTATAGAGATGTGTGACTATGTGGATATCAACCATGTATTTAGTTTATAAGTATTGTATCTTTATATATATTTGTATTAATCGATTGTAAGTGTAATGGTCTGTCTACGGGAGGTTTTTGGAGGGTTTTCCCTCCCGTCTTTGGGCGAATGCCAGGCAGACCTCTTATTTATATGTTATACCCCCTCCAACATTGCCACCTGGCCAATAGGCCAAATTGCAATGTACGCATTAATAAATAAATAAATAAATTAATCAAATCTGTAAGACATTATATCAAGGTCTTGTCGACTATGGATTGGGAAAATTTACACATCCTGAGATGATATCCTAGATTCTGTTTCTGGAAAAGTTTTTTGATCCATTACGCAGGATATATTGAAAAAGTTTTTATTCCATCTTAAATCTACAAAAATAAGAAATTAAAAGAGAGAAAATTTGACGATATGAAATATTTTTTGCGGCTTCACCAACACTGCTTACTGTCGGATTTATTATAGATAAGTTTGGAGTGGAATAAAAACTAAAACAGGGCTTATTACTTCGGTAAACTTTGGCATATTACATTCTCTCTTTGGTGTGATTTGGTTTCCACAGAAATTTCAGAATACTTCCTTATACTCTCGTCGACGACACTACTTTTCAGCTACTGGTCTATACTGGTGAGCTCATCGACGGAAATTATATAATTGTTTTTAGCAAATCAATGGATAAGTTATTAACTATTATGATTTAATAAATTAAGTATTAATTATTATTATTCATCCTAATTAATTCAGCAGATTTGACGAATGCTATTTATATATGAAATAAGAATCAGATAGACTTTTATAGCGATGCATTTCTCTTTTCGCTACACTATAACTAAATAATAACTTGTGATTCGTTAAGAAAACAGTTATTTTTGGAACATACATACATGCTTATTTATTAGAAGATATCCAACACTAAGGTGACCGGAAATAATTGTTTTAGAAAAAACCGCACAAGAATAAACTATACAGAAAGAACGCCACGGATAGGAATGCACACATGACATGTATGCATTCACATTCCGCACAATTGCACAAAACCGCACAGGAATATATGTCAATAAGGACAACGTGAACGGAAATTTACGTCCCAGACATCTGCGTCCCTGGTTCCGGACAATTGCGCCCCGCGGACAATAGCGTACCTATGCATTGCGGCCCTGAACATATGTGTCGCTAACCTGTTTATTCTATCATGGCATAATATATCTCATCTATGAATATCACTAACGTAATATAGTGAACCAGGTAGAGTACTAGTTAATAACAAAATATTTATTAGTTAACCAACGAATTGTGAATTAATTTGAAAATAATAATCAACTATGAAATAATTTTAGATGTGAATTAATTATTTTTAAAATGGTATTCAGCACTTATTCTTTTCGTCTAAAGAAACAATTTGGAAAGAAGAAACATCGTCTTCTGAAAAATTCATCCGATCTTTATTACTAGAAGATCAAATTTTAAAATAAAGATTTTTTAAAGATAGTCAATATTTAATACAACGATAGTTGATTCATCAAATATTTACGTAAACTAATTCATATTAATATTTTGAAATGATTCATATTAATATTTTCGATTATTAATATTTTGAAATATTAATAATCGAAAGAATCCAAGTTCACATTAATAATGGAAATACTGTCAGAAATGGACGATACAGTATAAACTTCAAACCTTCTCGCCTACTGTTATTAGTGATGGAAGGCGCTTGCAATCTGCTGGCGTTGGGTAATGATTGAGGTATCACTAATATTATTTAATTATAGGTCCGAGAAAGTACGGTGGAGCTTTAACTCAGGTTCTCCATCGGAAGGATGAATCGAATAACAGAGAGCTCATTTTGAAATTTTATTTCGTAAAAAGTATTACTTTAATATAAACTTTTATTACAATATTAAAACGCTTACCCTGGACTCACATGAAAAGTTTCACATTATTTCCATGACAGGACAAGCAGGTGTTTTCGATTTTGCAAAAAAGCTTCTTTTCAGTAATGGGTGGACATAAAAATGTGAGTTTGGTCTCTTTATAAAACACTTGGTAGCTGTTCTTACAAGTTATAACTTACAATTGGAACAACGTAGCGATTTATGTCATACGAATTTTCATTTAAGAGGGCGGTCACACACCAAAGCATCCGGTAAAAGGTACTTGGGATAGCGCAGGAAATTCCGGATGCTTCTGAGTGACGCTGTGAGACAAATAAAAACTCGTGTAAAATACATTGCTAAGCTACAGTTATAATTTGTGAAAACGGGAACAAAGAGCTTTATAACGAGACCAAGTTCACATTTTTAAGTCCATCTTCATACATTCATACATATCATACGTATCTTCATCCATCGTATGTATTTTATTTGTAAGACAAATCTACTTCATCCTATGATTGACGGATTTTTCTGACCTCGATACTTCGCCTTCAGTCGAGCCATAGTCTGGCCTTCTTTGAAACTACTTCTAGATATTTACCCTGCAAGCCGCCTTTCGGCGTGTGGCAGGGTGTGCATGCACCATGACTCTACTTCCCTAATCGATTACTTCTGCGTATCGTTCGCGGAAAAAATGAATTTTTGAAACTAGTTCTAGCATCTGTTTCTATTTTTTTCTCAGTATCGGAACGGCCTATGTAACAGAGAGGAACAATGATATCAGCTATATCCTCTAAGAATATATGCACCTCCTCTGAACTTAATAAGTTGATTAAGTCCTGGTATTATAATGTATACTTAAAATAGACTTACACTAATGTTTACTTTAGGGCTTAATATTATCATGGTTTGTTAGAATTCAGGTGAATTTAACAATTAATCTCAGAAATATGTGATAAATTAGCATGGATATTAAGTATATTCTTCACTTTATTTTAAACAAACCATTAAGATATTAGGCTCTAAAGTGAACTTTAGTTAGAGACCATTTTAAGTATACATTATGTTACCGGGCATAAGCCTATGTTTAAATCTTCTATCTTCTAGAGATTCACATCCTGCGTCCGGAAGAATTTGAGTAAAACTGATTGATTTGTCGTAACAATTTTTTACGAAACGTATCCCCTTACGCTGTACATTTTCTAATTCTCGAATACTTTTCGGTAGGATCCCATACATTACATGCATGCTGAATTGTAGCTTTTAAAATATTCGAGCCAGAATTCTTGTATAAAATGAAACCGATAAATGGAAGAATCAGAAAGCTTTCACAAATTCCACAAACTTTAATTAAAGAAAGGTGATGACCGGTTATGTCGCAGCTCGCCGTCATCAGGACGTTCAGAATTGTTTCGGTCAACCCCTTGTCATACTAAATTCTGTGGAATATGCCCTGCTTTTTCCATACCTTTTATTCTGGGTATCCACCAGGTATCTCTCTGCGAGATTAACTTACTGTAATAATCAGCCCTGAATGGGATATCCTTGAATCGCATCTTGCTTTATAATAATTAACAGTTGAAAGGGGCTTTGAAGCAAAAGTATAGAATGGTAGAGTCTGGAAGAAACTGATTTACGTGTGAGGCTTTTTAGCCGCAGAAGGGAAAAGGAGCATCCATAAATTAATCCGCAGGATATGAAATATGGAAAATAGGGACGACAGCGATTCGTTGACAAAGTTGGGCCTGCGTAAGGTTTAATTTCAGAAGATTCGAGGAACATTCTTACTCAGCAAATGCTTGTTGATCCCACCAAAAGAAAATTTATTTCCAAAATCGGCACTTTTCGTAACTTTTGCTTTCAGAAGGGAGTGTAAATATTTTTTCTGCTTTATACTTATTTTCGTGCTAGTATCGCATTCTCGTCTCCCGTGCATCTATTCTATTTCTTTGAAAAGAATATTTTAGCCGTCGATTCAAACGTCGAAGATGTAATTTGGTGAGAATCCATGACACGATAAAGGCCAGGCAAAAGTAGGCCGATTCCGGTCGTGTTTTCTCTTCTTTGTATTTGTGAAAAATTCCAATATTCTTCTTCTATTTCACTCCTTACGTTTTTCTATAGGAATTCTATTCATGCGCTTCAGTCGGAGAAAAATGAATTACTGGCAAGCGCCTGTCTTTTCACATTAAACTCTCCCTGATTGTATTTCTATTGCCGAAATTAGTTAATTTCCCGTATTTTCTGGTGGCCAGGATGTCCGGCTCTCACCCGGAAGGCCCAGGTTCGACTCCTGGTACGGGAAATTAATGTTGGGGTTAAATAGAATATGGGACTCTCTAGTCCCAATTCCGCCCAATAAAGACGTTTGTATGGTTTTGTATTTAACAACCGTGTTCTGAATTGATAACGGATGCTACTGTTTAAAATGTGAAGAAGAGGAATATTTTGGTTGGAATCACTTTTACGAATCATTGACTTGCGATGTTTATTAAACATTTACGCGAAATGGTCCGTAAGGTATCAATATTTCTGTATAATAATAAAAAATTGTCAGTAAGCGTCTTCTTATAAAGCTGAGAATTAAACCGTGATAAATCATTAATCAACCTCAGTAAGTAATTAGAGAAGTTTTAAAAATTAATTTTATTGCGCGAATAATTCTTTTGCCAAAGATTGATGCTAAGAAAATTTGTGTATGAGATGTGATGGTCATCAACTAAAGCATCACTTTTATTTAACAGAACAGTGGGTTGTTTCCTCGAAGCTAAGAGATGATTAAAAGGGACTCTCGCATCTATAAACTTACATTCTTCCCTTAATTACATTCTTCAGCCAACCCTATTATTTTACTATTCTGTTCAATGTTTTTGTCTTAAAATTTTTAATGCCTTATTGTTTTTAATTTCTTTGATGCTTACTAAGTAATTTTTCTATTGAACATTCTTACTTAAAATTTCAAAGCATTATAATTTAAGGATGTTTGAAATGCTAATATCTTAATGATTATTATTTTGAATTAGTTTTAGTTAACTTTGTTACAGTACTGCTCAAGTGATCTCCATGTACACAGTTTCATTCACATCTTTTAGCTTGTACCATCAGTAGGTTTGCGCAGGTTTTTCACACCCCTTCTTTGTGGGTGTTTTCCTGCTGTAGATATTTTTTCAAAAGGTATCACTCAGGTTTTATGTATCCACAAATCATTCTTGAGTTTTCTTCTCTATTTCTATTTACAAATTTATTTATGTTTTCATTAATATCTCTTACTACACCCTAGATGGAAGAAGAGACTTTTTAGTCTCAATCTTACCTATTAAAGTAAGACCTTATATTGAGAGGAGAGGGATTGTTGAAGAATGCAATTGAGGGTATAATACAAGGGAAAAGATAAGGGGGAAAACAAAGGCAAAAGATGTTAGATGACATAAAGGGTGGGGTAAATAATCAGGAAACGAAAGAAATGGTACTACAATAAATAGCGAACATTAAGGCACATGAACCTACCGAAAGGTAGAAAACTAATGTATTTATTGCCAGAAATAATTCATTTTGTTCACTTTTTTATTTCATATGTAGTGTTTATTGCAATTTTTAGTCTCTTTCAATAGATATGAAGAAATATAATTATATATATGTTGTAGACGTTTGTTTCAAAGCAAAATTTGAGCAATGTAGAATTATTTTGAGATATTGTCCTCCCAATTAGCAAATTAAAAAACTGGGCCTCAACATTTGTACCCGGTTGTTTTCTCTTTCCTTTTCCAGATCATGCATTCCTTGGAACCCATCTCTCTTTTCCACTTTCGTCCCTATTATTTTTCCTTTCTCCCACCTTGTCCTCCCCCATCCCCTTCCCCTCTCATGTTTTTATTTAAGCCTTCTTTGTAAAGTTTTCTGTGCCCGGTGATGGCGTTGATTCGCCGAAACCGGTCGTTTTGCTTTTCTTAAGGAAGAAGATATATTTATAGAAAAAGTACCTTAGTTTCTTAGTACCTTAGTTTAATTTTGCCGAGATGGATTTCCGCAACACCTCGCTTGTTACTCTGAATGCTGTTTCTTCATGTTAATCCGGAACTTACCATCCGAAAATTAATGAAAAACTTCTGTTTCAACGGCTTCGGTTTTATTCGCAGAGGAAAAGAAAACTTAGTAATTTTTTATTATTTTACTCAGTTTCTACTTACTCATTTTTTTCTTCTGTGATTTGGCTTTCCACGAAGTAACGCTGTAGCATATTGATTTTCTTCAGTTTTACTCACTTGTAAATGTATAACCGCTAATTAAAATAGAGGTATCTTGGTTAACGACGGCCTTAGTTAACGACGTACTTGGATAGCGGCGAGTGGCTGTGATCAGAAATTGTCTTGGTTAACGACGCATTGATTACCACTGAAGACTGCTTTTATAGTTTAATTTTACTATTGATAGTTTTTGTCGCAATTATAAATAAATAAAGTATATTTACCACATTATATAACATTTGAATGATTTTTATCTGCATAATTAATACGTAGTATAGTTGTGGGGAATCGCGCCTTGGATAACGACGATTTTGGTCAACGACAGTTTTACTGTATTTCACTATTTCACTGAAACTTCAATTTTGAAATAAAATTTTGTTTCCAAAATAAAATAATTAAGACGTCGATTCGTTGCTTAGAATTCAGATTGAGAATAGTGAGATGATATATTGAGCTGAAAGCATCATAAAAATTTTCCTTTGGTATTCTCATGTCTTGAAATCACACTTTTTTTTCTTCTAGATCAGTGTTTCTGACCCGGTAGGCCGTGTACCACTGCTGGGAATTTTGATTCTATTAGGTGGGACTCGAGAAGTGAGATTTTGTTTTGTTTTATTCGGTTCACCAATCTATTTTTCAAATGTTTGGCTTCATTGCGAATGTGTCCTTATTTTATTTCTATTCATCAACGAACTTATTGTTCGTAAATATTTAAGTGCGATAAACCGTAGAAATAGACAAAGATTTACATACAAAATAAGGCTCTAGGCTCCTGAATGATTTCTAGATTGTACATTACCTTTTGTTGACATCCGTGAATAATATTACCTGTACTTGTGGAGGAATAAGATATTGTGAACAAACTATAACACAAGCGAAAAAGATAACAGCAGTTTACTTTGCATTTTCATCGCCATTATTTATTTTCATCTTCACTGCAATTTGGCCTTCTAGCCAGGTGTCAGTGCTGGAGGGGAGCATAACATATTAAACATAGGATTGCCTGGCATTCTCCCAAGGACGGAAGGGAAACCCCTCCAAAAATCTCCCGTAGGCAATACATTACATAAGACACATACANGCCGTGAACGATTTTAATGGAAGTGCCCTGTAAGATCTACGTACCCAAATTACAACAGTTTCGCGATTTATTCCTAAGATAAAATGAGCAGTGAAAAATGTGGGAATCCTCCGTTAAAATTATTAAAATTGGAAACTATGGAAAACATCGTAACATTATAACTCTCTGTATTTGTAGCAGTAATCCGATCAAGATTGAATTATTATAACGAAACATATCGAGCGATATTTGGTGCGACATCTCCATAATTTATTAATGATTATTATTCAAAACTGACTTAGTCCACAGAAAAGAAAACGCAACGCGACCGGTTTCGAGGTGTTTTTTGAGGATTATGTCTAATTTTGTATCATAATCTTTAATAAAGTCATCACCATTTTCTAGATGTCGTCATTTCTGTCGCCATTGCTTTTTCGACGCTAAGAATTTTTACAAATTCTTCTTCTGTGCACCAATGGACAAAATGGAGGTTACCATAATGTATTTTTATATTTTTTATTATTTATACGTATGAATTAAATTGAACTTAAATAGTCATCTTATAAAACGATAGCAATTCGTCGCTGCACAAAATCGAAATCGTAAAAATCGAAGAATTTATAAATTGAGTGCTACATGTATTGACATTCAATTGGGGACCACATCTAGTTTTTCATTCCGTATTTATTTCCTATTATAGCGAAAAAGGTTGCACTCAAACTTTGCTGAAACAAATTTCAGCTTTACTCTTTACGCTTGAAAAGTTTAGCTAGGGTTTTTCAAAAGTATACAAAAACTTCGCCTGTTTCACTTCCTCTCTTGGCTGGAGATAAAATTTCTATCCATTCAGTCTATTATTATCCAGCATTATACTTAAATGGAAATCCTTAAATCGGTTCATTCTTTCGTCCGATTCGAATTTTTTCGTTCTCCCCCAATGGAGCAAGGATCTCCGCTCCTCGAAATTATTCACTAGTTTTTACCTCTCGTCTTTCTTTCATCTTAAAGATACCCAAACCGAGTCCTCGAGCTTCTTAGCAACGCTTAACGTCCAACGGAGTGTATCATTTGTTTCTGATCCGAGATATACTTTGAGGGAAGAGCTTTTTTGTTCGTGCATCTGCAGTTACGGAATCCCTAATTTGCGCCTAATGATAAACTCTCACCGTATGACTCCGTACCATCTGACTGCATCCAATGCTACCATTACCCCTTCTCTTCCCGTTCCTTAACTCTTATCCTCAAAGCTTGCCCCCCTATCACCCCCTCCCTCTAAGCACCCTTTCTCTCATCTGCTCGTTCTCCAATTCGCCGCCAGGTGCCTCTGCGCTCAATGGATGGCGCTCGATATTTTTCATCTGCACGCCGTTCGAGTCGTAACAGAGCAGAGCGTCGGCAGGTTCGAGCCCAGTGATAGTGAAGTGGTTAGTTCAAGGAGAACCAGCGATGGATAACGTGGTGACCCTGGTCGCCCTTCACCCCATCGGTGAGCATATACCACTCGTGGGTCCAGTGCCCAAAACCATTAATTTTTTTCCATTAATATAAGAGGACGAAAAACATGTGGGTCTTTCACATCGTCCTGGTGGTCTTTGCCTGCCTTTCTGGGTGACTTACCTCGAACCACAGCGCGAATTTCCGCTTCTAATTTATTTTCTTTTCGATTCGCCGCTCCTAACTCGCTACCTCCCCACGCAAAATTAGTTTACACATTTTAGGAACCGGTAAAAATGCTATTTTTCCTTTTTCCGTATAAGTGCTCCAAAAATTTGGTGACATCCGATATTTTCCACGGTGAAACGTGTCTATTTGCCAGGATTAAACATATGGGCCTGGTCATTTAGATCGCTGAGGACCTACCGACAATTTTCTTCCGTGAGTTAATGTAACGAATGCATGAAAAGTAATTGGAGTTACCGCAATAGGCACGTGATTCCGAGGGTTACGTCATCGGAAATTTGCGCGTTTACTTGTATCGCGTTTTTGCTGCACGCATTACTTGGTATTTTTTTCTCTCGTATTTCGTTCTCTCGTAAGTCTTCTTGTAACCCACAGGTTTTTCTTCCCTGCTGTACTTTTTACTAGACGCAGATAAATAGATTTCCGACGGATAGCGCTGAAACAAAAATGAGGGTATTTTCCCTCACGATTCTATCTCGGTGAGAGTGAGAAATCCTTCCTCCTCATTTCCTTCACGGTACCGATTCATTCACTTTCTAAACGTGAAGTTTTTCGAATCAATTCCCGATGGGTAATCTTCCGGAGGTGAATGTTTACTCGGTGTGTTCCTAAGAGCAGTGACATTTCCTGATCGAAAGAAAATTAATTAACGCTACCGTTTCATTTATAAGTTTTCTAATTTCTGCGTGGGAAAATTTTATGGCTAAAATGCGAAAAGTGCCTTGTTTTTTCACTGATTCAGAGTAATAACGGAGAGAGGTCCTGCAGAGGAAACTAAGTGTATCCGCGGAGAAAAGGGTGCTGAGATCTTATTATTAATTCAAATTTACTGCGCCGGACGGGTCTAAGGCGTTCTTAGCCTCGTCAGTAACAAGGATAATGCTTCTTTTCACGGTTAAAAACGTAGATTTCTATCATCCATTAGTTTCCATTATCCGGTTAATAACGTAGATTTCCATTACTAATATTTCCATGTTTTTCCTTTTAAAAATGTATTGAAATGTTATGTAAGAAATGTATTCAAAATAATGTTGGTATATAGTTTATACAAGTTGGCAAGAAATTGTTATTGAAAAGAAATTTGGCATATATATGTTAAGTTTGAGCGTCAATAATATTTTTTAAATTTTTTGTACTATTTTTTCGGATTATTTAGTTCCTTTGGAATTAAAAAAACAAAAATTGAGGAATTCTCAAAGTGATCTTATCCGAGAAAGACTTCCGAATAAAAATAAGAAATTAAGAACTTTTAATGGGAATTCAATGAAATTCTTGACGGCAACTTATTCGGTTGAACATCTCCATATCGTATATGGTAAACGAGAGTGGATTCAGCAATTTAATAAAGTACAATAATATTCAGTTAATTAATTTCTAATAATTCCGCGGCGGAGTAATTGCGATTCCATTCATCGCGTCCAATTCATACGATTGCATAAACCGAATCTCCTCGCTCGCCTGTAAATAAAGGATTTTGTATGCCTCAGATGCTTTGCCTGCGCGTTTGATGAAATGATCCGACTTTTTCATTCATCCCTGATTCTGGGCTTTCCTTGTCGACGATCGAAGTAGAAAAGCTGATCTTTTTATTCATTCGATCGATTCCTGATCTTTGTTTCCTATAGAATCATTGTAGTTTCTGTATCGAATGACTGTCGTAGTATATCGTAGAATCCATCGGTGACCGCAACCTCTTGTTGCGCCTAAGAGATTTAAGAGGAAGATATTCTCTGCATGTATTTTTGTGAATGTTGAAGAAGAAAACCCTCCCGCTTGGATATATAAGCGTTCTTTAAGCGCTCGCTATTAGAAAATTCAATTTGAATTCGCCACAGATATTGGTATAAAAGAATTTCATTGTTAAGTCGCTCCCGAATATTTATTACTCGCGTGTTTTTACTCAATTTCTTCGCCAGTTTTCGTTCAATATTGGCATTACTCTTGTGATAGCTACAAAAATGGGCGTATAAAACATTCTAGAACTTTCCTCTCTTTCTAGAAGATGTCGTCATTTCTGTCGCCATTGCTTTTTCGACGCTAAGAATTTTTACAAATTCTTCTTCTGTGCACCAATGGACAAAATGGAGGTTACCATAATGTATTTTTATATTTTTTATTANAAGGTATATATATTTTGCTGTTCTCTTATAAAATGTGACTCATTGAAAATTTCTCATCTGCTTGCAATGTTGTAAAATAGTAGAACAGCTGAGATTTTCTCTTTAAACGCATGTCTTGATTGGCCCGTCTCACGGAAATCTGAATGATAGCGTTAAATTTCATTTTTATATCAAATAAAAATGCGCTTGTTTTCAAATATAATTAGTAATGAAATACGTACAATTGAGACCCAAACTCTTGGAAACCTTTTAATGCTCGAGTACGCGCTGCAAGCCGTTAATTTGTTAAGAGGTTTCAAAGTGTATATCTACATTGCATTTCTTTTCGGTCGTACATATAAATGATAAGTGTGCTTGTTGAAGCAATTGCCTTAACTAGTTATTAAATTCCGGAGATTATTTGCTAAATTACTTGTTTATCAGCACTCCTTTGAAATAATTCTTTTGAGAAAATAAATTTTACAGAATATTCTCTAGAACTGTTATCAAACCGAAAAAGAACATGTTTTCTGGCCACTTTATACATAAATACCAATATCTGTATTCATTCACATGACAATTTGAGTGGCGGAGTCTTGGCAGACGGAATCGAGGCTAACTTCAATTGGCAAGTTCCCGAAAAACTTTTGCTGTAAGTGCCATTTTGCCTTATATCCTTAAGTAGCCGACTGAAGTTTGGCTAAACCGAAGAAAATATGCGACCGAACAAAATACTTTCTCGATATAAATGAATATATACTTCGGAACTAAAAGCATTTGTTCTCTTCTTTTAGAATATTTTGTTATATATTTCTTTAGACAGCTTTACTAAAAGGTAAAAATACTGTAATTTCCACTCAATTTATTAGGACGACCGGTTCAGGTTAAATCGTCACCATCATGTTCTAAAACCAAGCGGAAATTGAATTTTTCCCCTTTTCATGATGTCGTTTCACGAAGCATGGCCAAACACGCTAGGTTTTATTATTGCCTTCGTTATTGATAGAATTCGTAAATTTAGCGCTTCAAAGAATCAAGTTCTCCCGCAGAAATCGCGAGACACGGAAAGAATTCATTTAAAAGTTAAATATGATGTGGTTTTTCTTTATTTTCGAAATTGCTTCTACAGTTATATTATTGAGATTTTTACAAATCTTTCTCGTAAAAGGTGCGAACACTGAAGGGGTTCTAAATGAATCAGCGTGCTCTTGGTAGTGAGTTGATTTTCTAACTAACGATTTTCCCTTATCTAATATCAGAACTATTCTGTTTTAGTTTATGCCCCAGATCAAGTATTTTGTTGTAACTACAACGAAGGGATAATTATAAATTGTTTTCCGCTTCATTTTCAATTAATTTATCTTTCAAGTCACTATAAATCGATCTTAAATTTTTTCTACTTTTGTCTTTATTCGGGATTTAGAGTTTTTCAACTGCTAGGGCGTGTATAATCATTGCTGGAGTGCAAGATTTGTCCTATAAACTAAGCTCGTCTATATACCCAAAACTTTGAAATAATATTTACCTATAAGGTTGAATTTCAATAATAAAAATCATGAAAATTATTCAATATTTTTCATAACATGAATCGCTAAAATTAAACATATTCGCTTCCGCCCAAATGTACAAGAAGGAGCCTACAGAACGATACAGAGTTTATTCCGATATAGAAATGTTAATTGTGTGGATGTCATTTAAATTTAGATTCGATGCAATATAAAGGGTGTGGCATGTGATAGCGACTATCTATCGCATATCGTTTTTATTTTAAATAAGTGTATATTACGTGATTAAGCTGCCATCAGACTAGTGTGCAACCGCGGGCGAAATTTGTAAATAAATAAATATGCTGACCAGTTTCGATGCATTTGACCATCATCACCTGCACTGCCTTAGGTAACATTTTCTATTTACTTTTCTCCAAAACGTTTTACTGAGTCCTGTCCAGAGTGTTTCCCGATTGTGAGGGAAGTGTATCGGTATTCAACGTAGTTTTATTTTAATTTTCTTGTCATTCTTATTTCTATAACTAATGAGATTGGCTGATGACCCTGATGTCGAATTTGCGTAGACAAACATTTTTACTGCCGTATGTCCTTCCCGTCTCGAGAAATCGGGCTCCCTCCAGGGTCAAAACCGGTCTTACGCGCTCTCTACTAGCCTAATTGGTAGTCCCTAGTTTTTATGTTTTAATCAAAAATATATCTTCCACGTTCCCATGAGATTCCAAAAAGTGAACCTTAACTTTTTGAGTTTATGACTCTTTTTAAAATACAATCTGTGGCGCATAGTTATATTATAGTAGTAATTTTTAAAATGCTTCGACAGTTTAGGTAATTTCGAATAAAGTCCCACGTATTTATGTATTTCGCACGTGAGCCTCCACCGGGAATCAAACCCGGTACCGTTTCCATTTAAATCGAACGTGTTACCCACATGGCAATCCAGAGGTTTAGTTATATTTTATTTGATAAGATTCAGGTGGTCAAAAGTTTGTCGGAATTTTTGGTGCCCGCTGAATATTTCTTTTCTGTGAGTTGGTCACATTACCCATAAATTTGCAAACCACTGCATTGAGTTTCGGATACCCTTTGTTGCAAAACTTAATCTTTGAATTTCTCTCTTGTAGAAAATAAATAATGGCTCCATTTTGTAGCTCGCGTAGATTTCGGCGCCTCAGCCCTCATGAATGGTTCGTCGTAGTGCCCAATTCGGAATCTAAGCGTTTATCTCTGCGCTGGTTTCTTTTGCCAAGTCTCAGAATATTTTTGCTTATCCTCAGCTTTCCCCAGCATTACATTTCGCCAGTTTTATGAAAGAGGGTGTTATGACGGTGATAACTTTTACGTTTTTGTCCCATCCCCTTACAATTTCACCGATATCATCCAAAGAAGATAGTAGTGGTTATAATCAAGGAAATCCTGTTAGGATATTTTAAAATTCTTATAAATTTATAAAAGGTCGCTTGTATCGTTCCAGCGAGAAATTGGGTTTATGTTTTCATTTTCAATATATGTTCATTTTATTATTTATTCTTGAGGGTTTTGGTCAATAAGTGTTGTCTAGAAGCAAGCGGTACTGAGTGTTAGACGAAGTAGGGCATGATATACATAGAAAATGTTCTCATTTACCTATTTTTAAAAATTTTAGTTACTATTTTAAGTAGTTTTCGCAGGTTTTTCACGCTCCCCTTCTCGTCGTTGTTTTCTTGCATGGTCTATTTTCTTCTTTTATTGTTTTTCTTTAGTTTTACTCTCGAAAGTTCTTTCAATCTTTCTATGACGTATGGTTAGATGTAAGAGACTAACTAGTCTCAATGTAGCCCTGAAATTAAGTCGATTATTATTATTTATATATTAAATAGGATGTATATATGTATTTGGAATTCCGATGTTTATTTCATTTCAACTTTTTAACAACTAGGTTTCAAGGGAAGCAAATTATTTTTGCATCCACACGATTGTTTTTTTATATTTTTCTCTGATATTATTTCAAATGTATGTACCAACAATGTATACGTATTAGAAGTCATGTTTCTCTGTATTGCGCCGGTGGTCAATTCCGCTATGCCATCATGTAAAAGTATTCTTTACAAGCTAATGATCATTTTGTCTAGGCGCAAATGAAATGATTTATATGTATACATTTATAAAGCTTATGTTCTTCCGGTATCATCTTGTGCCCGTAAATAAAGGAGGTGATAAAGTTTTAGGAAACGCATTCATGGGTGACCTTCTCGTATAGGCGCGTATCCTGCAGCAATAAATTCTTCCCCCTGATAGTTTCATTTAATAGTATCATTACACTAAAGATGACGACAGTTCTCTATTGCGCAGGATGCTACCAGTGTTGAGATATTCTCATTTATTTCACAAAAATGGTTATTTTTATGATACCCATTGACGGAACAGGTCTCCCGGTATTGGGTAGATTTTATTGTCATTTCGTACTGTTTATTCTTCAGCAGTCGGTTTCGTGATGTTTTGGATAAGAAAGGCTGTGATCGTTATTAAAGTATGGGTGGATTTTTTAATTAAAAGTTAACGCAAAATATTTCATTTTTAATTTGAAGTAGATGTTATCATCTTTTTGTGATTACCTTTTCATCAGTAAAAAACGATAAGATTCCCTTCATAGCGCAATATTCTTTACTCTGTAATAACTAATTACCGTTTACATTAAACAACTTTCTTTGTGGCTTTCATTTCTCTAGTTTTCTTGCAAAATCTCCCATAAATTACTTTCTTTAGCAAGGATTCCACAAAGGTTTATAATCTCTTAATTTTAGGAATGAGAATGTGGATGCTACGGCATTAGAATAGCTTTCCGGTCTAGGGGATTAGGGAAGTTATAATCTGAATAATTCAAATTTTGCAGTTGCATGTTTTTTGTCTTTATTTTTATCTGTATATAGATGGATTAATTATAGTATATTAGGGATTATGTGGTTATTTTATTTTTTTAACGGGATTATTTTTTGCCGGAAAATAGGACCCATCGGTTTATTTTTGACTATGCGGTGTCTCGTTTATTTCATTTTAGATTATTAATTCACGTCGAAGGACATATTTCGCATGAAATTAAATCTCTATAAAAAATTGAAGCATTCCCGGTATCCAACGGAATTTATTAATTTGTTTTAATTATACATAAATTGGTTTTTATTAAAAATTGATTTCCTGTTCATGCTCTGTTACTCTTTTGAGTATTTTTTGGTTAAATATTCGCATAAAACGCATACAAAATTATTAATGTAATAAATGTTACTCTTTAGTTCAAATTTATAAATCCAATGCCTGATGAAACATTCATTAAATACAAGTGCTATCGTAATCAAAGTTATTAAACGAAGTTATTTAATACTTACACCTTATAGAATTTTTACAAATTTATTTGGATTATTTTCGTTTTAAAACTAAGGTTTTTCGAGAAAAAAATGCCGTTTTCGGAGACTAAAATTCCTAGGCACGTCTTTACGTCACCTTTTACTCCTTTCCTCGTGTTATCCTTAGGGAGGTTCTTATATCCACCAATTTTTATCGCTGGTTTATCAGAAGGACGTTGGCCGTGGATGATGCCGCACTGTCGGACGAACCACTTCGCACTTGTCTACAAACTCGCAAAACGGAGCTCTGAATATTCTGGCTCAATAGCTTCATTGGCTATAGCATCCGTCTAGAAAGTGGAAGATTCCAGGCTCAATTCCTACTCCTGTCAGACATTTTCATGTCGTTTCTTGGAATTATTATTATTGTTGTTGTTGTTATTATGATCATTGTGTACATTGCTGAAAAATTTGCATTCGTGTCAACGCAACATCAGTTTATATCATATAAACTTTTACGAGTAGTGTATAATGGTAAGGTACTCCATAGACCATGTTGGTAGGTCATCACGTGAGAATGTCTTGTAACCGTTTCCTCGAAAACGGAAGAGTGCTATTGAAGTCCGTTGATTCAGTTTCTTAGTGACGGTTACAGTACGTAATCCATCCACTATGTTGTCATCTTCAGGGATTGATAAGAGCTAAATATTATCTCTAGAGTAAGATCCAACTCCTTAAACCGTAACGGTGTGATGGCATAACATACGTCTAGAAAGGGGAAGATTCCGTGTTCTAGTCCCGGTAATAGCCTCTATTTTAATGTCCGATTTTCCTTGGGTGTCATTAGGATTAGTTTACCTCTGCTGGAGATAGAATTTGAAGAGATGAAATTTTCTATGAAGAGGACTGCTCGTTTCTTTAGTCAATTACATCCTTATAGCTCACGAATATTATTTCATACCTCTGATTTTGCGAATGGCTTTTCATTAAATATCTTATCTCACCGATCCAAATCCTTTCAATTCCATTTTCAGGAGAAACAATGTATATAAGTATAGCATTTATACGTGTATTTTCCGCAATTACTTCTTCCATTTTACTAAAGTTCAGATTGTGATGATGAAAAGGATTCTGGAAGCCAATTCCTCATTTTGTTTCCTCGTACACTCTTCATACCCTCAATATGTATATATGGATAAGTACTGGCTCGATATCTTAATTGGTTAAGGCATCTGCCCGGAAAGCGGAAGATTCCAGCCTCGAATCCTGGTCCCGATAGACTTTTTTCATGTCCGCTTTTCCTCGGGAGTTTTCCTTGGTGCATACCTTAACGTGCAAAGTTACCTTTACCCTTTACCTTGAATCTCAGATTTACATTAGGATTTGAATTTTGACCGTTGAGTGATGAATGATGGATTTAAGAATTATATCGTGAGCTTAATGCGGATAATATCCAGCACCGCAAGACACCGAACAGACTAAAAATAATATTTTTGGAGGCTCTTGAAAGTTTCCGGTTCTCACTAATTCAAGAATATAATCGTTAATGTTTGTAATATTTTGTTTATTTGCGAATGTACGATATGTATAAACATATAAGTAATGGATAAAAGTAATTATCTCTATTTTGTATTACGTTTTCTCTTCCGATATTAGTGTGGAAGCTCAGTTTGGGATTTTCCTTTCTAGTAAGTCCTCGATTTGGTATGCATACGCATTGGGAGAGAAATTTATTATGAAATTGCAGTGCCTTCTCCTTAACACATATACTTTACACTTTTTTCGCCCTATAGCGCCAAATTTTCAGAAAATGATTTAAACGCATTGAATGGAACTCCAACATACACTTTTATTCCGTATCGTGCCCTTCGGTGGATATTCTCAGCCAATTCAAAATCGTAGGCTAAATTGGATTAATACACGCTTGTCACGAAGTATAACAAAGTGTAAAGTTAACTTTTCCAAACACGTGTCGATCGCTTTTGGCCCTTTTTTACTAAGCAACTTCTTGCCAAATCTGTAGACCCTCATACTGCCAATATCATTTTTCATGTACATGAAGGAAAAATGCGGGAGCGAAAATTTCCGCAGTTCCCAAAATTATAGAAGAACGAGCATTTTTTGGTCATGCGGCAAAAATGTTGGCACAGATGCCGAGCACCTGCAGATCGTTCGCTCTTCAAAGCGTAGTCACGGAGCGGAATGAAGTTTTAAGTGCGCAGCGGTACGATTGCGCATGATGTGACCTCGCTCCAAAAGGAAATGATTGAAGATCCAGCGTACTCTAATGCAATATGCTTCAGATAAGTGATTAGCTCCAACCGATAGCAAATGAAATGCGTGAATGCTGCATCTTTCCTTCCCATCGGTAGCTCGGTGCGCTTCTATTTGACCAGTCCAATCTCAGTAAATAAAATAATAGGCAAAGCTGCAGACTGTTGATGCTTTTTGAGTGATTAAGATTTTAGATTACTGTTCTGGAATGTTTTTATGAGCCTTTCTTATATTTTTATTCCGTTATAGATAATAGTCATTATATTTTGTGCATAATAAGGTTCAGCGTGTATTTCTAACCTTAATTTTCCTAAGTTAATTAGTTTTAAAAAAGGATCATGGAAAAGTCGAACTTCTGCAAACCACAATATTTATTGCAAAACGGCCATGGTCCGCAGCATGGACCATGGAATCATCATCAGAGGAAAGAAACGAGTAATTCTATATGTAGCAATTTATATAATTAATTACAAGTATAATTAATATAAATATAATACAATTAAATTAAAATAATATAAAGAAACAAGAAAAAGTCGACCTTTTACCAACCTTTCAAAGTTCGACTTTTTCTTGTTCCCTCATGGATTCCTACCACGAAGTCACGGCCAAAGCAGTGGATTCTATCTAAAATAATATAATTAATAATTTCAATCCGACATCGGATTTAGGCCTCCCCAAGCGCTTTCATTCTCACTCTGAGCTTTTCGTTGCCATTATGTACGTTCGACTTTTCCTTGTTCTTTCGTGGAATCCTTCAACTAAGTCACAGCTCAAGCTCTTGATTACATATTTTGTAATAATTTCAAAAAGAAATAAGGATATGCTGCCTACAGGTAATTACTTCAAACGACCGGGAGACATCTTAATTCCTATTCCGAGAAATCTCCTAAATTGTTAATGTGCCTTTTTGCTTCTTCCCCCTCTGCTTCATGAAACATACAAGATGGATTTGATAGGAAATATCCAGATACTTTACCATCTCCACCATTCCCTTTCCCTTACTAATGAGTTCCTTTTTTCCGAGAATACTCCCAAATTGTTAATATGCCTTTTAACGTCAGTGCGCCATCCCCTCTGATTTATGAAATACACAAGATGGATATGATAGAAAATGTCCATATACTTTACCATCCCCATTCCCTAACTAATGAATTCCTTTTATCTACAAAATAATTATCCTACAAAATTGCTAATCTGCTTTTTCCATTCTTTACTTCCTGCTTTTCCGCTTCATGTCTGAATTCACATTGTTTTCTTTACTCTGTAACCTTTTCTTCTCGCTCTTCCCTCGTTAAGTATTCAATATTTACAATATTGAAGTTGCGGTGACCAATCATCGATACTATTTTCGTTTGAATTAATAATCAGTGGACAATATATTCTTATTTCTTTTCGATGTTTTTTTAATTGCAAAGTTCCAACTTGAAGCAATCAAATAGTTATTTACATTTACATGTAAGCCCTGCAAACCGCCAATGGCGGGTGGCAGGGGGTGTAAAACACCTATATCCCTAACTACCCTGGATAGCTATTAACTTCTCTGATACTTCGCGGGAAATTTTTAATGATAGAATGGCATGAAGCTGAAATTATCATCTTTTTTCATAGGTAAAAATTTTTTTGAACGGCCTGTAATCCAAGAATTCTTTAATCGAAACCATTTTTGCAATTCGTAAAGTGAAAAATGTATCCGTTTCTAATAAAACCTATCGTCGCTTTCGGAATTCGTGGAAAGACATAATGAACGTAAGTAATTACTAGTCATTTACACGTAAGATATAATTCAGTTCATCACTTCATGATGGCAATTTAGTCGAACCCGGTCGTTGAATTAATTTTTATGTGGAAAACACTTAAGGATTTCTATGTAAAATATAATTTGATTATCTGTCGTTGGCATTTTAGCCAACACCGCTCCTGTAATTATATTTTATGTGGAAGTTACAGTGTTCTTTTCTTAGTTCGTATCCGTTTCTAGTGTCTACTTCAATTTTAAGACTTAAAAACGTCGCTTTATCGTCAATGTTTCTTTTTCTCGTCCCTTTTTGATCCATAACCGAGGCAGTTTTAAGTATACAAATTGTATCGAACATTTCTATTTCTCACCCTTTACGACCAGTGACAGTGTATGTCAGCGCATTTCCCCCAATTACATCACCAGCACTCGACCGTTGCGTCTCTACACATTTGCATATAATCGATGTTACCGCGAATTAACCACGGGAAGTACTCTTTTCACTCGCTACTCGCAGCAAATCTATGTCCTTCACTAGGACGATGTACGTTTTGAATGGATTTAATCGCTTATATTTAGGAGCGACGCATTTCACTGGTGGAGTCGCGCGAAATATTTTCACATCATTGAGTGTTATGGCTGTCACGGGTCGCTTCTCCTCCGATAAAGTGTATTCATGTGTTGCTTCGACGTGACGCTACTGTATCGGGACGATGGCACATCGGAAGAATGTCTCGGGAGGCGCCGTACCCGCGAAAAAGCCCATTTTCCCGGAAATTCGTCGGAAATGCGACAGAAAATCCGATGCAACACACGGTAAATTTAACGTTCAAGATATTAATAACTCCATGAAAAATTTCCTCTCTGCGGAAATCTATCATATTTATTTCGTTGAAATGTTTATGGAATCATCCATGCATTTTTTACGAGTAAGGATCTTAATAGGAAACGGCAAGTTGTAGTGATCAAGTCATTTATAGAGTACGTTCATTTAGACATTTTTGGATGAAAGGTCTTTTTTTCATTGGGAATTATGTTAGAGACAATTTCTTAGACTCTTTCAGTGAAATTACGTTGAACTGTTGAAATAAATTAGTCGTTCTTACGGATGATTTCCCATTATATCTTTTAGATTCTCTCAGTCATAGATTTCGACTTATGGCATTGATAAGTTCCTTGCTGCGATTATCATGTCGAAAACTTTATATTTCACGACTCTTGTACCTTCTGATTTCAAGGTATAATTAAAGTAAACTCAACAAATCAGTATAGAAGGAGGTGAAGTTAATTGAATACTTTGTGAAGGATCTGCACATTTTACTCTAGCATCCGTTTTATTTTCAACACTTGGTCATTATTATTGCCATGACCGATAAAAGGCACAACACCTTCCAGTAAAAATTACTGATTTGATAAGGCCCAAGCGCTTTCCAATTCTCTCTACTCTGAGCCTCTCGTTGCCATGTTACCCCTAAATACTGAATGATGTCTCTGTTCCATCGGTCCCTTGGTCTTCTTCTTGGTCTCTTCACGTCTCTTGGTATCCAGTTCAGAACTGCTGATGTCCATCGGTTGTCGTTTCTCCTTGCAACATGGCCTGCCCACATCCATTTCAGTGATCTTACCTTATCTATGATGTCTGTCACTCCTGTTATCTTCCTAACCCAGGTGTTGCGTTTCCTGTCTCTTCTTGTGATTCCAAGCATACATCGTTCCATACTTCTTTGTGTAGTCTGAAGTCGCTGGGTTATTGCTGCGTTTAACACCCATGTTTCACTTCCATATGTCAAAACTGGTAGAATGCATTGGTTGAAGACCTTTCTCTTCAAGACCATTGGCATTTTCGACTTCAGAATATGGGCGTTTCTTCCGAAGGCACTCCAGCCTAGTTTCATTCTTCGATTCACTTCATTAATCCTGTTTTTCTCTCCTGTCGTAACCAGTTGTCCCAGGTAAGTGTACTCTGAACAAACATCAAGGGGTACCTCTTGTAGTAAGATTGGTACTTGTGCTGCAAAAGAATTATACATTACCTTAGTTCGATAAGTTTATCCTGAGTCCTATTTTCTGCCCCGCCGCGTTCAGTTCTTGAAGTCTTGATGGTAGATCTTCACCGTTGGTTGCGAAGAGTACTATATCATCTGCGTAACGCAAATGACTTATGTGCTCTCTATTGATCCGTAGGCCTCTTTCCTCCCAGTGTAAGGCTTTTGAAACTTCTTCCAGAACGGCTGTAAAAAGAATTGGTGAAAGGAAGTCGCCTTGTCTCACTCCCTTCTCAATCCGGAATTCCTGTTTCTTCATATAAATACATACATACATATATAAGCATTATAATACGAGGTTCTGAAGTGACATTATTTGAATTCTATTTTAAGTATTTATTGTAGTACTAGGTCTTGTACTTAGAACAAGGATGAGTAATTTTTAAAATACAGCAGCGTATTAAGGTACCATTTCAAGGGTAGCATAAGGACTTGATTTTGCAAATAATTATTTAATAAATATACATAAGGGGACTTAAATAAGAGATGATATATACGTAGACTTATTTGTGTTATGCTAATTCTTCTAAAAATAAATTAGCAGTACGAAGGATAATCCTTGTGGATTAATAGGGAACAATAGATAGAAACTCATTTTTTTGTTTTGGGAGGCGGCATTAGGTTTCGAAAATTTTACAATCATCGAATTTTCCTATTCATATTTCGTAAAGGTTGCAGGTCTCATCCTCTCCGAATACGCCTCACCAATACCCTAAAAGCGGGACGAACTCAACTGTCGAAGCACACGAATTCGAACGATAAAAGTTCACTGTTGTTGTTTTAAGACACGGAGGGTGTATTCGATTCCATCGATGCATGGCTGGTGGAAAGCAGGCGCGGTGGAAAGAACGCGGGAGCGTATCACGCTACGGTGAACGAGTAAACGAATGGGAGATGAATCAAAGAATACCCATGATTTCAAAGCCGTTGATTGAAATTCATGTTCCGATGGCTCTGAAGTAGCCTCAGAGAAAGATTTTCGATTCATTTACAATCGTTGCGCTAGTGGAAATTCCAGTGTTCTAGGGCCAAATTGAAAACCAGGAGAGACTCACCATCTTTTTGTTTGGGTCCTTGGCTTAAGCGGAATTACCGTTTAGGTTGTTTCAACTATTTCTTTCTTTCTCAAGTAGAAGAAAAAGGATACCATACCATTAAGGTATTCGAAAAGTACCACGTTTATATGTTATAGTGACATTTCTCTGCAGTTTTATATGGTTGCTATTAAATGTAATATCCATCCCATTCTATATTGGTACCTATTTATAATTATGACCACTTGGAGGTAAGAGATTAATAATAGTTTTCTTAAAACTGCGACAGCTGAGGCCATTCCGCGCGTAGGACCCCAACGGGAATCGAACTCGAGACCACTTTCACCGAAGTTGAATTCTATACCCACTTTGCTATTCGGGAGCCCAATTGTTTAACTTAAAGCCAAAGATGGTACAAGAACCAAGAAGGTTGTGAACCCCTGGCACAGATGAAATTAAATCTATGATAATTACCTCTGAAGCAAACCTTAAACCCACCTGGTATTCCCCAATTATAATTTCGGCGTATTCTTCCAACTTATCCTTGACAATCATTGTGAAAATCTTATAATCCGTGCAGATTGGAGATATCCCCCAGTAGTTTGTAGATTCGTGTTTATTCCTTTTCTTATGGACCGGGCAGATAACGCTTGAGGGCCATTCGTCGTGGATTTTTTCGAGCATATATTTAGCGTGAGCTTATGTAGCTCTAATCGTATTCGCATCTCCGAGGTAGGAAAAACTAACATTGGAGTTGGTTGGGCCAATTGCTACTTTTAATTCCCTTTTCAAAGCGGTCTGAGTAAAAAAGGGACGTTTCAGTTAAGGACCCATAACAAGGGCTCAGCAGCTAATAGGGTATCCTAACGACGTTTGAAAAAATGAAACGGTTAAAGTGAGATTATCAACTTCTGTTGGAAAATATATTGTGAAATTTATCGTAATACATGCAGATAGTTAAAAATAATTCTGATGAAATATAGAAATAAAAAAGTACTCTTTCCTTTTGTATCAGTAAGATGGGTGTAAATATTTGACGGGCTTTGGGTACATTTTGAACAAAAAATTTGGGAATCCCCATGAACGTTTAAATGATTGGCTGAGTCAGAAGCTTATATTATTTAGCTTTACAAACGTTACGAGTATTCGAATATCAGGCGTCACTCCAGAAGTTTCGTAGCGGCAAACCATGTCAGAAATTTCATACTAGTAGTAGTATCGTCAAAAGTGTTTCGACAACTTAGGTAATTCTCAAGTAGGCCCTACCGGGAATCGAATCCGGCACTGCTTTTACCGAAGTCGAACGCGTTAACAACTTGGCTATCCGTGAGCCCTCAGAAATTTCATGTTTGAATGTTTGGAAAATGGTCATTCTGGTCGAATTTCATTGCGAGCATATACTATTGTGAGAATAAAGTCACGATTAAATTAAAAATTCAAATAAAATTCGCAGTCATAGGCGAGGTCTTGTAGAAATTCATCATGTATAATGAAAAGAGGCGTTGTACTTTTTCCATAACAATTTCTTTAATCAATCTCTCTCGTCGCAACCTGGTCGTGTTTATTCATTAAAGAAATTGTTGTGGAAACATTACAACGCCTTTATTCATTATAAACATAGAAACACATTAAACTAAACGTAAACGTGGTTTTGCAACCACGCTTCAATAGAGAAAGGTTTAAATAAGGAGAGGATGATCTTAACATATCGACGAAAGATTATTTAAGAAAGATGTGTAAGAAAAGGAATTGGAGATTCGAGAGAAGACTAAAAGTAGTAACCAGGTCGCAAAAATATGTTTTTTCTATTCTGTCGAAATCCTTGAAAATGTACGAAGAAGTTGCACCATTTAGAAGCAGAGACGGCTTATTGATAATGTCTTCAAGGTGCGCTGCTACGCCACAAGGAAGACAAAAACTTTAGAGTGGGTCAAGTTTAAACGAGCAATCGGCTTTGGCCTGTCTATATCAAACATCAAACTGGAACCGAACAAGAAACCGAAAACGAATATTACTTTTGCTGGAGTAAAAATCGAACTGAAAAAATTTAATTCTTGAACCCGAACCGAAATCCGTGATTTACTTCGTTCCGATTATCGTTGCCCAAAAATGCACATTTTACTTAAGTATGAAAAGGATGGTATAAATAAAATTACAGTTACTCTTTTCCACAGGCGTATTTAAGGAGGTGTAGCTCAGGTTTTAAGTATTTATGTTATGTTCAATGTTGGTACAGATGCGTAGACGACATTCTATGTATATGGAATGGTACCGAAAGACAACTTTCAGCTTTTCACCCCTACCTAAATAGCCTTCATCCTACCATCAAATTCGCTTAGAATTAGAAAAAAAATAATTACCTTAATTTGTTAGACCTAAACCTTCACCGTACTGAGAACAAAATAACCTTTTCCATTTTCCGTAAGCCCACATATACTGATCATACCATACCTGCTTCCTCAAACCATCATCCCACCCAAAAGCATTCCTCCTTCCATGCTCTTATCCACCGTTTAATCCATGTTCCCATGGACCAAGTTGGTTTTAATAACGAATTTGCCATTGTCAAATACATCGCGAAAAAGAATGGTTTCCAATCCAAATTAATAGATCATTTTCTTTCTAGGAGATTGAGGAAATTAACAATTAATAGAATCTTCCTTCCACCAACTAGCCAATTTGAAAATCCATCCAAATGGCGGAGTTTAATTTCATTGATGATTGTTCCTTAAAAATTGACTATGTCCTACCTAAAGATTTTGTACAGCCTGCATTCTACAATAATCACAACCTTGGTTCTTTCCTCGTCAACACCAAAGATAAAATAAAAAAAAATTCAAATCAGGAATTTATAAATTAAAATGCAATGAATGCGAATCCGTATATATCGGTCAATCTGGAAGGAATTTTAATAGCCGAATAAAAGAGCATATGGAATCTTTCTTAAATAACACTCCCGCCTCCCACTTTGCCCAACACCTTAATTTTTCCCACCATTCCTCTTCCTTCGTTACGGAAATCTTAAATATCCAACATAAAGGACCGAAAGTGAACTTCCTAGAGCAAAGAGAAATCCTTGTATCCAAAATTGCTTCCGAGAATGTTGTTAATTTTCATATGGATTTCCACAACGTCAAGCCTGCCACAATCGATTTTACTTAAGTATAATTTAAGGAAGGTTTGATATACATGTGCAGCCTCGACTCGCATCTAACTATTATCAAGTTGAAGCTAACAGTTAGTGTAATTTAGTATATACGAAAAAAGGCAGAATTATTGTAACAAACTTTCAGAATATAGTATTACTACGGTAGGAGCGTAACGGTAAAAAACGGTCCGAACCGGTTTGACACTGGCGGGAGCGAAACCGGAATTCAACCAATATTTGGTTATTTCGTTAAACTGGAGTGAAAACCGGAACGAAACATATGGCGGTCTAATGCCCTGGTCGATATGGAATGAAAAAAGTTACCAGAATGACCGGCGATTCTAGTGCGCAACTTTTTCCTTAGAAAGCATTCAATGTCGGAAATAAAAATTTCTGCTACCTTCTCTAAGCTTTTATTTTCGGTAATGGATATTGGAGAGCACTCTGAATTTTTGCTCCTATGGACGTTCATTCTTAAAAAACAAGTATTTAAAGTAAAATCAAGCGAAATTTTTTATTAGTTAGCCGCAGTTATCCTTATGGGGGCCGCATTAGAACTTCTCAAAGTTTTCCTGAGATGCTTGAAACTTGAAGTGAAATAAACATCACTTACCTTGATGAGAGTGTGCTAAGAGGTTTCCTCGATTCTATTAATCCGATGACTAGTAAAATAATGCTGTAATTCGCAAATGCTGAAGCGCAACGGTTGATAGTAGTGCGCGATCAGGTTAAACATTTCGCCGAAATTCGTTCTAAACCAAGATTTTCTGCGATAGATATCGCCCATACAAAGTTGATATAACTAAGCGTAACTTTCTGTTAAGAATTAGCGCACCCTTAAACAAAAACACTTGGTAATGTCCCCATGGGGTCTTAATTAGACCGGCCTAGTCAACGGTCAAATTAAAACCTCTTATTGATTTTACTAAGTGTTTCTTTTAAGATTTTGGATACTACTCGCGTGAGACTGAATGGTAAATATGATGCAGTAGATCGGGGTTCCCCATACTGCAGCTCGTGAAGGTTTTTCGAATGGTTGTCATATATATGTCAATAGAATGTTTATATATATATGTCAATAGATCATACTCCCATACACCCTTTTTACTTATGCATCACTGTAACGCATATTTTATATAATTACGCTCTTTTATTTTCTTTAAAGTATTAACTCCTTCACATCTACTATATTTTCGTGGATGTTACTTAAAATTTTGTGAAGGTAAGATATGTGCTGAAGATTTTTAATTTGGTGACCTATCTCCCTAATGTATCCTATCATATAATGTGGGTTTAACAGTATGAAACATACGTAAATAATTTAAAATGTACAGCTGTTGTAAAGGAGTGAAGAATAACTTTGTAAATTCCACAACAATTCTGATAATTATTATAACTAAGATTTCGGAAATATTGAGGAAATTATAAAGTAATTCTTTACTCCTTTATAATGTGGATATGTATGGATAATCCAGCATGTATGTTGTACCACTTCGTAGTTTTTAGACATTTTACTGTTATCCAGGTATTTATTGTACTATGTTACTTATAATGTCTAAATTCTACATGTGATGTATTGCCTACGGAAGGTTATTGGAGGGATTCCCCTCCCATCTTTCTGCGAATGCCCGGCAATTAATATCAAGATTAATATTTAGGTAATGCTCCCCTTCAGCTTTTCCACCTGACCAGATGGCCAATTTGCAACGTAATTACAAATAAATAAATGTCGCTTCACGAAGTCGGGCTTAATATGATAAATTATTATCATCATCATCATCGTCGTCATCGTCATCAAAGGCATTCATTAAAGCGATTTTGAGACTGGGAAGCCTACTCTTTCACCTTACCTGTCGAAAGAAAATGAAAACAGACACGGCTGTTAAAAAATCGTCAGATAATAGCAGCGAAGAAGGTAAAAAAATGAAAGTTACCTTGGTTTGGTTTCTCTACTTCATCTGGAGTGGTTCAACGTTGCAGGAAAACACATGGTTTTCAGAGACATTAGTATCTCGAAACTAAGAATCCCTTGGTAGCTACGTTGCACTCAAATACAGCTACTGAGGTTGGTGACTTAGTTTCAGAATTACGTATCTAGTGTCTCTGGATACTCTATATTTCCCACCACCACTCCAGGAGCCTCGCCAAGGAAAGTCCCCCTTTTTATCGTGGAAATTTACGGCTTTGTAGCTTTATTTTTAATCTAACCTGTCGTCGATGATATTGATAAAACATAAATAATGTACGTGTAAATATAAATAGAGAGGAAAATTAGTAATATGTCAGGGAAAAATATCCACCGCAGAAAAACATCCACAAAGAAATTGGTGCAAAACTTGCGCAAAACTATTGATAGTAAAAGCTGAAAGATATAAATGAAAACATAAAAATCATAAGAGCAGTGCTATAATAAAAATGCATAGAATGAAATCACGTTTCAACTGGACACGTTTTAATATTTCACCTAGAATGAAAAATATTGAAGTTACAAGGAATTTAACATTATAAACATACCGCAAATACACCCGAAAGTTATAGTCTTTTGAAAAAATTTCAAGAAGGAATGTTAGATATACAGCTATATTTCATCATTTGTGTTCTTAGCTTGCAGGGTTGCAAGTTTTTACAGCTGTTAGTATTTAGGTCATTTCTTTTGAATCAAAGCGGGTTACGTCCATCTCCTTACCTCGGGTACGATAATTGTTGACCTTTTTCTCCGAAACCTCGGAATATCCCCGAGTCCGAAAGCGATTTACTGGTCCAGCGTACAGCGACAGAAAAATCGTCTCGAAAATCAGCTTTCAGTTTCACTATTCAGTGCTTTAGTTCCCACACATTACTATTTTTTCAATAGAATTTTCAGGTGGGAGGAATCGTCAATTTCATGTTCTCGATTTCTGTCTCAACAAGTTTGAATTAAGGAAGAGGAGGGAAAGGAAACATTCAGCGAACGATCGCAGCAAATTTTTACATTTGGTAACTTTTGCAAACCTTCCGTATGCGTTGATCGAGTGCCACCTCTACAGGTTATCGATAAGTTTCCTCAAAGTGTGCACTTGAATCTCCATTTTTTTCTAATATTTTAGATTTTTCAGCGGAAATCCACTTTGTGTTTTAATAAATTTAACCAGTTTTTCGTCGAGTTCAAAAAACTTTCCCTGTGAACAGAGTTCCACTTTTATAAGTGAATTCATCTGAAGTATTGTGAGCAACGAAAAATATCGTAACAATTTCGCAACAACACAGGAGTATAGAGTGGGTACTAAGGAAATAAACTGGGACACGGCTGTTGATGAATCACAAGAATGAAACACTCCAAAAGCAGTCTCTTCAGCGGTTCGCGTCTATCCTCTGAACATAAATTGGAAACAAGTAAAAGAAAACGGATTGAATGAGGAAAAAGAACGTAATCTTCTTCCTCATTCTGAAGATGGTAGAATTGCTATTGAAATGCCCATTAGGCGATTCCTAGAAGGCCAATTAATCAGTTTCTTTTCCCCTAGATAAGAAAAGAACACTCCGTAATTTCCACGGGACATAATTCAAACGACCGGTTCAGCCAAAGCCATCATCAGCATGATCGATTATATTCTTTACCTTCGTTTCCAATTTTGGTCTCAGAGGGTAGGTAACATCCTGGTACGCATGCTCAGTAATCTAATCGCTGTGTAATTTTAATACAATGTCGCCTTTTCCCCAGTTATAATCGAAGGTGTTTTTACAAACATTTGAAATGTTAAACCTACTTATTCTTCCAATTTACCGGTAGGGGTACTTGAGTGTTTGGCATTTAAGCGTTCCAAAAACAATGGTTCTAGTCCCGTCTAATCCGATTTTCTGGCTAGGGAATGATCGAGCGCGTTCATCAGAAAATAATAATTGTTAAAATAAATGTAATTTGAATCTTCTTCCAGTATAATTTAAGGAGTTGTTTTTATTATCGGTCAAACGCTCATCTATATCAGAGGCATTAACACATAGGCGCTTAGCTCGCGGTTCAATCCATATTTTTCAAGTCAACTCCAAACTGAACTCCTTATTTATTATTTATTTGTGAGTACGTTGCAATTCGGCCCTCTGGCCAGCTGGGAACGCTAGAGCGGAGTGTAACATAAAAATTAATTTTGATATTAACTGTCCAAAGACGGGAGGGAAATACCTCCAAAAGATTCCCGTAGGCAATACATTACGTATATAATTTAGACATTAAAAGTAACATATTAGAAAGTAATCCATTAAAGCAATACATTTACAAGTATTAAAAAGATTTGCATTGGTATTATTACACTAAAATGTTATAAGATAAAAGTTATGAGTTAAAATCATACATTACGACAGCATGTAGATTTTTACAAAATTTTTACAAATATATGGTTGGATGCCCATATAGTCACATAGACAAGTGAATGAAGTGAGTGAAGTGACAAATTTTATTTCAGTGATAACTAAAAATATATGTAAAACATTTAATTAGAGCAAAATAATTCAT